>JAEIGL010000002.1:8345000-8702500 GCA_018903715.1 Zaprionus davidi
CTTGGTCAACGTTTGATTCAATGGCTCAAACTCTTCACCAAATTCAATTGTTGGGCTTAAGTTGCAAACAACTGGCAAATCAGGAGGAGAAGTCCGTGAGTCTTCAGGTGAGTCCTGAGTTAGATCTATGAAACTGTCTTGTAGTTTTTCCTTCTTAGTTGATATTTTACCTTCAGTGATATTCTTTGTCTCGGTAACAGTCTTCGCTAAAACAAAATCAAATAGTTTTTAATGAACTTAAAATAATTGGAACTTGATATATTTACCTTCATCACTGGAGTAAATCTCATAGCAGTTGATCTCGTTGCTTGTTGTTGCATTATAGATTTGTGGGGATAGCTTGAGCTCGGCCAGAGCGGCCTTGGGTGTAGTTTCTTCCTCTTCATCTGAATCGGCAAAGAGATCGGGTGAAGCAGAGCGCGTATTCTGTGTGGGCACGCTTAGCATGGATGAGGTGCTTGTTTGAGGTTGCAGGTTCTCCTTTTCTACATTACTAATCCTGGCACGTTTATCGGGAGGTTCTTTTAATGGACTGCTCATTTTTATCTGCTTCGTGGGAGTTGGTGTATCCTTCTCTTGTTTTTCCCGCACCGTAGGAGCTGGAATATCCTTCTCCTCTATCACAATGTCAACTGGTTCATTTTCCTGCTCCACAGGAGTTGGGGTATCTTCCTCTATCATATTATCGGCCACCAGCTTTTCCAGCTCATCCAACTCCTCCTCCTCCGTCTGCTGACTTCCAAAGTGTGCCTCCAACTCAGCATAGACTTGCTCCAACTGTTGATGGCGTCTTAATGCTGAAGCGCTGAGTCGTTTGGGTGACAAGTCACGTCCCTGTATGGCTGACCAGCTCTTGAGCAGATGATGCGCTGGTGTTGTGCTGACTTCCACCAGACCTTCCACATAATAAGCTTTGAGATCCGTTATGGCATCTTCACCAGGCTCATGAGTGATGCGCGCCGTCGCTTCCATCAGCTGCAGGCGAGAGCTGATCACTTGATATGGCGGCGCATTCAACTCATCGGCGTTGGGAAGTTTTGTGCGCACCTGTTGAGCCATAAGGGCGGCTACCTTGTTCTCCAGCTTCTTCTGCTGTTCCAAAGGACTTCGCAACGTTAGTGGAGTAAACTTATTTGCCCATTTGCAGCGTTTACTACGCTTGCCACTTGCTCCAGTAATGGCAACAATGGAGGCCAGATTGTATTCTATAGATAAAGATCAGATTAAAGATTAACTTGACACTAGATTACTCCTCGCTACTCACCCTCCTTAGCGGCAGTTCGGAAGCCATATTTCTGCAGTTTACGCCTTATGTTCTCTGTTGACTGATTGGCAGCATCATCGACAAGATTCACCACATCCTCCTTTTCCGCTTGCTCGTCATCTGTTCCGTGTAGCCGCAATATGCCATATTTCTCTGCCTCCGATTTGGACAATGCCAGTGCCATTTCAACATCATCCGGACTGAAATTATCCGCCAAACAATGCTGAGCTGTTACCTCCGCAAAGAGCTGCTCATTGCGCAGGAACTCACTGATGCTGGGCTGCTTCTTGCTGCGTCCCCGCTTAGCACCAGCTCCGCCGCGTCGTGAGGACGTTGTGGATTTCAGTTTGGGTGCCTTCTTGGGCTTGGGAACAGCAGGAGCTGCAGCTGTAGCTTCTACATCTTGGCTTTCGCGTGTTTTCTTGGCTTTGGGTTCGGTAAAGGGATCTTCTTCATCTACCACTCTGGGTTCCTGCGAAACCTCTGCATTCTCCTGCGAATTAAAATATTCGGAGAGGGTCATGGGTGCTGTGGCTGATCTGTTGCTGCGCGTATTGCTTTAAGGGGAATAAGAAAACAAAGAAATGTAGTATAATTAAAACATTTTATTGTTATTATTATTATAACAACTAACTAAAGAGAACTAAAAGCCATAGAAAGATAAACATCATCTGCTGCTGCTACCTACCGCAGCTTTGTTGTTGTCGCAGAGGGTTGTTGAAGTTTCTGGAAGTTTGCTTTACGCGTCTGCCGGTCCATCTTAACGATCCGTTCGCAACGCTTCGGCCTGCTCGATTGCTTCTCTGATAAATTCCCCTCTACGCGGGGCAGCAAAATCGAACAATGCGTGACGATCCTTCTCCTCCTGGCTGGTTGTAAGAAACTTCTTGAGTATCTTCTCGTTAGCAATGCGTTGCATGGGAGTCAAGCTGGTAGAGATTGTTGTGGAAGATTTGTTTATCAATGATATAATACTCCTCGCTTACTACACTCACCACCACAGCCCAAAGAGTACCGTGCCCGCTGCAATACAAGCGTAGGAGAAACGATTTCGGTAATGAAATGATGGTGTGCCTTGTGTGCGTCTGGGTTTGCGCTTAGTAGTATCAATGGATGCCATTACCGAGCTATCGATTATATAATTTAAATACGCATTTTATGTGCAAAGGAAGGAAAACTACAAGAAAACAAACTCAATTGCGAAATGTGCCGCTGACCAGGGCTACACAATCAACATAAGTAAGTACATGAAATACTTGTATTGTTATGTCTGATCTAAATATATAAATTCCAGCTTTAAGTAACTAATAAAGTCATTATTATAATAAGTCTAATTATTTTATTGATATAAATCTAAATGCGCGATTTCAAAATAAAGTTACGGCAACCCTTATCGCGACAATCGTTATCGTTGCCTAAAAATACTCGTTGCATACAAAGTACTCGATAGTTTACTAACACTACAAACTGCAATTAACGTTAATTAGCGCAAAGCGTAGGAGAGAAATCGAAAACGTATTTAGTTTTATTTTGACGCTAACAAAGTGCAGGTTGTTAGTCAACATTCCCTGCTGATTCCGATGAAATAAAAGAATCAGCAAAGTCTGCGAGTGCAAATGTAAGTGGACTGTGAATTGCGTGATAAGGAAACTGTAACAAAAACTAACACATAACTACGCACACAACAAACAACAACAACAAAAACGAGAGCATCAAACGATAGACAAAGAGTGCAGAGTACAGTAAACAAAAACGAATGAGATAACAATATAAAGGAGACAAAGCAAACGCAAAAAGAGTTGAGCGCACAGACACACATACATACGTAAAATGACTAGAATAGGATTGTAGTTGTGTGGGTGCGTGAGTGTCTGTTTGTGTACTGGAACCAGATACAACGGAATTTTACATTTTCTGTCGATTTTGTTTTGTGTTTTGCAGAAATAAGCGAAAAGTAGCGACAACAAATCCGATATCAATTTAATATAATACGCCCTAAGGGTCACATACGGTCATTATTCATCGTTGGATCAGTTGGATAGAGTGCAGCGAGCTGTTAAGTCATGGCTCGAGATGATGAGCAAAGGATTGTGGACAGCGATGAAGTAGCGCAGGGGGAGGATTCCGGACCAAGTGGCAATGGACGTCAGGATAATGAGTTGGCACTGCCGACTGGCTGTTGCATGCCAACGAGTCGTGCCCATCGTTTTCTGGCACTGATCTTCATGTGCTTGCTGGGATTCGGCTCCTACTTCTGTTACGATAATCCTGGCGCACTGCAGACAATCTTCAAAAGGGATCTTGACTTAACTTCGACGCAATTCACGCTTATCTACTCGATCTATTCGTGGCCCAATGTGATACTCTGTTTTCTGGGCGGATTCCTCATCGATCGTGTCTTCGGCATCAGACTTGGCACAATTGTCTATATGCTGATCTTGCTGGTGGGTCAACTGATCTTTGCCAGCGGTGGCATCCTGCAGACATTCTGGCTGATGATTGTCGGACGTTTTATCTTTGGCATTGGAGCGGAATCATTGGCAGTGGCACAGAACAGTTACGCCGTGCTGTGGTTCAAGGGCAAGGAGCTAAACATGGTCTTTGGTCTGCAGCTATCGGTGGCACGTTTCGGCAGCACAGTGAACTTTTGGGTGATGCAGCCCCTTTACGATTATGTGAGCAAATTCTATGATGCCCATCGTGTGCTTGGCGTTGTTTTGCTGCTGGCCACGCTCACCTGCGTCATGTCGCTGCTGTGTGCCTTGATTCTGGGCTGGATGGATAAGCGAGCGGAGCGGATATTGCAGAGGAACAGTAATCCCACTGGTGAGATACCCAAGCTGACGGATATCTTCACATTCAAGGCCCCCTTCTGGATGGTGTCCATCATTTGCGTTGCCTACTACGTGGCCATCTTTCCGTTTATTGCACTCGGCCAGAAATTCTTCATGGATCGTTTCCACTACACGGAGGCGGAGGCCAACAACGTGGACTCTCTGGTGTATCTTATTGCTGCGATCTCGTCGCCAATCTTTGGCATGTTCATCGACTTCTTTGGACGCAATGTTACCTGGGTGTTGACTGCAACTATAACCACAATTGGTGCCCATGCGCTGCTTACGTTCACCGAACTCACACCATATGTGGGAATGTCCATAATGGGTCTCTCCTATTCCATGTTGGCTGCCAGTCTGTGGCCCCTTGTGGCGCTCATCATTCCAGAATATCAGCTGGGAACAGCGTATGGGTTCTGTCAGTCTGTGCAGAATCTTGGCCTTGCTGTCATCAGCATTCTGGCGGGTCTCATTGTGGACAAGAGTAACAATGATCACACTTGGGTGCAGCTCTTCTTTATGGGTTGGCTGACGCTGGCAATGATTGCCACCTGTGTGATCTGGGCCTACGACAAGAAACATCGTGGCAATCTCAACATGACACCTGCACAGCGTGCAAGCTATGTGAACAGCGCCACCTATCAAAATTTTGAATAAACGAACATGACGAGAGATTAGAAAGGGAGAAGAGGATTCTACAGGCAGCCGAGTGTGGAGAGAAGATGATTCTAGATAGGGCAGCCGTGGAAGCAGAAGCAAAAGACGTCGTCACATCCTCAACAGCAGCGCGACCCGCTGCATTCGCAGAACCTTATCAGGGGATTTTTTTTGTGGCTTATGTAGGAAATGAAAATCGTTATCATATGCGGGCGCATTCAATCTCGAAAATTAGTACGATTATCTAATGCAAAATGTTGTGGATGATGATGTGGGTCAACGATGATATGCTGGGCTGGGGTGATTGATAATGATAATGAGAATGATTGATATTTATGTGATGTGCGCATATTGAGTCGCAAATTGGTATTTACTAACTGGAATTGTTTGTCAAATGATACACAAATACACACACACTCACACATACATATACACATATATATAACATATATTTTAATTGTACGCTATATGTATTTTTAGAGCAATTTATATAATTATTACAGTTACTTATTGCATGTTTAATTGTGTAAATGTTTTACAGAGAAATTTTTAAATTAGGAATAAAAGTTCAAGCAAATAAATCAATAAACTGAGAGCATTGATATTCCCAATTCCGCTGGCATTTAATTATTTCAAATATTTAAACATTCAACATAGAAATAGCTTGATAAGATTAACTATATTAAGTCTAGCTTCCCCATTCCTTTTAGAACATTTTAATGTCTGTGCGTCTCTCCAGCACCTCAACGCACTGTTTGCTGTCCAGGCTGAGCACGCGCAGCTCATGCAGCGGCTTCGTCTTTTCCTCCGCCGATTGAACGCTTCGCAAGGTCTCCACCAGCAACAGGGCTGTGCCTCGTGCTGCTGTCAGCAATTTGCAGGCGTCGTGAATGCTATAAAAACACAAAGGGAGACAGAAAGAGAGAAAGAAATGTGTATGAAATTAGATCAGCTATGCTTTGCTGACGCACATTTAGCAATTCATGTCGGTGATTCACTCTTACCGCTTGAAGAGCAGCTCGGGTCGTCGTGTGTGCTGTCCAAAGAGCGCAAAGAGCAGCGACATGTCGTAGTTGAATTGCGCTGCGCCGGCGGGAGAGAACTTAGTGTGCATCACCATGGACTCCAGCATGAATTCGTCAATCTGATGTGCAATTAATCGTAGCGTCTGGTTGAACAGATTGGCGGATAGTTCACGTTCCAGATTGTGTAGCAGAGTCACCAGAACTTGAAACATTTCACCGCCACTCGGGGAGAGTATAAAGGGCTCTCTGCTCTGCTGTTCCGGCATGCTGGGCCAGGCATCGTGGCGATATTGCATTGACTTCGCCTTCATCTCATTGACCGCCTTGTTGGCCAGATTACGCATTAGCTGACGTGACCAGTGCTCTAGCTCCATCACGGCATGTTCGAACACTGAATTAATCTCCGTGGCATTGGGTCCCGCCAGCGCTGCATGCAGATGCAGATAGTGCACATTCTCGCCCCACTCGCGCAGCACCATAATGAGATAATTGATCGCATTCAGCACCGGCAAACTGGCAACAGCACCGCTGCTATGCAGCTGCACCAGACGCCGCCGAAAGCTATCGATCAGTTCAAGTTGCAGCTGCAGAAACTGCAACTGATGTCCCGGCTGTATGAGTCCATAGTAGCGATCCTTGATGGCGTCTAACAGACGCATGAACTGATCTGCGCACTTGGGTATCTTAAGATCATCGTCAAAGGTATTCGGGTCAATAAGCTGAAACGGCGTCTCCGCCTGCAATATGTCGTCCATTTTCTCAGCACAAACTGGAAGAAGTGTAAAGAACTTAGTGATTACTTCTATGATTATATTTCTACTGGCTTACATCGCTCCTCCAGTGCAATCCAGCGCAGCAGATACATCGGTTGTGTTAGCACTGAGACGGCGCTGGGAAAGCTGGCCGGATAGCCAAAGATCTCACAGAGCTCGGCCTCAAAGGCCAGCGTTTCATCCACCAGATGAGCAAAGAGTATTTCATCCTGCACTATTTGCTCAATATCTGCAGCAAGCTTCTCAATGGTCAGTTGCACCAGGCCACGCACGAACTCCAGCTGGAAGGAGAAAACTGTAGAATCGTGGAGAAAACTGTAGAATAGAATGGACTCACTCTAAGATTGTAGTCCAGTTTGCCAGCCTTCATGGCCGATGGTTGGAAGGTTTTGCCCACAAAGAAATGCGTCTCCTTGCCCCAGTTGAGGATCTGTGTGTAGAACCATTCGGGCTTGTCCAAACGATTCGTTTGCCTCGTACCGGTGAAGTGGAACATGAAACGTTGGCGATACGGAGCCAGTAGCAGCTCAACAACTTTGCTAATTGGCGGGCAAGCAATGCTGGAGGTGATGAACTGCAGTGGCGCATGCTCCTCGGCGGGCGATTGAATCAGGAACATATACTCAGCCAACAGCTGCGCCTTGGCTGTGTCACGACCAGGAGAATAGTTCAGTGGCTGCTGCTCCAAGTGCGCCCAGCGTAGGCTCTTGAGTACGGCCTCAAACTCACTGGACAGTCGCTGCATTAGCTGCTTGTGCCAATAGATCGCAGTGTTTTCTGCATAGGATTTGAGTGCATGTGCTTGCACCGCATGCAAGCGACCCACCACACTGTGCTCGCTATCGTTTCCTTCGTAGAGGGTCAGATAAATGTTAACTAACTTTGCCTCATCCTTGCCATTGATGGCTCCGCTCAGTGCAGCACTTATTTCCTGTATGTCTTGCACCAGGCGCAAATACTGTGTCACCTTCTGCAGCTGACGCACTTGCTGTAGATCGTCGGCTACGCCCTCCAATGCCGGCTGGCACTCGGCAAGCTTATGTTTCAGTTTCTCCTTGAATTGCGCCAGTTTCTCCAGCTCGAATTCAATACTGTCACAGACCTGCTGCTGGCAGTGAAACGCTGTCTTGTAGCTGGACACATTCTGTGGGTCCTCGTAGTTGAGCTGCGAGTGAGATATGGTGATGATTGTTTCCTTGCTTATCCTTTGGCATACTCACGGTTTGGTTCAGGGCGTGTAGACGTTCCTTGTACTTCTCAACCAGCAAAGCGGCACGATGAAGACGATTCACGTCTTTGCCAATCTCCTCGTTAAGTCGCGCTGCAATGCGCAGTTCCATTTCATTCAACTTAGCGGGCATTTTAAGTTGCACATTCAATTAACAGGCTATAAACAAATCGGACCACGTATAAAAAACTTTAATTTGTTGATGCAGTCACTTCAGACCAGGGCTGCATTGTCTATTTGATAATTGCGAACGCATTAAGACTGCTCACAAGGCGCTCGATTCCACTTGACGCGATAAAGAGTCAAGTGAGTAGGAGAATTTATCGATACTTAAGCATCGTTGTGAATGACAATTTTCAAACACAGCCGCCACTTGACGCAATAAAGAGCGTAATGAGCTGTCAATAAATAATTTCTCGATAACTACGCATCGTTGTGAATTGCACTTTTCAAACACAGCCGCCAGCAGGTGTTGCGATTAGCGTCAGTCGCGTTCTAAAATTTTTCCGAACGCGAAAAATTCAGTGAAAATGTTCACGCCAAGGCAAAAGAGTAATGGCCAAGGAGATGTTTCATCTCCACATACACCGCTGAGTTTTAGTCGCGAGCTGCGTCAAGTTTTGCAGGAGCGAAACCTGTTGACGGCGAAGTCAAGGAAGAAAGGTGAGTGAAGAAAGCCTTAAGATAAAGTTTGCTTATACGAGTATTTGCAATGTCAATGTCAGTTTGCACAATGCTGGACAGCAATTCGAGCAGCCCAATTGGTTCACCCAATCCAGAGTCAGGCAAACGCCTTGCTTTCCGTATGCAGGCGGTGCAGGAGATTATAACTTCGGAGAAGTCCTACTTGGAGCAGCTTGAGCTGTTGATGAAATATTTTGTGCGTCCTCTAAAGGATCAGGCTATCATTAATGCTTCTAACCACACCGCACTCTTTGGCCAAATCGAGATGATTTACAATTTGAATGGAGAGTTCCTGCGCGAACTGGAGGCCAATATGGAAAATGTTGCGCAGGCCTTTCTGAAGATGGCCCCCTTCTTCAAACTGTACTCGGTGTATGCGTTCGATTATCGCGGCGCTCTGTTCATCCTACAGGATTTGATTAGTAAAAATCCCGTATTTCGTAAATTTCTTGAGGATACTGAGAGCCGTCCGGAAGTACAACGCAAGCTGAACTCAATGATGATTGTACCCATACAGCGTGTACCTCGCTACAAGCTATTGCTGGAGCAAGTGCTGCTCTATACCAGTCCAGCGGATGCGGACTACAAACTTCTTAAAGGTGAGTCTATAGTGTAATCTCTCTGTTTCATTAATAACTTTGTGTCTCCTTTCCAGAATCCGTTAAGGAGATCGAGGCAACAGCCTCACACATCAACTCGTGCGTGGAGGAGCAAGAGATCACGCAGCATTTGATACATTTGCAAAACTCTCTGGTGAATCGTACGCCCAATATTGTGAAGCCCTCGAGGCGTGTCATCAAGGAGGGAATGCTCTTCAAGATCACCCATAAGGGTCAGCGCATAAAGCGCTACTGTGTCCTCATGTCGGACATCTTTATGTACTGTAAGCCGCTCAAGGAACGTACGACCAATACGCAGGTGGAGAACTCATTGGAATGCTGCTGCATATTCCCGTTGAAGAAGTGCAAGGTGTACGACATGTTGCCGGGTAACTTCAAGCTCACCTGCCAGAACGATGGCATCATCTTTGCGTCAGATGATCTGCATTTATCACGCAACTGGGTGGGATTCATACGCGATGCCATCGATCTGCACGTTCAGTGCCGCAAGACATTGCGTAAGGATTCTAGCAAGAGGACTCCTATACGCAAAAAGGATATGAAGAAATTTGGCAGCGATTATGTACTGAGTCCGAACAAGCGCAAATGCGTGAGTAGCTGAGCGTGCAATCAACTTTATCAGTGACTAATCCGTTCTCTCTCTCTCTTTAGGAATACGAGAGCGTCTTTCGGAATAAAAACCGCACTACTGAGTCAGATGAGGAGGCTGAGGAGTCACCTAAGTTGGATATTTATTGTTTTCAGCGCAAGCGGAAAATATCCAACTCTGCTCCGAGTTCAGAGAGTAGCGTCAAGCCGCCCTTATCGACTACCTTGTCGATGACAACCTTATCGGTGACTGTCAAGCGACCAGCACCGCCCCCACCAACAGTGGAGCTGCGTCGCAATGAGGTGGAGCTGCAGCCGGCAGTAGAGCAGTCGCAGCCTCAACAATCGAATAAGGAGAATCGTATCTCGAAACTATACAAGATGATATCCACCGGCGATAAGGTGACCAATGTACGCAGCATACTCAAGCGCACCAAGCCAACTGTGGGCACAGCCAGCGATCCAGATCCGAGCTACGGCTTTGCCAGTCGCTATTCCGACTCTAAGTCATATTTCCGTGCACACAATGTGGACAATACTATACCAACAGCCATGAAGCGGGAGGATCTGTTGGACGCGGACTTGGGTGATGGAAACTTCCGTGATGTGCTCTTCCCATTGCGCTCTAGTGGAGGCAGCCAGAAGAGTGGTGGCGGCTGGACGACGCCTGGGGAGACAATCAGAGCATCCGGCCAGGATGACGTGCTGTACTCGCCGCCACAAAAGAAGCGTGTCAAATTTGAAGATACTGTAGATACACCGGTGGAGCCAAAGCCGTTTGCATTTCCGAGCAGCAACTGTGCCGAAGTTGCTAGCACCAGCAAACCAATCTCGCTGCGTGATCGTATCTATGACTTCTTTGCCAATCTATTCTGAAATTGTCATGTCATTTCGCATATTCATTTTCACATTTATTAACATTATTTAAAAATCATTCATTGATCACGATTAAAATTAAAACTACAACTGACAGTCTTGGTAACTTTTTAAAAGCGCATAAGCGATGTATCGATATATGACTATCGGCACCAAGCGACGAACTTATAGAGCCTCAAACAGCGGCTTAGTGTTATATGACAGTGTTGATATCATTAATAAAGTCCATAGGCGATGTATCGATACATCACAGTGATTGGTTTATTGTTATCGGATTGTTCAGCCGCAGGTATTCAGTTTACTTCATTGCATTTTATATATTCGCCTTTGACATCTCTTAATTGCTTCACACGCTGCACGAATTGTTCCACATTCTGATCGCAAATTTCCTCCTGCCATTCTCCATTCCTTTTAAAGTGGGAGCCGACGATAACTGCCTGAGCTTCGTTAAAGTACTGATCAACATTATGTTTTGTTACTCCAGAGCCGATCAACAGAGGAGTCTTCAGCTTTCCTGCAAGTTCTCTCGCTTCTTGAGGACTCGTTTCTTGGCCCGTCGCTGTGCCGGTTATGATGAGACCATCGGAGTGAAAGAACTCTGCTGCTTTTGCCGTCTCCAATAGACTGACATCCGATGTGATGGCATGTGCGCTATGTTTCTTCTTAATGTCGGTGAAGACCATCACATCTTCGGCATCGATTTGCTTGCGATAGCGCAACAATTCCCCGGCACATGCATCCATGTAACCCTCGTCAGCTACATGGCCGAAGATGAATGATTCGGCGCGTATGAACTGAAACTGACAAGCCTTGGCCACAGCCAATGCCTGCTTGTTGCCACCGGCGAGCACTTGCACGCCACACGGCATCTCTTTGGGTATGATACTGCGCACGGCCTGCCCCAGTCGTGTCATGCAGGCCACAATCTCAGGGCCCAGCTGAGACTCCTTGACGTACGGAAGGTCATGCATATTCTCCACAAGTATCGCGTCCTGGAGAGTTCAATATTGGTGAGTTAATTTCATACATAGTTTTTGTTTACATACCAAGCCATGGTTCCTATAGAGTTCCGCCTCCGTTTCCACTTTCTTAATGATCTGCTCCCAATTGCCGGCATAGCGCGGTGTGCCTATGTTAGAATTTGTTTATTTATTTTGCCAATTACCTGTTGCTAAACGTATCTCAGCTTACCTGGCAACGCTTCTACATGTATCATGCCAATTATTTTGCATTTTTCTCTACCAAATATTTGGTAAAACCTCTCCAGACCAGCACATAATTTTGAAGACATTTCGCCTGCCTCGAAGCAACATGTGTGTGTGAGCAGTGTAGCGATAGGTCCACTGCCTAACAGTGTTGTCGCATATTCGTGACTCATTCACTGTGAATGGCAAAGTAACTGCGACGTGCAACTGCCATTCGCGGATTGTTATTTAGTATTATTATTGTTAGTATTTTTTTGAATTGTTGTAAATGGCGGCAAATTTAATTTTAAAAACACTTTAAGCATTTATGCAACCACATCACGTAACTGTCGTCATGGTGAGTCAAAGTTTGAATTGCTCTTAATGTTTGTGCGGTTAAGGGAGGGGGAGGGGTGAGGTGTTGCAGCTGGTAAAACAATGAGTAAAGCCTTATCGCTGCTGCCTTTGGACGTCACAGAGAAAAAGGGCTTCGATTCCTGTTGCTGCTACTGCTGTTGTTGTTGTTGTTTTTGCTGTACGTCCCTGGTTACATTGTTTGAAAATATGGCGCACGCTGTCCTTGAGTTTGATTTGCTTTGGGCCGGATCAGGCTGTCCGAGAGTGAGTCGGGTGGGGGCAGAGGGATGGCCCGCCCGCTGGGCGTGCCTATGTCCGATTGCCTGTGCTTAGCGGAAACGGCATCGACGCCGAACGCGCGCAATGGCATTCCAATTATCACAGCAACGTAGACAGAGTTCCCTCCCACATCTACCCTTCCTCCGGGCGGATGCGAAACGTTTCCATTTGTTTGTTTATTTGTTTGCATTGCCCACTGTGCATTGTTTCGTTCTGCTCTGTTTTGTTTTGTCCTGTTGCTGCTTTCGTTTTGTTTTCTGCTTTGTTTTGCAGTGTGTGCCAGTTACACGTATGTTTTGTGCATGTTACAATTGCGCTTTGTATTATTTACAATATGTAAAAGTGGGTTGCCCTTGACGGGCTACTCCTGCGGGTCCATTTAATGGGGAATTGTGCGCGCTGCGAAAAGCACAAGCAATTACACGAAAATCTAATTGAATTTCACTTTGAAGTGGACACCTCCCCCACAGGGAGCTAATATGCCATGCCCCATGGCATGTGGGGAATTTGAGATGATATTTCTTGCTTTAAATAAGTAATTCCCTTGGTTACTCAAGGACACCGCGTGGTGTATCCTGATACAGGGTTAACACCTCTTGAAAACGAAACGAATTGGAATGAATTTTTTACACCGTGAAGTGCAAACAATATAAATTATTTATAGCGTGTGTCGTGCGCGTCTTTCTCATCATCATCAGCAACTCGCCGAAGGTTGCCACATCCACAAGCCGCACACACACATGTGACATGCGATTGTTGCTGCAGTTGCAACAAGTTGTTTCCGTGTTTGCTTTTGTCGCTTGCGCTTGCGATTATGCAGGGTACACACAGCGCAGGTAAACAAAGAAACAGAGAGACAGCCAGTGAAGGAGGTGTGCACTGGAAGAGCCGCATAATTATGTGTGAGTGTGTGCAGGAAGAGACGTACATCCTTTAAGCAAGCAACAAGCTGCGCTAGCTCCGGCTAATTAGTTGGCCATAACTTTGGTCAATAGCAAATTAATCAAGGCGCTTACACTGCAAAAAGTGGGGTAACAACAACTAGAAAATGCCCTGCGTGGAGAAGAGGAAATATGTGTCTGTTGGAGAAGAGAACTCTTTACAAAGTGAATATCTGATCGAATGTAGCAGGAGCGAGAGTGACAGAGTGAGAACTTTGGCTAACATAGTTTTCATTAAGTTAATCAGATTGCTTTAAAAAATCTTAGCTTACACATATTTTATTCCAGACTGTGCTGTCCCTTTCTTTTTAGCTGCGTCATGTTAAAAGAACATTCAATCCAATTTTGTTGCTGTTTCTTGTCGTGATAACTTAGCTCTTTCTTTTCTGAATATAAGCAACCATGAAATTCAAAGTTGTACTCTTCAATTCCTGTACATTATTTTTCTTTAGAATATCAGGAACCTTTTACTGAATTATGCAGTATCTACACTTTGTTATATATGAGTTCTTTCCATTCACGTACATCTACAAAAGGTAAGTGTTGATGTTGACTAAAAATATTTACACCAAACATGCCTCTTACCTCCATATTTACTAATCTTAAATACTCTATTTCTACTTTCAGAAATTGTGATTTTATAATCCATGCAGTAATTAAGCAAATTGCTTTTTATCCAGAAAGTAACTTGGTCCAGTTTTGGAGGTAAGTGAAAAGTTTGTCCATCCACCTGGCTCCGACATTTATTCGACAGCGCAAAACTTGTACAAAGTGCAACAGTTTTAAAAGCAAAGCACCAAGCAACTACATTAAAGTTCCACTAAATATTCACTATGTATATGGATTTCTCCCGTTTGTGTACCCTGTTTGTGTAAATTAGCCTATCGGGCGTAATTCTCGCACGTCGCTTCGTTGATTTTGGCATTATTTCGCTAGAGAATTTTGATAAATTTGGCATTTTATTTGCGCCAGGCGAGTGTGCTCTCATTAGTTTATCCACGCGAAATGCAATTAGTCAATAAATTTAATGAAAACATGAAAACTACCGACTCCCATGCAACGCGGGACAGGCGGGCGCCCAACGTGGGGTTGACAATGTCGAATGATTCGCGTGTGGCTATCGTTGGTCATAATTTCTGGCTGCCACTGTCGAGCGCATCGATCATTATTTGTGCCAAGGGGTAGAAAAGAGAAAGAAGAGAGAGGGAGAGATAGAAGGAGACAGAGTATGGATAATAGACGGCACAGCAGTTCGTTAACGGAGCACGCAATGGCACCGCACGACGGCCCAGACGACGTGTTGCAAATTGGAAAACAGCAAATGGAACAGACGAAGAAAGGTTGCGACCAGATTATGCGTGACTGAAAGACACTCAGTATGGTGTTTACTCTAGCTCTGCGTAGCAATTAGAATCTACTCCAGTCTGGCTAATCAAAGCCTTTGCGGTCCTAGTCTCAATCTAACTTATGCTCTGCCTAGCAATAACGATCCATCTATTCAATCTTTTCAAAACAACCCAAAGTACCCTTTACTTACTGTAAAAGGGTATTCATAGCTTGGAGTACATGGGATTAGTTGGGCCGCTGTCTAAACCAGATAAAGGCCGACTAGCATACAATTTTATTAGTTGCGACCTTGAGCCGTACGAGGGTTAGGGGCTTTACGCAGTGCAAACACACTTGAAAATCGCTGTAATATTTAAAGAACTCACTTTCATTTGGAGGCGCTTTGCCCCTCCCATTGCTTTTCTGATTAATTTTCATGATACTTTTCGTCTGCGGCGGCGGCGGCGTTGGCAGTTGGCAGCTGGCAGCAAAACCTGTTCGAGACTTTTCTATTTTATTGTCCCTGTAAGTTAGTTGCGAACCGTTGCCTAATTGATTTACGTGACAAAAGTTGGCAGACAAGCAACACAGCAAAAACGCGGAGAACAAAGGGAAATAAAAAACGGAGTATACGGCATTTTCGCCTGTGCTTTTGGCAAATTAATGAAAAATAAATAAGTTGCTGTTGCTCGTTACAAATGCAGGCGAAAATTGCAAGTTGAGCTGTTGAAAATAACACGCATACGCCACGTGCACACGACGCCATGCGGTTTTTGGAGATGGGTTGGGCTTGGTTCGTATAGAGGGTATGTGAGTGGGTGATTATACATGGTTAATCGTGTTGGTAATACCCTATGTAAAGTATGGTATACACAATCTTTGGTAGTCTACCCTACTCTCTGTGTCTTCACTTTCTACTACTCTATGTCTTCTCTTAGCACTCCCCAACCTCATATTCACTGCTTCTCTACCCACCTGTCCACACAAGCTGTGGTCTGCGTGCTGTGTGTGTGAGTGTCTGAGGGTCCTTCCTTTACCTTAGCTACGGACAAGGACAACGATTCGCTTGAGAAAATAAAGCAATAATAAAATCAACGAAATTTGTAGAAGAAAACTTTAATTAAACTGCGCCACAGACAACAAAAGTAACTCGAGGCGACGTTTTCGTGACCGCGTTCAGGTGCAAATGCGGTCACACCCTTGAAAAAGCCGAACCAAACCGAACCGAAAGTAACGCAAGACAAATAAACAACAACAACAGCAGGAAGAGCAACAACAATAACAAGGAGGATGACTGTCAGGCGAGCGTATTAAAGTTATTTGTACAGACCGCAAAAGGGGGAGGGGGGCGTGGCTAGCTAACCTGAACTGTGCTGCTATCGCAGTCGCTTTATCGCGCAGGCAGCAGCAGCTGAAACTGTCGCAACGTGTGGCGCACACATTAAATGCCCGCGCAGTAATGCTTATTTCATTCGCCTGCTTAGAGATGGGCACGTGATAGCGTAGTAAGAGAGAGGGAGAGAGGAAGGAGTGAGTAGTGTTGGTCAGCAGTGATTAATCGCACTGTTAGTGGGATTGATTAATTATATACCATTTATTGGTTTTAGTATTTGGTATTATTTAGTGCATCCCTATTGCAGCACAATTACCTTAGTTAATTAATCGAACTGCTAGTATGATCGATACCATTTATTATTATTTATATTTGGTAATATTTAGTGTATTTCACGCGCTCATCTCAGCTGCAAGCCTGTTTAAAGTTTAACCTGCTTTATTTATGTGCGCTATACTGTGATAATGTCAATGGCCACAACCGTCAACCGACATCCGACTAAAAACAACAACAACAACAACTACGCTGCGCTTTGCGTGTCTAGCAAACATTGTCATTTTGTTTTTACCTCCAGGTACGTAGGTGATTAGATTGGCTAAGCGCAGCGGGATCCACCACGGCGAAAGCATAATTAGTTACAGTGATTTGTATCGCTTCACCTGGAGTGCGCTTGACAATCGTTGTTGTTGTTATTGTTGTTGCCTTGCTGACATTGCCAACGTTAGCCGAGGCACCATTTGCATTGGCCTAAGCTCGCGCAGCGCACGCTCTGCCAAGGATTATGTGCGGCTTAAGCTGCAACGACACCGGCAGCAGCAGTAGCAGCAGGTGGAGCTGCCGTTATAGCCTGCAAGGCATTTGGCTTTGACATTGTTTTTGCAGCGCAATTAAACCAGGAGGCATTACATAAAATGCACTTAAAGACGCACTGGCTCCTGCGCAAAAGGCGCTCAGTTGGAGCATAAAGTGGCCTTAGCTGAAGGCATTATGTTTTTTAATGAGGACTGTGGGCTTTATTTTCTCTGTGCCTTGCTCTCCAGAGCTGCACTTTCCCGGGAATTTAACATTTGAAATGGGCCAAATCCCTTCCAGCTTTTGTCCTGCGTTCTCTTTTCATTTGCAAGTGAATGTGATGCAGAACACGTCCAAAGGCTTTGCTAAATATAGAAATACATAAAGCAGAAAGAGTATAAGTGTGTGCGTGCGATTGTGAGCTCCTCTCTGTATGTGTACGTGTGTGTGTGTTGGCCAATCAAAGTTCTAAAGTTGGCATCATTGACAGGGCCAAGTTGTCAAGCCAAGCGAACTGGTTGAAGTCAAATTAGCAAAAGATAGCGACAAGTTACGAAACTTTTATCATTTTCTGGGAGTAGTGGGTGAGAGAGGGCAAAGGACGTTCGTGAGCCAATGTTAGTTAGCTCTTCTGCATGATTGCACATTGTTGAAGAGGGAGAGAGCAGGAGAAGCGATAGATATCGACTAGACAGTATCGATCAATAGAATATTATATCGAACTATTTAATATGTTTCTAAATATCGCACACATTTATTTTGTATAATATCGATATAGCATTAGAAGCGTAATATCGACCCTCATCCCATCTCTATAAAAAAATCAGGCAACTGATCAAAAAATGGGTTCAATTTCATGTGCTGTGCTATAAAAAGTCACCAGGCCGCGTTACCCTGGCAGCGTCGAAACTGCAGTTACAGTTCAGGTGTAACAATACCAAATGCACACTCACATTGACACAAGCACACACACCCGCACAGGCACAATCAATCAGAGTTATTTGGCTGGCTGCTGGAGCGCGACATGTTGACAAGTAATTGGCAGCAAGAGAGCAGAGCAGAGCAGCGCAGTCTGCCACGCTGTGCCCTCTCCCCCGTCCCCCACGCCATGTCACGAGGCCACGCATAACACACGCACTCATGCACTATGCAAATATCTGAAATCATCCTCCTCATCATCCCTCTTCCTCCCCCGCAGCCGCAACTACTGGCAATGGACCACGTTCCACAGCAGCAGCAGAAAAGAACAAAGCCAATCAAGCGCAAGGAATGACTGCAAAATCTGTGGGCACAGCAAATGCCTTTAATGCCAGGCATGCTGTGCCTTGATTCCAACTGCTTGAACGAGCCCACTCCTCCCCCACGCTCCCCGTCCATGCCCGCTTTTGCCGCCTTAGCTGGCGTTGCCTTAGCTGCTGCTGCTGCTGTGCGCCGCGTACGTGCAGGCTCGAAATTGGGTCAACGTGCGGGCGGAGACATGGTCCAAGGAATGCGTAGTCGAAGTACCAAGGAAATAGCTCAAAGATGGCACGGAGAGTACTGCAGGATAGCGATGGGGGGCAAGGCCAGCAAGAGAGGGAGCAGGTGGGCAATGAGTGTAGCATACTTTTTGGGGCGCGATAGCGCAGAAAACAAAACAAATCGACGCGAATGTCGCGACTTGACAGCAACATGTTAGCACGACGCGATGTTTTTTGGAGCTACAAAGAGAGAAAGAGAGAGAGAGCAAGAAAGCGTTTGAGAGCGCCAAAGGCAAACATCGTCAGCGAGAGCGAAAGCTCTAACTTAACTTTCGTGTGGAGCTGCTGTATAACCTTCATCTTGAACTTCATGGCCAGCCGATTTTTGGGAGTGTGTGTGGGAGGGAGAGAGACAGAGAGAGAGAAGGAGAGACCTCACCTACTTTTGGCATGCAATAAAAACAAATGCAACAGGAGGGTGTTCATTCATGAAAGCTCACACCCAAAAACTACCAACTACTGCGTAGCATGATAAATGAAACTAGACCGAGACAGCATGCGAACTGGTGAGTGGCGGAGCATGAGTGAGAGAGAAAGAAGGAGACAGACAAATGAAACGGCACTAGACACTGTGTGGAAATAAATTCAATTTGAACTTGCAGATTAATTGCGAATATTAAATCAAGGCGTTCAAAATTGAGAAAATTTAAACAAATTTGATACAATTTTAATTATAAATATACATACGAAAATATAAGAGACCAAGATATTGTATGATTTTTCTATTATTATACTTGTTATTATTCTAAATGAATACAATTTGTATTCGTTAAAATACTAAAGAAAAGATTAAACAAAACTTAAGCATATCTCGCTTAATTTTCCAATGTTTTCAGTTTCGTCAGCTAAAGTTTAATTTTTAAAATCTTATTTGAATTTAAATTTTTATTAATTCAATAATTTATATTTATTTAGACCACCTTAAAATTACTTAAAAATAAAAAAAAAACTCCGTCAATCTGTTCCATTCAAATGTTAAATCTAACGGCAATGGCAAAGCTCAAAAAACATCGCCATATTGCGCTCTCTTTGGGCTTCCAGTAGCTACGCACGCTCTCTGGCTGAGAGCGCTCTCTCTCTCTCACGCACACACACAGCGACAGGTTCTTATCAGAGCAACAGCCCAGCTGGAAGAGCAGACAGGCAGGCAGGCAGTTAGCCAGTCGGGCTAACTGCACTCGCCTACAAGGAGCAACACGGGAGTGAGTGGGGAGAGAGAGTGAGGGGGGAGAGCGGGAGCACACACAGTGGTCGCAGCACTTTATAAGGTGTAACACAAAACTGGAGCAATTCAGTTCGCAGTTGGCAGGCGTCGCAGAAGGTTGCAAACAACGAAGCAGCTCAGCAGCAGCAACAGCAGCAGCAGCAAAGGCAGCGGCAGCGCAGCGGTAACAACAACAACAAAAGCAACAACTGGACAAAATTGTGAATAAGTGACTAAATGAATGGCCGCCAGTGACTACGTAGTGTGCGCGATGTGAATGAAAGTGAATGAGCAACAAAACTAAGCCAAATTGAAAGAAATTGAATTGAATTGAATTAAATTAATTTGAATTTGCAGTCGGCAGCAAAACAATTAAAGGCAAATTGCATGTGCGTGTCTCTCTCTGTGTGTTTGTGGGTGTGGGTGTGTGGAGCAACTGCATCCTCTGCTGGAGTCCTTGTCCATGTGCATTTGCACATAATTGCAAACTGTTGCGCGGTCTGCAATTTAATTTTTTTTATTGCGTTGCGCATAAAACAAAAAGCCATTTGCCACAACCAGAGCCAGAGCCAAAGCCATTTGCCAACGGCAACGGCAACTGTTGCACATGGCACACACACCCATACACATTTACACTCAGGGAGATACGCCCGGACCGTGACACTATAACCCATTGGTTTTACGATCGGTTACGGTCTCGCACATGCCACATTAAATTTGCTCTTTAATGTTCATCCTTGTTGTGTAGCCTGCGAACCGTAAAAGAAGAAAGCAGAGTCCAAAAAAGTGCAAATATTTGTAATAAAGGAATTAGAAATTACAAAGATAAACGTACGCGGGAAGAGAGAGAGAAACACAATTTACGACTCGCATTTGCATTTGCATTAAAATTCTGTAAACGAAACGAAATGAAATTATTCCATGTGTAAATTTCTGCAGCTGCATTAAACCAGATGAGAGCTTAGCCAGGTGAGTCCCTGTTTAGTGTGTTGCCCACCAGCCCCGCCCACATTCAAATCTCTCCCATGTACCGTCAATGGTGTAGCAGCTGCGGCGGTGGCGACTGCGGTTGCTGCCTCATTAACTATGCACAATTCAAACATTTCTTTTATTGTTTTTTAATTATGATGTGAATCAAAGTGGCACTGCATAAATATTTGTAAATTAAATAATTTGCATATATCATTGCTTTATTTGATTGTGATATGTTAAATGAAGCAGAATGCGTAAAGTTTTTTCTGTAAAACTATGAAACTGTTATATAGTGTGGAGGTTTTTGTGCTTAACACATGTATCGATTGCAATCAAAGTTCAAATGCAATTTAAATTCATTACTCAACACTAATATCGATGTCAGACACATATATCGATCGTGGGATATTTTCAGACATTTAATGTGTAAATGGCAAATGAAACTTGTTACAGGGAGCACTTTTTCTATGTCTTAATTTGCTGTCAAAGTTTTCTTTGTCACTTAAACAATTCCGTGTTTTTGAAATATTTGTTGTGCTCGTAATTGTGTCAATATTATTTGGCACAACACCATAAAAAATAAGCCAAAATCTCCGAGGCATATTTGCGCAAGTGATGAAAAGCAAATAACGACGCGTTGTTTATGAAAGGGACGCGCTTTTATTATGTACACATACAACCTCGAACACACACATTCGCATAATGATGTTGATGACCAGGGAGCATATAAAACGGACTCTGATAACGGTAACTACGCATATGTCGTGCAATTTGTTGCCTTTTATCATTCACACTTTTTGTGCCTGAGAAATGGCACAGCTGTTGCCCCTGGAAGAGCAACAGGCAGAGGGTGAGTAGAAGGGAGACGTTGCCAGATGCTATATAACTTGTGTCTGTCCGACAATTAATTAAACCACGCACAGGGGGTGTGTGTATTCGCCTCCCTTGTGTGTTGTTTTCTAATTAAATTCAACTACAGGCATAACTAATAATAAGCTCGACTTGTAAGTCAAAGTTTCTGTTTGAAAATCGAAAGTCAGAAACTTTCGAAATTCGAAATCTAATCAAATTACCGAGGAGTGAAGAGCAACAGCAACAGCAACAGCAATGCGGCGACACACCTGGCGTATGAGTAATGTGTTTGTGCCACGTGCAGTCGACACACACACACACACACACACACAGTTCACAGTTGGTCTGTGTTTTTCTGAGTTGCAAGACGTGTTTCTTATTAGTGAAGAATTCTTTCCTGTTTTCCGCGGTTTTCCTGCCCAGAACTCTGACCTGAAAGAGCGAAGTGCTTGGTCAAGGTCTGCTGCACCGGTAGGAATACTCACTGCGAGGTTTCTCCGGGCCCTGGAATCCATACCGTGAGTTTTTCTCGGCCACATCACTGCGATTTTTGGTGGTGAGAGCGGGGAGAGTGCCGCGAAGGCTGAGTGAAAGTGCAAATTTAATTTTCACTCATCTTTTTCCCTCGCTTTCTCTTTTTCCAAACCACACCATTGTGGCCGGCGGAGAACAACAGCTGTCAGCGCTGCCAACTTACGTCAGTAAGCGATCGGACTGAGTGGCGTTGCCAGATCAACGGCGCTGCCAGGGCTACACGATCAGTTGGGCGCTTAATTCAAATATTCAATTTGAATCTGTTACACTAATAACAATATTCAAATAATAACTTAATTTGAATTTTCTTACTGAAGTGGACATTTGCTAAAATTGCGATAATTAACAAAATTTATATTCATATAAATATCTATATTTATAAATATATATTTATAAATATATATTTATATCTATATATACATTTTGAGGAGTTGACCGATATTTAGCAAGGGAAACGGCGCAAAGGTCACGGACAGACTAATTATCAACCTCTCACCATCGCGGTGCCTAAGTAGAGGCTCTGGTGTCCGTGTAGAGGCGGAATAACCTCCATCAGAGAAGCCTAGGAGAAATCCGTGGTCTACGTGGGATCCCTGCTAAATTCGGTGCTCCACGAGTGTAAAGGCCTAACGTCTGGTGCCTGTAATGGATAGTTCCGAAGGGGGCATTGCCCCCGATGACCCATTCAGGAAGAGCTCGAGAATGTCGAGGTCGCCCACAAGGAGTGTGTCAATGGCAGTGCGGGGAGCCAATAGCTCAGTCCCGGCGGACATGACGACGAAACAAGTTGGCCCGCAGATGTCAACGTCGCCGTTGCCCGGCCATAGCGGTGCTGTAGAGGTGGGGATCTTGGCCTCCTCAGCACCTATTGCAACAAGCATGAAGAAAACCACTGATTTCATCACCGTGCCAACGCAGAAACCATCAGCGAAGTCCCCATCAGGTTCGCCAATTCGGCCATTAGACCTGTCAGCGCTCCAGCACGAAAACCTGAGGAGTATCTTGGACATGATGAATGCCAAGATAAATATGGTACTGTGCGCATTTGAGACGCAGCGTCATGTCACCAAGGAGACTAAAGGTGTAATAACTGACCTGGCTGCTCTTAATACAAGAGCGATCCAGCTGCAGCAAAGCTCTGTCAAAGTAGCGGCCCCCGCTAAGAGCATCGCTATACAGACAGAGGCAGTGATCCCGAAGAAGCGTCCAGTGGCGTCGGCCCTAAAAAGCGTCACGGAGAAGTTGCCAGTGTTGCCTCCTCCAAACAATGCTCCCAAAGTGGCTGCTACCAAGGCAAAGGTTCCAAGCCCAGCCAGCTATGCAGCGGTTTCTAAGAACACTAGCAGCACGGTTGATTGGACAAAGGTGAAGCCTAAGCGCATACGCAAAAAGCCCGAGGCGTTTATAGTAAAGAAGACAGGAGAAGCATCGTATGCCGATATACTGCTTAAGATGAGAGCAGATCCGAATCTAAGCGAGTTTGGCAATCAAGTGAGGAGAATAAGAAGGACTCAGCAGGGGGAGTTACTGCTCGAGGTAAAGGGCAAAGCATCCGAAAACGTACCCTTATATAGAGGAGCCATCGAAGAGTCCCTTAAAGAAATGGCGGCGGTACGCACGGGTACGCAGAGAACGGCGCTAACCTGTAGCGGAATGGATGAGGCGACCACTGTAGAGGAACTCCATAGCTGCCTGGTCGCACAATTTGAAGGCATCAATGTTACCCCAGATGATGTGAGGGGCCTGCGCAAAATGCGAGACGGCACACAGATGGCGACTGTGATGCTCAGCACAAACGATGCAATCACTGTGCTTAAAAGAGGCTCGATAAACGTAGGCTGGTCACGGTGCCGCATCAACCAGGATGTACGTCCTACCAGATGCTTCAGATGCTTGGGATATGGCCATAGGGCCACCAACTGCAAGGCAGTCGACCGCTCCGACTGCTGTCTGCGGTGCGGCGTAAAAGGTCACAAGGCAAAAGGTTGCGTGGCCCCGCCAAAATGCCTCATTTGCAGCGAGAATGTCGACAGGAATCACTCGACAGGTGGCTTCTCGTGCCCCACCTATAAAGCGAACATCGTAAAAGGAGTCAAGAGCCGTCGCGATGATGCTGGACCCAATTAAAATCATCCAGCTTAATGTCAACCACTGCGCAGCTGCCCAGAGCCTCCTGGCTCAGACTGCGGCGGAGCGCAGCATAGACATCATGCTCTTAAGCGAGCCCTACTCCCCGGGAATTGGAAACCTGTCGATGATCTTGGACGAGTCAGGCAAAGCGGCTATAAAGTGTTGCAGCCCTCTCCACGTCCAGGAACGGGCCTACCTGCCGATGCGTGGTATCGCATATGCGAGGGTGAAGGGTGTGCATATTTATAGCTGCTACGCCCCGCCTAGCGACAGTACTGACCAATTCGAGGAGATGCTGGACACTCTTGTCAATCATGCGAGAGGGCGCCGTCCGACGATCATTGCTGGGGACTTTAATGCCTGGGCAATCGAATGGGGCAGCAGGGTATCCAATCCCAGAGGCAGAGCGGTGATAGATGCTATGATGATGCTGGACCTGATTTTGCTGAACGATGGCCGCGTGCCCACGTTTAACAGTGACAGGGGAACCTCATTTATTGACGTCACATTCGTTAGCAGAGGATTAGTGGCTAACTCAAGCTGGACAGTCCTCGACGTGGTAACGCTGAGCGATCACGCTTTGATCACTTTTAGCGTCTCAACGACAGGCATAACTAGAAGCCAACCGAGAAGATCACTGGGGCAAGCATGGGATACTAGGAAGTTCGATGAGGATATACTGCAATACCAAATCGACACCCTACAAATCCCAACGGGCGACGCAGAGACAATGGCGGCGGAACTCATGAAAATACTCGTAGCAACGTGCGATGCGACCATGCCACGCAAAAAAAAGGCGCAGCGTAAGCCCCCCGTATACTGGTGGAGCCCCGTCCTTCAACAGCTACGATCGGAATGCCTCAAGGCTAGGAGGAGAGCACAACGAGCCAGAGGCAGCCCTCATCAAGCCGATCTCCTGGAGGTTTTTAAAGCCAAGCGAACCGCGTTCAAGCACGGAATCTCGGCGGCCAAGGCACGGGCCTACAAGAACTTGCTGGATAGCGTAAACGACGACACTTGGGGTCTGGCCTACAAGCTGGTAAGCAACAAATTGCGGAAGAGAGATGTCCCCCCTTCTGATCCTGTAGTCCTGGCCAACATTGTTGCGGAGCTATTCCCGAGGCAGTCGACTTCATGGCAGCCATTAGCCGCAGCTCCAGTCTCCGACTTCCCGAGCATCACTGAACAAGAGGTTGTAGAGGCAGCAAGGCGCATCAAGGCTAACAAAGCCCCTGGACTAGATGGCATTCCGGGAGTAGTCGTCAAAGCAGTGGCGTTGTCTAGACCGGACATCTTTAGGGACACCTTTCAGCAGTGCCTCCTGGACGGAGTCTTTCCAGCAAGGTGGAAAAGCCAGAAGCTGGTACTGTTGCCTAAAGGTAAAGGATCAGCACAAGTTGCAGACAGCTACCGCCCACTGTGCCTCCTGGATATCGTTGGAAAACTATTTGAGCGCATCCTATATGCCCGAATTGAGGTTGTAACAGAGAGCATAAACGGTCTAAGCAGCCACCAATATGGCTTTCGAAAGGGAAAGAGTACCCTCAACGCACTCACGGCAGTGAGAAACATTGCCAAGAACGCGCTCGAAGGTGATAGATGGCTAGGTGGCAGAAAAGAATACTGCGCGATTGTCACGCTGGACGTTAAAAACGCTTTTAACACGGCAAGATGGCCTCTAATCCTAGATGCAATGTACGCGATGGGTATCCCGGAGTACCTCAGAATCGCTGTAGGCAGCTATTTCAGAAGTCGTATCCTCTGGTATGATACGGAAGATGGACCGAAAAGTTACCGAGTCTCGGCTGGTGTTCCACAAGGATCTGTACTTGGACCGATCCTGTGGAACATCATGTACGATGGTATACTGGCAATCAGGAAGCCCACAGGAGCTGAGCTGCACTGCTTCGCGGATGACGTGGCTATAACTGCAGTCGCCAAAACTATAAGGGAAATTCAGGAGAACTGCAACGCAACAATTAGAGCGGCCATCGACTGGTTCGAGAAATCAGGTCTTACAATAGCGGCACACAAAACCGAAGCTGTCTTATTAAGCAGCAGGAAAAAGGTGGAGAGCATGCAAGTCTCAGTCAGCGGAACACAGGTGACTTCAGCTGAGTCCTTGAAGTACCTCGGAGTCCTCATAGACCACAGGCTATCCTTCAAGGATCATGCTAAGTACGCAAGCAGGAAGGCAGCCATCACATCGGCAGCCATAGCTCGACTAATGCCCAACGTGGGAGGCCCCAGAGACCCAGCCAGGAGGCTACTGGTAACCGTAGCAAAGGCAACGCTACTATACGCTGCGCCAATTTGGAGTGACGCCACAAATAAGGGCTCATACCTAAAAGGAGCGCGTACGGTGATAAGGTCTATGGCCCTTAGGCTAATAAGAGGCTTTAGAACCGTATCAGAGGATGCAGCATTAGTCCTGGCAGGCATGCCACCAGCCGATCTGGAGATCAAGGCTCTTGGTCTCATTAACAATGGTACCACACGGGACGAGGCTAACGAATGGCTATTTGGAGAGTGGCAGACGAGATGGCAGATGTCGCAACGGGAGAGGTGGACCTACCAACTCATCCCGGAGTTAGACGCATGGACGCAGTGCAGCCACAAAACTTTGGACTACCACATTTCCCAATTCCTCACGGACCATGGCTGTTTCCGGGCCTATCTACATCGTTTCCGTCATGTAGACTCAGCCCAATGCCTATACTGCATTGATGCGGTGGAAACGGCGGAACATGTGCTAATGCACTGTTCTAGGTTCTCGGCGGAGAGGGAACAGTTGAAAGCGTTGACTGGAGATCCGCTTAGTCCGAATGGATTGATCACGGCGATGATGGCGAACGCACATAAATGGGAGCTGGGACACCGCATCATCATAAATATGATGAAACGAGTCCGTGCCGACGAGATGTCCAACAGAGCTGGCAACTAAAACGCAGAAGGAGTGTTCCTGTGAGGTGGCGGGACAAGAATACTACCTCAGCGTACCCGGCTTGTCGTAAGAGGCGACTAAAGGGTGGAAAGAGGTGCGCTACATGGCCAGTATCTCAGGAAGGGAGAGCGACCTGGCTTCACATCCTGCTCATCGAAGTCTTACCTTAACTGGCAGTACCGGTGAGCGTTCATAGGACTGAGGAGCATACGGAGGTTTTTGTTTTAGTACGTAGGCATAATCCCACGGGGTTATGAATCGTGCATGCCACCTACGGACGGTAGGTGGTATCTTTAGAAGATTTTAATTTTCCTACCGTAAGGCGATACAAAAAAAAAAAAAAAAACACACACAGTTCAAACAATTAAAGGCAAAGGAAAGCAGGCGCCAACAACTGTGGCAAAAACAAGCTGCGCTGCAGACTGATAGACTAGCAGATACTCAGTAAAGAGGAGCAGTCTGGCTTGTATGGAGGTGTTGAGCTGTTTCTTATGATACTGTAGATATGCTCGTTTTACTCTGTGCATCATTTGCAGGGTATCTGGCGAGCACAAGGTGCGGGTTTTCCCAATGGAGAGCACCAGGCGGCTTTCATGTCAACTTTGTTAATTAAATGAAGCACTTAACATCGGCGACATATTTCGCCTGCCCTTCTCTCTCTCTGTCTCCTCTGCTGCTCTTAACCCTTTCTCTTTATTCTGGTCCCTCTTCATGTTGTATTCGCTCGAGCTCTATTCTATTCGTGTATTTTTTTTCTTTCATTCGGGACTGCATAATTTGCGCGAGTTCCATTTTAATGACTGACTGAGCCACTCGACACAGGGAGCTGCCTCCCTGCCGTGTCCTTATCATAATTTTCGTTTCGCTTCCGTTTCGGCTCCTTCTTGACCGCGGCTGGCACTTGTGTGTGCGCTCTTTCCGTAGTCCGTAGTCAGTAGTCCTCCTCTAAATGGTCAACTTCAAAGACTTCCTCTCCTGCCCGTTGAACATTTCATTAAAACCACTTTCGAGTGTCGCTTTTGTTCCACTTGACTTGTGTCCCCTTCTCTCTTCCGCAAAGGTTACAGTTTGTATTCTAATTTGAGTTCAGAACCCCCAACAAAAACTGAAAAAAGAAACAGAAATATTTCATGATGGATGTTTGTAAATGTTGTTTGCTTTTCCTGCTAACTTTTCCACTCATAATTATTTCTATATTTATTTTTATTGCATTTGTTTGTTGTGGTTCTTGCGGTCAGCTTGCAGGCGTGTCAAGAACACAAACAAACAAGCACAAATAGTCACACAAAAACACACACACTGAGAGACAACTGTCATAACAACAAAAACATATGAAAATAGTTAAACATGATGAAGAAACTTTTACCCTCTGGACATATCTGAGTGCCCCAAATGGGCAAAGTACTTTTCCAGGGAAATCCAGTTGAAAAGGGAGAAAAAGGAAGAGAAAACGAATAAAAACGAAGGTGCTACAAGGTAATTAGTGCTCTGAATTAGGCGACAAAGTGTGCATTAACAGGAAAATTTTCAGCAAAAATAATTATACCAAAGAGCAAAAAAGAGAGAGATAAGAAGATTATGCCCTGTTAAAAAGTATGTATTGGCGTATTTTATTCATCAAGTAAATTACTGTTATATAGTTAAGATATTTATTGTGCTAAAAAGTTATCGATAGCAATCGCTGGCAACTTGTGAGCTGCAGTGTGATAGTTGCAATTCAAACTGTTCAACACTGACAACGATAAAAAAGGCTATCGATCTTGCAATAGATGTAGTAAACCACTGTGAATGGGAAGGAACAGCTGTTAGTGCTGCTTGTCCATGGCTATTGACTATTTTCATTTGATACTCAGCTTATTTAAAATTGAGTGTTGCCTGAAACGCATCCTTGGCTAATCTTTTGAGCTATTTGTGCCCCCTCACAGTACATTATCTATTTATATTTGAGAAAGGGAGTGAGAGCACATAAGGAAATGAAATTGAATACCTCGCATTGATAGGTATTTTACTTGCCATGACAACAACAATAGCAACATCAGTAGCAACAACAACAACAAGCGTCGCCTGCTGCGTTGACCTGTCGCATATGACGACGATGAGTCTCCCATCTCCCGCTGTGCCTCCTCTCGCCACACGGAGATATTTTTTGGTTATGGCCTACCATTGATGGCACATCAAATCAGAATGTGAATCAGAATTCGATATTATGTGACGAGCAGCAGCAGCAGCAGCTGGAAAAAGGCTGCATAACAAGCAGAAATTTAAGAACAACCAAAGAAATGGGCAATTAACCTTATCAACGGAACGTGACGCGGAGCTGAAGGAGAATGGGGAGAAAGTATAAATAAATAAATGAGGAAAAGAAATGTCAAGAGCGACGCTTCTCGGGGCGACATAACCTAAAAATATTGAAGAAGTAGACGGTGAAGATGGGGGCAAATGGTTGCCCAAAATTTATGCCATTAGAGCAGACGGAATGCCAAAGCAAAGGCAAAGCAAGCAAAGGAAAAAGGGAGAGGGGAGAAAGGCGACGGCGAGTGAAAGGTTATGGCAAAGCGAAAAGCAATTTCAAATATTTTCTTTACCTGCTTGTAGAAATTTTTACGTCTTTCTGATTACGGCGAATGCTTTTTCATGTCATGCTGTGCAGATGCTCTGTAAAAAGTAAGTAGACTGAGGAGAGGCATGCTAGCAAGTACACTAAGGTGCTCAGAACATGCCCTAGCGAAGTATTTCCATATCTCTTCTTGCATTTACAGGGTATTTGCCAGTCGTGCATGCTGCTGGTCTAAGCGCCTTATTGCTTTATGTTTTTTTATTGCTGCCTCTTCTTGTTGTTGTGTAATTGTGCGCAAAAAACAGGCGACGCAATGGGTTATGTTAAGTGCAAAGTGGAGAGAGGGAAGGTAGAGAATGAGAACGGAAGAGAGGGAGAGGGAGCGGAAGGAGCTAACACACAATTGTGAGTGCCAAACGGAATGCCATACTTCGCTGCGTTAAGTGTCTCTCTTTTTGTGAGCAATAAATGCGAACGAAATGTCAAAGAATGTGGGAGAAAGGGCAAGCAGCAGCAGACAGAAGAGGCTAACAATTAAAATTCAAAAAATCATAGCATACTTTTGCGCGCACAGCTGCTCCTCTGCAGAGCTCTGCTGCTAAGCCAAAAAGCAAGAGGAAACAAGGCGAAAACGAACAACAAACTCAGCTTAGCTGCAAGTGGAAAACAATGCCAAAGTGCAATAAGATAAACAAGAGATAGCATGAGGGGGAAAAGAAAACAAAAAGCAGAAAAACTTGCACTGCATGTGGATGTCATTTGCTGGGTTCCTTTTTCCCTTTACTGATGTGTGTGTGTTTGTTTGTTTCTGCACGACATACGCTTCCCTTTTGGATTTTGCAACTAAGTCACGTATTTCAAGTTGTGAAAAATCTACTTGTTGTTGCTGTTGCTGTTGAGCTCGCTCTCTGGCAAGCAGCTCAAAACACATTAAAGCAAATTGTCTTGTTTAGGAACTTGAGCAATTACTTTCGCCTTTGATGCACATTTTGTGCAGCTTTTATGCAGTATTTATTTATCCATCAAGCTTCAAAAATTGCCACCGAATATGTCGCATGTGAGGGAAGAAGGGAAACAAGACGAGTAAAGCGAGTACATCGAAAGAAGCTGAAGAAATCGAGGGGAGGCACAAGGCAAAGGGAGACTACTTGAGATGCAGCAGGAAAAGGGCAGGCTTCTCTCTGGCTTGCCAAGAAGTGGCAAGTCTCGCTCTCTCTCTCTTGTCGCCTGCAGCTTGCAGCTGGTGGCAGCAGCAGCTTCTTCTTTTCCGCCAGCAGCAACAGCTCGAGCTATTTTTAGTAGCGGGTGCTGCGTGTGTCGCCCTGCGCAGCTTTCTCTCGCATCCCAGCTCATTGGCTATAAATAGACACAGTTATAACTTGCTCCCCATCCCGCCCCAACTCATAATCCACCTCTGTCTGCAGTCTATAAATAGCAGCGCAGCTTTAAGCGAGCTTTCCTACGCTGCCTTCCTGGCAAAGTATGCGGGAAATCCAATAAATGCTCCCAAAGCAGTTGCCAAATTGCTTCGTGCTTATTGTCTTTAACTCCATATCGTATCGGGGATCGAGTCGAGTGTGTTGCATAGTGTATGGTGTATAGGGGTATAGGGGTATATGGCTTGTACGCGTGATGTTTATCAGCTTGTCGCATGATTGATTTATGTGCCGACATTTATTATTAATGGGGCCCAACAAGTCAATTGAGACGACCCGCTATAGTTGGCACCGCTGGCGGGCCGGGCTCATTTAATATTGATAATGAGAGGCGGCAACACAGTTAACCCCTGCCTGCCACTTCCACTACTTCCCCTTCCCCTTCCCCACTTCCACTACTGCCTCTACTGTGGTAGGAGGCGCAAGTGCAGCAGGCTAATTGTGACTCCCTTGGGTATTGCGCCGCTCTGGCTCGGCCTCTGCTGTGCTCGACTTAACTTTGTGGCTTATACACATATGCAGAGCCATCAGAGCGGTTGTATAGAGGTAGGGGGTTGGGGCAGGAGCAGCAGTTGGGGGCGCAAAGGGCCTCATTAGTTGGCAGAGCGAACAGCAGCAGCAGCTGTTAAAGTTCTGTGTCTGAGTCAGCGGAAGCAAGGACAAAGTGCAAATTTCCTTTCATTGTCTAAGTGTGTGTGGCCTGGATGGGTGTATGTGTGTGTTAGGCCTGTGTGTGTGTTTGTGCTGCCTCTCATACTGTGTCTGTGTGTTATCCTAAGTTACTTAAAGTCGCCCGCCAGGCACATCCTGCACAGCTCGCTCCACACACATATCGCTTGCCAAAAACTTTGCCAGCGCACACACACACGCAGACATCACACACACACATACATTCACACAGGGGAATATGCAGACAGTCAGCAGGTGCGTCCAGGTGGGCGCAGCTGACTGTTTTATAGCTCAATCATAATTTTTCACACTGTTAATGTGCAAATGCGACGCTTGGACGCACTCAGAGCAAGACAGGCAGACAGATAGAGAGAGAAAGGGAGAAAGATAGAGACAAAGGGACAGACAGACAGTCACACAAAGGCAGGGCGCACTCACACACACTCATGCGCCACCGCTCGAGTGTGTGTAGAGAAAGTTCTTCAAGTGTTAAATGAGATAAAGCAAACATTGTGTGTGTTCTCTCAGGCCCTCCCTCCCCCACGCGCACACCCCCCCCCCCACACCCTCAACCACTTGAGTTCGTCCTGTCAGTCAGTCAGAGTGGAGTGAAGTCTTTATGCAGCATAATAATTATTAAATATAATGCGCGGCGAGCATCAAAAGCAGCAGCAGCAGCAGCAAGAAAAATTATTATTGCATACTTTCAGGCTTGTAGCATAAAGTTGGCAACTTTTTAACCCCCCTCTACTGCCTCTCTGCCCCTTCTAATTTATTGTTATGCTGACATTTTGATTGCGCTTTTGCCAAGCGCCGAGCGCCCTCTTCAACATTTTGAGTATCTGCAAATATTTGTGCGCATCCTTTCGAAAGTTTTCTGCAAATTTTCCAAGTTAATTGAGTTTCTCTAACAGCAGCTGAAGAGCGCGATAAGTACGCAAGCAGGGAGAAAGGGAGAAAGAGAGCAGAGCAATAAAAGTAGCAGCTGCTTATGAGGAATGCCAGCAATGTGTGAGCTAAAGAGCTGAGGCTAATAGAGCCGATAAATAGTCGGGGCAAGCAGGAAGGGAAATAGTAAAGCGCGAGCTTAATTTGCGTGGCATTGCGGGGTTAATAAGGTGGAAAAACTAAAGAGATATTTTAAGGGGAAATCTGTGTAGCATTGTTTGGTTAATTAGGTGGGATAACTAAAGAGATACAATTGGAAATATGAGGTAAATAAACTGAACAGTCTAGTAAGATTATAAGGAAAAATCAGTTGGATTTATATAGGTAATAAACTGATACATTTGTAAGTTAAAGTAGGGCAGATCTGTATAAAGTTTGTAGTTACAAAGTGTAGATATTCTAATGTATAATTTATATGGAAAAAAATACCTAGTAATAAATTAAAAAAATTATCTATTTTATTACTTTATTAATAATCCGCAAAATGAATAAGTATTATAAATAAAATCAGCTTAAGTAAAAAAAAAATGGTAAAACTACGCAAAGGAAACTACAAAACTTTTTAAAAGCTGCTTTGACTTTTGTGCACCCAATTTATTTATAGTTCCCAACTGTCTCATATTTCAAATCCAGCTTTTACTTACAAAACAGTCTTCTTCTCTCGTGCAACCTCTCTCTCTCTCTTTTCCTGTCTCCCTCTTTACATGTTTACTAAATATTTAAAGTTTGCCAGATAGTTTCCTCAGTGCCAACAACGAATGCGAACTGAGCTCTCTGCGCCTATTGTTGGTAAATATTTATGCCCTGCTTTGGTCGCACTGCCACGCCCCCTGCAACCTTCTACTTCCCCCTCTAACTGCCTGTCAATATTTGCATAGAACGTTCGATGGATTTGTATGTATTATATCATTCATAGTACAGACAGAAATATTTCTCAGGGCATTGCCGAGAGGCAAAACGATTTATTGAATATGAAGGCGAAATGCAAATGGAAAACGAGCTGCAAAGAAGAAGAAGAAGAAGGAGGAGAAGTAGGAGAAAGAGAAGAAGACGATGCCGCATTGGCTTATTAGTTTAAGTCGTAAACAGGAAGTGCTGCGGCAACGGATCTAACGCAGTCAAAGCAACGAGAGACAGACAGAATGAGAGACAGGCATGCAGGCAGAGACAAGAAGAGGAGATAGGCAGGCAAGGGGAGAGCAGAGGAGAGTGCATAGCCAGGAGAGGAGAGGAGGGAACAGAGACAGCGCCTGTCACTCGCTCAGCCTGTCGACGACAACGGGCAGCGTAGCGAAAGTTTTTAACGAGCAGCGGAAGATGAAGGCGAGCAGGATTCACGCTGCTGTTGCTGTTCTGGTTGCAACTGTCAAGCATTTAGTTAACTTCTGGCGTTCTCCCTGTCTCTGTCATTGTCCCCCTGTCTCCGTCTCTGTCTCTGTCATTGTCAGCCCGAAAAGCAAGTCAACTTGAGACGAGGTTAGTCGCTTTAAGGCGAATTCTTAAATTTTATTCAGCTTGCTTTGCCTTCTCACTCTACTTTCGTGCTTCAGCCCTTTCTGCTCTTGTTTCTTACTCTTACTCTCTTCCTACTTACTCACTCCTTCTCTCCCCTTCTTCCACTTTCTTCTTATCTCCCTTTTCTTATTCGTCTTCTTTTGTTTTTCGAACTGCTTCAACCTTTGCCTCTGCCTGCATTTTGCATGAGTTTTCGCGAGCCTCTGCTCATGTTATTGTTGCTCCTAAGGGCATTAGCCAGACACACACACACACACACACACACACACACGCACACACGCAGTCACAGCCAGGCAGACAGACAGTCAGCTTGCTTGAAAGCTTTGCTTTTATCGGCTTAGACGTTGCCAAACTCACACACGTGGCGTATGCGTAATGTGCGAGAAAATAAACAGAAATTAATTAAAAAATCCTTGAGCCTGCAGCCTGTTCGAGTGCGGGCGGCGCTAAATCGCTTGATTACATGTGCAAACATTGGGGAAGGCAGCAGCTGCTTATTGTTGAGTTTGCCTCGACTCACCTGCGTTGCATGTGGCAATCTAATTGAAGATGTTGCTGCTGCATCGATCACGCTGCCACTGCTGCAGCTACACACGTAACAGCAAACTAATGCCACGCCCCAGTGTTGTGCGTACGTGATTTATTTGTGTTGTCAGGGGTGAGAAAGAGAGGGAGAGAGAGAGAGAGAGAGAGGGGAAGGGAAAGAAAGGCAGGTTGAACACGCTGTCTATTGCTTTTTCGCAAAGAAAACACAAAATTTTTTAGGCAACAACAGCAGCAACAGCACAACACACAAAAGTTGCTTTTGTCAGTTGTCAAACAATGCGCATAATGCATGAGCCCCGCCTCCTTCTACCCCCCCCCGCAGCCTCTACAAGCCCTGCAATGCTGCCTTTCACTCTCTCTGCACTTGCTGCGCATTTGAATGGTTGGCGAGGCAACTGCAGAAAGTTTTCTGTATGTTTTGTGTTTCGACTGCTTCTCTCCTTCTTCTTGGCATCCCCTCTCCCTCTTCCCTTTGTCCTTGTACTCGCACATGCTGCTGAATAATGGACAGCTTATTTGGGCATTAAGCTCCTTTCAATAACGACGAACAACGACAACTTTGATTGGAAAACTCAGCAGGCACAGGTGGAGTGGGCAGCTTCGGGTGGGTGAAGGGGGGCGTGCGTGGTCACCTACTGTCCATTGGTTTTGGGGTAGGGGAGTTATCGAAAATTGTTCAGCATCTCATTTTCATGTCGCAATATTTTGTTGTTCTTTGCATTCTGCTTTCAATTCCGCAAATCAATTACCAAACAATGCGGCAGACAAATAAAAAAATTATAATAAAGAAAAATATATAGAATAATAAGATGAAAATGGTGTGTGCAAATTGCTGGAGTGGGGTATGCGCGACAAGGCAGATACCTAGTTAAAGGCAGCAATTCTTGCTCAGTTAGTTGACAGTGCCAAAAAATGCAGCACAGTTTTCAGCGCAGAAAAAATACTTTTCTCTACGAATCCATTATTGCTTGCGCTCAAAAGTAGGTAACGAATCTTGTTTGCTGCTGGCTGCACAAGAGGTGTGTAGGACAAGAATAAATTTGTTTTGCTCTGCTAGAGCTTGAATTCAATTCACCTGCCCGTTCAGTGACAAAGCACAAAAAGTGTAGCACAGTTTGCAGCGCCAAATTGATTTCCCTTTCATTTCAGGGTAAGCCCAAAAGTAAGCAGCACTTTTTGTTTGACCAGTTGCTTGCGCTGAATGACAAGGCACAAAAAAGTGTAGCACAGCTTGTAGCGCGCAAATAAAATTGATTGCTTTATCCAGACGAAGGCAGTAGGCAGATTTTGCACCCTGTTTACAGGGTATTTACAGCGAGGCAGCCAATTGTTAATGGCAGCCAGCTGTCCGTCACGTACAACAGCAACAACTACAATACAATGAGAATGACAGGCACAATATGAATAAAAACACAAGCAACGGCAACAACAACAACAATGTCGCAGTTTATAAAGGTTAAAAACTTTACATGAAAACGACAAAAGCGACAGGCAGACGGAAGAAAGACATAGGGAGAGGGGTAGAGGAAGGCAGGGCAGAGGGGCACTCAAATGGCCAACTTGCTATTGGGCGTTGCTGGCAGGCAAAAACACGAAGAGACTGAGTTTAATGTGCTTGGGCAGCGACTCCGGCAGCGATAACAACAATAAGACATAAAAGAATTTAACTGACAAAGCAGCAGCAGGCAAAGTAGCAGAGCCAGAAGTAAAAGCAGAAAGCAAAAGCAGCAACAGCAGAGCTAGAAGAAGAAGAAGCAGACGTAGCAGCAGCAAAAAACGGAAACGGAAATGGCAATGGAAACGGAAATATGCTCTATGACGATAGTCGCAAAGCGTAATGCGAAAACTATGATGAATGATGAATTGCCAAAAGAGACAGGGGAAATAAACATGTAGATGGGAAAGAGAGGGAGGGGAAAGAGGCAGAGGGAAGGGAATATTGCAAACTATTGATGGATTGACTGCGACTTGCTGACTGAGATAGATGCAAAGAGAAAGGCAGTGTAAAAGTTAGAGTAGGGAATGGAGAAAGCAATATAGAGAGATGAGAAGAGTAAGAAGAGACAAAAGGGGGGTTAGAAGAAAGAGAGATAGAGTGAGAGAGAGAGAGCGTGAGAGAGAGAAGAGTAGCGCGTCGAAATGCCATTCGAGCCAATTGAGGAATTGGCTTTGCATAAACTAAATTGAGCTGTGCGAGTGCCAGACATGACTGACAGACAGGCAGCGGGACAAGAAAAGAAACAAAGAGAGAGAGAGAGATAGAGAGAGGCACAGCCAGGCAGACAGACAGACAGAGCCGCAGGCTGGCAGCGAGCCTAACAGTCGCTTAATGTGCTTTGTGTTTGATAGACTCGGCTCAGGCAGTTCAGGCTGCTGTCTGTCTGCCTGTCGCTGCGTGTTCACGTTGTTGTTGTTGCTGTTGTTGTTGCGCCACATCTCTAATTGAATTGTTCGCTATGTAAACGCCAAGCAAGCACAAGCACAAGCACGTTGCCTGCCCCTGGCCGGGTCTGGTCTCTGGTTTGGTGGCGCCTCCTGGCACCATAATCGAATTAGATAAGTTAATAACTTGATAAAAAGTTACAGCTGGTTGTTGCTGTTGTTATTTTTTGTTGCTGCTGCTGTTGTATCTGTTGTTGCTGCTGCTGCTGCCGCTGTTGCTGCTGTTGTCGTTAGCCTGTGCGCTGTGCATTGTTTGCCTGTTGTCGCTGTCAATAAACGCCAAATGAAGTTGCCAACTTGACATGCAAAAGAGAGAGAGAGAGAAAAACACACGTAGTGTGTGCGGTGAAGCGGGCAGAAAAATGCCAAATGACAGTTGCAAAACAAACATAAAATTTTGCAAAACAGAGAAGGAGAGAGAGAGAGGAAGAGAGCGAGAAAGAGCTACAGTTGCTGCGACTAACTAATGAGACATGCCTCAGTTGGACACATAAAAACATAAACATATTCAATGGAAATTTATGAAAATTCACCCAAATAAAACCAGAGAAAGGCAAAGGAAAAGCGAGTGGGGAAAAGGCGGAGGGGGGGGCAGGAAAATCGTGAAAAAATCGTTGGAAAAACGAGCGAAATCAGAGAGCGAAAATGCGCGTATGATATGCGAAATGTTTGCGATAATAATTTCCCATATTATTGGCTGTGTTATGGCAGGGGCGTGGCATGAATTACGAGCCCCGAGAAAACATGGCAGAGAACACACACACAGGAGAAAACCCACATATGAAAATATGTGGAAATATATTATGGGTGAATGTGCCGCATTACGTATACGCAGCGTTAGATTATCGATTCCGAGACTGAAAGGCCGAGCGCACAACAATTTATGCGGCCATTTGTTGTGCGTGTGTGCTTTAAGAGGGGGAAGAGTTCGTAGGGAGAGGGACAGAGAGAGAGGACAGCGAGGGTTACTCGCTTAGTTTGCGTGTCGCTTAAAGCGTTTTGGCTTCTGTTTTTTCTGTCATAGCTTGGCATAATTATGGCCACCTTGGCCGACAGCTGAAGTTGCTAATCAGTTCAACGCACATTGACCCAGTTAGGCACTGGGGCAGAGAGGGGAAGGGGGGAGTGGTCTGGCTAGCAAACACGCCCAGCGAGTGTAAACAAGCCAGAAAACAGCTGGCTGGGAAAACCTTTTAGCCTCTCACTGAGTTTGGCAGGGTTGGTCAGCCTGCTTGTTGTTGTTGTTATTGAGTTTATGCTTGTTGTGGTTGTTGTTGCGGCTACTGCTGCTGTTCCTATTGTTGTTGTTGCTGTTGCTGTTTTGTGCTGCGTATGCAAACCACAAAAGCCTCGATGCCAAAGCGTAAATCCACTCGACCAGCGTCGACAGTTGCCGCCCCGGTTGCAATTTAATGGCTTTATTATCGCCATGAGCAGCTTGTGCCACTGTGGGCGCTGGGCGTGGCAAACATATTTGCCCACTGTGCACGATAAATGAGTAGCGCTCTCAAAGCGAAGCCGTCGTTGATAATGATGTGTGCACAAGGCGATTGCAGGCACTGGCACAATGAGAGAGGGCGTGGCAGTGCGTAGGTAGCAACAGCAGCAAGCTACGAGTATACTAAACTTCAGTTAAACCTGCACAGTTTTACCTTTAGTTTCCTTGTAGTTTTTGCCTTAGTCTCCCTTTAGTTTTCTCCCAAGTTTGCCTTTAATTTTCCTGCCTTTTCTGCTTCATATTTTCTGCTTTCTCTTTTCTTCTTTCCCCTCTCCCATTTTGCTCCATTTTCGCTTCATTTTTTGACACTTTGTGGAAATTTATATTTATAGTTTTTGGCTGCGGCGATTGTAGAACATATGAACTTTATTTTATTGCGCATACGTCGGGTTGGCCTCACCGAAAAGTGACTGCGAAATGCGGCCAAGTTTTTAATAAACACGCAGCACACAAAAGTTTCTTGCGGCCCACAATTGGACACACTACGAAAGAGACACAGACTGGCACAGACACACAAACATACTGGCACATAAACTGGCACACACATACTGTTATACACACACACACATAACACTCGCACACTCCCTGGCACACTCCAAAAAGTTGGCTAAGAAATATTTATATGATTACTTAGACGCAAAGAAAGAAAGGCGAATTCACAAGTGTGACCAGCTGTGCGTGTGTGAGTGTGCTTTAGCTGTGCCTGTGCCTGTGCATGTGCATTTGTGTGTGTGTGTGTGTGTTTGCTGTATAAAAAGTGGCCATGTCGCCGTGTTGCCTTATTAAATTAGTTGGCGCACTCAGCAGAATTCGCGACTAGCGCAGCCGGAAGTCTCGCATCATATACAAACTTTTTCAATTTCCTGCGAGCGTGGCAGGGCAGCGTGTGTGACTAGCATGTGTGTGCCAGTCTGTGTGCTAGTGTGTGTGTGTGTGCCTGCGTTACGTGCGGCACTTTAGTGGCTGTCATTCAACCCAAAAGCTGCGCTCATAATGGCGACAACTAGCGCTGCTTGCAAGGCAAACTCGGCGCCGCTTTAACTGAAATAAATGCCACGCCCCCCTGCGCACAGTATGTCTGCCTGCCTGCCCACTATTGTCTGCTGGCTAAGCTCAGGTAGCCTCACACACACTCGTACACACACACAACCTCGCACATATTTTATCTCATTTATTTCTGGTAATTTACTTTGATTCATCGATTTTGTAACAAATCCGTGTATGTGGGGCGGCCAACAGCGGGGCGTGGCTGGGCCAAAGCAAATAACATTTTATTGGTTATATTGTTCAGGGGCAGCAGCAACAACAGCAGTAGCAGCAGCAGCAACAGCAGCGTTATGTGTTGAGCAACTGATTGCGTTATTGAGCTATTGTTATTTCGCTTGTGCTGCCTCTGTACGTTGCTACCACTGCTGCTATCCCCTCTGCACCCTCTTCTTACTCTACTGCCACAACTTCTACCTCTTCTTGCCTCTCTTCTACCTCCTCTGCTGTCTGTTCTAGCTCCCTGCAGCACATAATAATAATAACAATCTCATAACTTTCTGTTCTCGAGCAGATAAAAGCCAAAGCTGTCTATAAACTGGCCATAAAAGCAGCAGCAGCAGCAGTAGCAGCAGCAGAAGAGGTGAGGGGGAGAGTGGAAATTAGTCGGCTTAGTTCGGCTTTAAGATGATTTGTACATATTAATCATACGCAACGTTGCACTTGAAAATCAAAGTGAGTCGAGAATTGCTTTTGTTTCTCGTTTTCAACTGACAGTTATGATAATCAGTTGGCAATACTGGCGACGCTTGACGCTTATTTGACAGCAGCAGCAAGAGTCGAGTGAGCATGACAAGGCAGGAGGGGGGTGGGGCAAGGCCAGGTGAGGTCAGACAAAGCGAAGCGAGTCGATGCCAAGCTGCCCCTGGCTGGGATCAATAACAAAACAAGCAGGAACAAAGCGTTAAAGAAGCAGAGGCGGGAGGAGGAGGAGGAAGAGGCAGAACGACAGCTAAAAACAATACCTAAAAAGCAGAGGGAGACAGTGGGAGAGAGAGTAAGAGAGAGGCATAGAGAGAGAGCGTGAGAGAGAGAGGAAGGGAAGCTGGCAAGAAAATTTCATTGACAATTTTGTCACCTGAAAACAGAAGAGAAGCAAAGTCCGCAGGCAGTGTGTGTTGTGTGGGTGTAGCGGTGTGTGTGTGCGTGGGTGTAAAGGTGGGCGTGTGTGTGTTTGCCATGAGGTGTGCGTGTATTCCTCCACATACACATGTATTTTTTTCGGCCTCTGCTTGATTGTTTGCAATTTGTTTTTAGCTGCACAAACAGCAACTTTTATTTTTATGCGTAGCCCAAGACGTGTTGGCCGCTATTTATAGCAACACCTTCTCTGCCCGTGTGTGTGTGTGTGTTTGTGTGTGTGCTTAGCATATGGCGGCCATAACACTAGCTACAGCAACAACAACAACAGCAACAAGGAGGTGAAGCACTAACAACATTTCCAGCTGAACCGATTGCACAGCGCTCAAAAAAAATGTCGTATTGACATTTAAGCTGCCACAAATTGCTTTCTGTCGCGCCCCACGACACACACACACACACTACAGTCTGTGCATGTGTATGTGTGTGTTTACTATGCCATTTGGGTAGTCCAAACAGCAGGAGAGGCGTCGCCAACTGCTGCGGCTTATCGGCAGCGCATTTCCATAACGGCAAATGAAATTTTCAAATTATAACAAATTGAATTTTCACATATGTAAAAAAAGGGCAAAGAAAAGTGTGTGACATGTGGGAAAACAGTGTGTGAAATGCGCCAACACGTTGCTTAAGTTTGCAGCACTTTAAAATCACGTATACGCCAGGTAAACCTGGCATAAAGTCGACACATAATGACAGCCTCAATTGAATGGCGAAATGTTTTTCCAGCGAAATTAATTCAGCATTTTCTCGCATTGTATCAATTTTCATGTGAAAAATTCTTGCTTTGTTTGTGCAGCGCATTTGTTTTGCTTTGACTTTGTTTGGCAAAGATTTCTCTACAGAATTCCTGGAATTATCGACTTCACTTTTGCTGTGTATGTTTTCTCTGAATTTTCCTAGAATTTTGCTACATTCAATTGCATTTTGATTTGCCGCAACTCAGCAGGAGGTAAAAATATTAATTGGCAAAGTAGAAAAGCGCAGGCAAAGTCGCCTCAGTTGCTCAATGCTTCAAGCGGTCAGTCAGTGCAATCAGCTGTAAGCTGTGCGTTTAATCAATCAATCATTCAATCAATCTCGTTGTGTGTGGCAGCTTTAATGCCGTCGCTCTTCGATTTGCGCCTCGCACACGTTGCACGCTTTCTATTTATGCGTTGATGTTCTACGTGCCGCAAATAACAAAGATGCCGCAACACAGGCACAGCATATGCATGAGTGTGTGTGTGTGTGGGGGGGTGTGTGTGTGTGTATGATGGGTTTACGTGTAAAATTTATATTGTGCAAATGCGCAAAGCAAATGGCAACAGTCGGCGCGGAGGCAGAGGCAAAGCAAGCCACGTAGAAAGAGAGGCAGCAGGAAAGGGAAGACAGATGGCAAAGGAGGCAGAGCAGTTTGTAGAGAGCAGGGGCATGCCACATATTCTGTCAGTTTGTGCCACAAAATGTTTTGTCAGTGCCCTGCCAAAAAAAAGGGTTTATATTTCATTTGTCTCTCACTCTTTCGTCTCTCACTCATTCCGCAGGCATCGCTGCCTCTTTTCCTTTGCTCCCTCTTCTCTCGCTAGTTCCTCCACCTCCTTCCCTACTCTCTCTCTAGCTGCCTCTACACTCTAGTTCCCTCTTCCTTTACTCTTTTCCTGCTTGATTTCATTCGTCAAACTGCACACATTGTTGTCGTATTCGTTTATTTATTTGCGGCAGCGTTTTTCTCATTTCCCTTTTGCCGGCTTTCCATTTCGCCTTTGCCTTTGCACTGTTGCCCCTTTTCTACTCTCTCTGTCCCCTTTTACTCCTTTCCTCTTTTCCTCTTTTGATTAAAGCATGGAAAATATTGACGCTGCCATTAACAAAAGCTTTTAGCGTAAATACGGCTGAAAATGGCATTTAGTCGGCGTTTGCCTGAAGTGCTGTAGGATGTGCATAGAGAAAGGAGGAGGAGGGTAGAGGAAGTGTCGCGGCCAAAGCAAACTAGACTAACCGAACGCACGCGCCAGCGGCGAGTCGCGACGTCGGTCGACACTTTGACAGTTTTGTCATTCACTTTGTGCAGCTGCCAGCGGGAGCTGCCTCTGTCCCTGCGACTGTTCCTGCTCCTGCCTCTGCTAATATCCTTACCCATACTCCTGTCTATACCCCTGTCCCTTCTACTGTCCATGCCCTTGTCTCTGCGCCTTTCCCTGTCTACCCAGTGCGCTGCCTCTATGCCTGCTCTGCCTTCTCCCACTTCGCTGCTCTTTCCTCTTTGTGCTGCACATTTCCATTTGCATTGTTGCTTCACTCTCTCATTGACAGCGCAGCTGCAGCAGTAAATGGTCAGTCTGCCACTTGACCAGACCAACCTGCTCCCTTCCATACAACAACAACGACAGCAACAACTGTTGACAATCGTTTTGTGGCTCTGCGCTTTGATTTGACTTTGCGCTGTCACTTTGCAGCTGCCACCAAGCAATGCAAGGCATGCAAAGAGTGGTTGCAGCTGTGCAGTCTGTAGAAGCTGAAGAACCTTTAAATATATGTGCAATATTTACAGAGTATACAGGGTATTTACAGCGTATACAAAGTGCCTAAAATGAAACTACTGCACGATTTTGAGTTGTAAGTTGTTGATTGATTTCTCAAGTGTCATATTTGTTACTCATTCTCTCTCACTCTCTATCTTCACCTTACTCTGCCTCCATCTCTATCTCCCTCTCTCTCTCTCTCTCTCTCTCTCTTTCCCCCTCATTTAATCAACTATATTTGGGCAATTTGATTCGTGATATATGGCAGACTAAGGCGAATTGCGTCAGTCCGAATGACCAATTCGCAAATGTATTGCGTAGTCGATGTACCTGCTGGCCCCCTCCCCCTCTGCCACGCCTCTCTATTACCAATGCGACGCCCACACATTGCGCAAATGGTTTACGGGCGAGCAATCAAGCGTGCAGCTGTGCAGGAAGAGCAGGAGAGAGGGGAAGATATAGAGCAGTGGCAGGCAAAAGCCAAAGCAATTAAAGGCATAAAAAACGAAGGCAACGCTGCCAGTTGCCATCTAATTTAGTTGGCATAGCAAGCTAGCAGAGAGTGGTGAGGGAAGAGAGGGGGAAGGGGGGGCATGATACATACAACTTAAGTGCGTAAAATCAACAAAAACGGAAACGGATACTCATGCAAGTTGAGCGGAAATGTTAAAGGCGAAACTTGAATGCGACAGTGCGATGAAGAGAGAGACAGCGAGAGAGGGAGAAAGAGAGAGAGAGATAGTGACACAGACTGCCAAAAACGGCAAGCTCTACTCTACTCGTATATATACAGTGTGTGTGCATGTTTGTCTTGGGCGTCGAGCATTAAATTTATGTGTACACTGCCACAGGGGGCGTATACGCAACGCAACATGGCAACGTGACTTGGCGCGGCATAAAGTGTTGCAAATTGTTGTTGTACCTGCCTAGCTGACATTTTATGGCCAACAGAAAACGAAAAACTCTACAGTCAACAAGCTTGTTGCGCTCCCCCACTTCCCCCCGGCTGCCACAAATCCCCTTCCTCCCCTCTCCTCCTCCACTCGAAATGAAGCTCTAAATTAGAAAAGCATCACTCGAAAGTAATTGCCTTGCCGCGAAGGGAGACGCGATTTTTATACTTTATGTCTTGGTTTTTAGCTGGCTTCCCCCTACTCTACCATCCCCCTGCACGTGCCTGGCATAGCAAGTGTGGCCTAGTACAGCATGGGACACACAACTAGGCGCACTTTTGATGCTGGCGACAATTTGCCTGAAACTTTAATTTTTCAACTCACTGCAAAGTGTCGCAATTCACAGCTCACTCACACACATGCAAACACACACATACGCATACATATCCGACTAGTCGTTTTAGCCGGAAATGTTTTGGACATCAGAGGCAGACAGAGAGGGAGGCAGAGAGAGAGATGGAGAGAGAGAGAAGAGACAGACAGACAGCAGCTGCTGCTGTTGCTCTTGTGGCAAAGATGGGCGGGCGTATTGGGAGGGGCATGGCTAGTGCCTGCTGGCTGACAGTGACAGCAATTATGCATAATTCATATGACAGCCCTCGGCAGCAGCAGCAGCAACAACAAACGCTGCATTAATCATGCAGCAAGCGACGTGTCCAGTTGATAAAACGAAGCTGAACTCAGTTTTATTAATACTTTTAAATGCCTGTTGACAGCGCTAGGCTTATGTTGTACATATATATGGGGATATATAAAGTTATACTAAATATATATAGATTGGGCAGGTCTTAAAGCTGGCAGAGATTGAGCTGCATTTAAGAAGGTAAAGTAGAAAAAGCACATGAGTGAAGCAGAAGAGAATGTGTATGTAATATAGAGGTAAATATAGGGGGAGTATAAGGGGAATATAGAGAGTAATATAGGTATAATATAGAAGAAATATAGAAGGAATAAAATAAGGATATGAGGGACATTTAGAGAGTTAGTTTTTACTGGGAAAAATAAACTTGCTTATCTGTTGATAACCCAGACAGAACGAGGACTATCTAATGAGTTCGTCTTAACTTATCCTATTATAGGCAACAGATTAAGAGTTTATATAAGAGTCTGTAAGAGTCTTTTACCAAAAGGTTAATAAGGTTAATATAGAAGTAATAAATAAATACGCTGTCGTTCAAGAGGTGTCGATTAGTCATACTTAAATTACCTACCTAACTACTCTGTATATGAGTAAGTAGCTTAGGTATGCTACGGCAAGCGAAGAACTAAGTAGAACAGGATAGCTAGACAGTCAGTATTAATTACAGTCTTAGAACCAACTGCCGGTATATTGTTGCTCATTTCTTGGTCAGTTCTAATAGACTATTTCCTTTGTGAGGAAGACAAAGAAGAATGAAAGCTTTTGATACGTGTATGTACTTAAAGCAGGATATACATACATACTTACTTAACAGAGACCTGCAAGTGGTTTATTATTCACTGCATTATGCATGCGCTGTTTGTGGTGTGATATAGATACATATAGAATGCATATAGCAAAGCTAAAAAGCAAGATTTACATGCAATTCAATAGAAAGAAAGCTTTCTTTATGTCTTATAAGGTGTCAGAATGAGGACAAACTGACAAACTTCCTTGGTATTTATTAGTTATATACGTCTACAACACTTTCATACTTGGTATACCCTTATCCAAATGGAGGAAGTTTCCTTCCTCTTTTAAAATACGATAGCAACCCAAAAGAAAACCACAAATTGCTAATAGCACAAACCCATTTCCATTTCCCTTTTCAATGTTCGCCCTTTTCATAATGCACACAGCAAACCAGAAAACTCTCAAGTTTTTCTTCTCTAGTTCGTGTGCTGCCCAATTAGCGTTATTCAAACATATGTCGAGCTCAGTTCGAGCTCTCTCCCTCTCTCTCTCTCTCAGCAATTCGAGCTATGCTGTCTATGCTGTGTAAGTCTCGTTGCAGCAATTTTTCGGTCAATCAAGTATGACAAATTTTCTCATCTATTCGCATCAAAAAATCTATTTATTATTCAAGCTGAGCTGTGGCAACAGACCGCAAGAGCACATAAGAAGAAGACAGAGGGAGAGAGGGAGAAGTAGAGAGAGAAAGGGAGGTAGACAACACAAGAGTTCTTCAAGTTGTGTGCGGGAGAAAACAACGACGCACTCAGCTCAGCTCGGGGACTGACCGCATTTTAATGCCTTTTTCATTGTGTGAGCTTGTGTGGGTTTTGTGCTGCTGCTGTGGGTCACCAGACGCCTTGGTCTGCTGCACACCCTCTGCCCCTACAACCCCCTCCTCTCTTGTGGCCTGTCTGCCATTGTCCTGTTCTGCACTTGGCTTTGCATACTTCGAGGCTAAATTGACGCGTTGTCATCAATCAATTCGCATGTTCAGCTCGTTTTTTACGCATTTTCCTTGAGAATGAGGAAATTTTTTATTAATTCTGCACAGCATTTTCGCAGCTTTTCCATTCGCCTTGATTTATGACATTTTAATGAGCAACCGAATGTGGATTGTCAATGGGAGGTGAAGAAGAAGGCAGAGAGAGAGAGAGAGATCAGGAAAGGCGCAGGTTAGCTGCGCTCTCTTCCTGCCCCCTTGGCCTGCCTGTGGCGAGGTCAGAGTACAGAGTTGAAGGCCACAGCGGCGTTGTTAACATTTTTAATTGCTTTGCCCTTTTTGGGCCATGTACCACGCGTCGTATGCGCAATTCGTGCAATTATCGCTGCTAATTTGCTGTCGGTCTGCAGCTGCCTCCCCCTCTTGTTACCCTGCCTCTGTTGTATCTGTTTTATTGCTCGGTTATTTTAATTAAAAACTTTCCGTTGTGCAGCTGACAATGCCAAGTGGCAGCCGCCTCTGGCCTCGCCCCGCCTGCCGCGCCCCCTTTCTCAAAGTTTTTGCCTTGTTTTTGCGTCTTGCCTCGCGGCAGACAACGACGACGACGACGACGAAAACAGCGCGAGAAGAAGAGGAAGCAGAAGAAGAGCTACTTGTAGCATGCGCTCACATGCTCATAAGCAGTCTTGTGTGTGTGTGTGTGTGTGTGGCATGCCCCTACGGCTTAGCCCCCTGCCCTCTCTTTTGTCTTGTCTGCTTCTTGTGCGTCTTCGACTTTTGCTATTTTTATGCTCTTAAGAGCATATTAAAGGCATATGCAAAGCATGTAAAGAGCTAAAGCGCTTCAGTTGATGTTATTGCTGTTGTCGCTGTTGTTGCCACCTTGTTGAGGCAGCTGTAATTGTTGTTGTTGTTGTTGTGCTTGCAAAGTGGGAGGTGGCAACTGAAGGCGCGCTAAGCCCGCTTAACGTTTTGTTGACAACGCGGTTGGGGCTCCATAAATAACAGCTAACGCATATAGACAGCCATATAGACATTTAGATACATGTGTGTTATAAGCACATACACACACACGCGTGCACATACACATGCACACCTACACACAGAGGGGTACTGACATTCCCCATTTCCCTCTGCACTAACCACAATAACCACAACATTTTATTTTATTGCTTTATGGCAAACGTTTTAAACGTTTTTGGAATGAAGTAACTCAGTTTTATGGTAGGCTAATACAACAGTGTGTGCTATATAGATTTGTAATAGCTTTGCTATATTTATTTATGTGTTATTGGGGGAGGAAGTTAAACTAAACAAGCTTTGTTTGTAGCACAATATTGAAGCAAATATTGAATAAGTAGATTACTTCTGTCTGGAGTAGCTGCAAGTCATTAGGCAGTAGATTGAGTAAACTCATGTAACTATCATACTTGGTATGTGTATTTGTAATGTAGATTATGATTAATTATTATTTGATTGGAGAAGATGCAGAAGATGAGCTTTGAGCTCCTTATACAGTCTAGTTATTCTAAGGAAATTTTGCCTTCACTACTCGAGTTTATTTCATTTACTTCAAGAAGGTGTTTGCCTAAAGAAACACTTATTTTAAGAGCCAAGGCTGGACATACTGTGTATAAAAGTGCTTCGGTGTCTCGGGATCTAATTCACAGAATCTGCATAGCTCATTTATAATGTAGAAGTCGAGCATAATCTGTATATCAACAGATGTAACGTACATGAGGCAAGCTTTTCTTTAATTGGTGCTGTACACAGACTGATTGCATATACTTCTATATAGTCCATTCTTTTTATATCAGGATAGTTGAGTTAGGATACTAATCACTGCATATATGTCTCATCCTTACAAAATATACCAATATAGTTTAGTTTCTCCTACAATATTTAATTAACTTTCGTTGCTTTGTTTAACTTTTTCAAAATTTAATAATTCTGTGCACACTTTCAAGTTGATTTCCTTTTCAATTCATCCCCTTCCCTCCACCTGAGTAGCACTTAACTGGCAGTACTTTAGAATGTCAAGTGTGCCATTCAACTAGTAGTGCTAGTATATAATCGGGTCAAGCAGGCTGCGTAACTAATTCACGCTCGCTTCCTCTCTCCCTACTCTGCCCCCCCCATCATTGACCGCCTGCGTCATAATTCGCGCAATTTTAATACATTTTACACCTGTATGTTAGGTGGTTTTGTGTGTGTGTGTTGGTGTGTGTGTTGTGCAAACACACGTGGAACTTTTTAATTACCGCACATTAAAAGCAAACAAAAGCGGCAAACAAAATGCGAGCAAAAAGAAACTAAAACAGGTAAAATTAAAACAAAAACTGAAAATTGAAAATAAAACTGAATAAAAAGCTGAAAAAAGTCTAGAAAAAAGAAACTAGAAATAGTAAAAAAAGAAACTAAAACCAGACAGAAAAAAAGCCAAAAGAAAACTCATTTTAATTGCAGCAGGCCGCGAAAATGCGCGTCTAAAATGCAGCTGAGGCTGTGGCTGTGGCAAGCACTGTGTGTTTGTAAAGGGAATGTGTGCGTGTGCCTGTGTGTGTCTGTGTGTGTGAGCCTGTTGTTGTGGGCTGTGGAAATAAGCTGCAGCCGCTTTAATTGCCGCCGCTGTTGCTGCCGTCGCTGCTGCGTCGCCAAACAATTAACTCGGGCAAAGGACGAGGCAACCGCTGACAAAATGAGAACGAAAACAGCGGCAAAAAAAGCTAAAGAAGAGGAACAAAGAAAGAGAGAGACAGAGAGAAAGAAAGAGTGAGAAAGAGAGAGGTGCACAGTCAGTGGAAATGGAAAAATGAAAACTGAATTTTCATTGCTGCCTTTTGTGCCGCTGCTGTTGCTGCCCAGCGAAATTAACTTTAAGGCGCAGGCAATCGCTTGGAAACTTTTGAGGAGCTTAACCCTGTTGCACACACAAACACACACACATACGTAAAGGGACTGCAGAGACTGACTCTTGTAATTTGCAACAATGTGGCGAGTTGCAAGTTGCCAGCGACGACAAGCGATGAGCAGCAACAGCAACAGCAGCACAGAAGCAGCATAGGGCATCACATCTTGCACATCTTGCCACAGCTGTTTGACATGTCACAGAGCCAACGCAGACATGTTGCTTATGCCACGCCTCCCAGCCGCAGAAGTTTGCCGCTGACTTGTGCCCCAGCTGTAAGTCTCTTTGCCTCCTTCATCGCAACAGCGACTTTGTGGCATCCCGTCGCTTGATTGGCGTCAAGAAACGCATCACAGAACGCAAGGTGACTTTCAAGTTCAAGGAGGGAGGGAGCGGGGAGTAAAAGAAGGGAAGGGAATATGAACGAAGTGAGAGAAAGCGAGAATGTGGAGTGTAAGGAAAAATGGAGAGGAAGGATGGAGATATGGGAATAAAAGAGAGTGAGGAAGTGAAGTTTGAAAGGAGGCAGAGTAGGAATGGTGGAAATGGAGGGAGAGGCAGGTGGAAGAGAAGGCAGAGTTGGGAAAGAGGGAAGAAAACAGACATACTAGCAGAAGAAAGGAGGCCAAGGAAGCTGGCAGAAGAAAGTAGAAGGAGATGGAGAGTGGATGCTAGGGGCAGGCGATTTATATGATTTGGAGAAGTAGAAAGGAGTACAGAGATTCTGCAGAAAAGGATAGCAGGCAGCCACAGAAGAGGCAACATTAAAGATATTTTGTATTCTCTACTCCCCAAACGCAACTTTATTATGCTAAAAATTCTTGTGGCACATTAAACTAAACTGCGTGCAATCAATGAAGACAAAGCCAGAAGAGGAGCAAATGAGCAGTTAGAGGAAAGAGAAAGGAGAGAAGCGGCAAGCAAGAGGGCAGGGCACGCGTCCGAGCCAAGGGCAGTTCGACAGGCATGTCAGGCATTTGCAATTAATGCCAAATAGCCAATGGCAGCAGCAACAATATCAACAACTACAATAGCAACAATATCAACAACAGCAGCAACAACTACAGCAACAATATCTACAACAGCAGGCAGACAACAATCAGGGCAACCAAACGATGCCATTGCCAAATTGTTGCAATGTCAAAGGCAACTATTAAAGGCCTGCCACGCCCAGCAGTCTACGCCTACGCCCCCTGCCTGCTGCTGCTGCTGCTGTTGCTTCTCGTGTATCTGCGGTTTCGCATACTTGACAATTAGTACAGCACAGTACATTAATTATGCATGTGTGTGCTGTGTGTGTGTGTGAGCGTGGAGTGTGTGTGTGTATTGTCCGTGTTAGTGTGCGTGCGCGTGTCTCTTTCTCTGTCGCTGCGTTTGCTCTGACGCCCAGCAAAATTCTCCAATTTCCTGTGACATACGCGCCCACGCCACGCCCCCTTTTCTGCTCCGTCACCCTTTCCACCTCTCCTGCAATGCCAAAGCATTTTTTGGGCGCACCGCAAACACACACACGCGCTTAATATTCACCCACTCACATATCACGCATACGCCTGGTATGTCCCGGCGTGGTCACATGAGCCTCGTGTGTGCCGCCCTGCGCGCCTTGCTGCGTAATTTGATAGTTTTAATTGCGATTTGCTTGGACCGCAGCAATTTGATTAGAATATGCTATGCATTTAATGAAACTCTTCGCAGCTAATTGGCAAATGTGAAACAAGAAGCGTGAGAGAAGCGAAGTGGAACTGAGTAAGACGAGGAAATGAGGGGGAACAAGTTCAGCGGGAGGTCAAGCTAGGGCTTTGGCATTTGGCAGATAGATGGAGAGAGAGTAGTGCTGCCCCTTTCATGCTTCTCTTTTGCTATTATTCTCTTCTCTTTTTCAGTTTTATTCGCTTCTTTATTTTTTTATGTTACTCACTTTAAATTCTCTCTGTTTAATTAAATATATCGCAGCTATTCGAAGCGGACCTAGATAAGGCAGGAGTTTTAATATAAAAAAGAGATTTCTCCATAAAAAGTAGAGATTTATAAGCATACTCATAGATAGCTGAATTTCCTTGTCCTTCTGTTTTGCCTCTTTCTTGTGCTCTTATCCTCTCTTACTCCTTCGTACTCTCTATCTTTCTCTTCCCTCAACATTTCCCTGTTTCAATGAGGCAGCTGTAAATGAAGGCTTAAAAATGGAGTTTGAAATTGCCAAATTGCTCTATCTTATCTCCTTGTTTCACTTTGACTCTACTTCTTCTTCTATCTCCCTTCTCTTCATCTGCTTAGTCTCTCTTCCCTACTCTCCATCTCTGTATCGCTCTTTATGACACATAAAACGAGTGAAGTCTGGCAAGAAAACCTGAGTTTTAATTTGTTATAGATCTGTCTATCTGTCTCTTGCTTTCCCCTCCTCTCTCTCACTACTGGTCTGTCTCCCTCTGGCAAACCTTCTCTCTCTCTCTCTGCTTCTTTCTCTTCTCTCTCTCCCCTTCTTGCACTTGTCTTTCAATCAACCAAGCAACTCTTCGCTTCTTTTTTTCTGCAGCTGCAACTTTTTGCTGCGTCACAGAATTTTTGAATCTAGCGGAAAATGGACAAGTTTTCTTGACAGTTTTCTTCACAGTTTGCACTGCGCACGGCTGCGTGGCATAGCACGTAGCTTTTGTTTGCCGTAGTCGGCAGCTAATTAGCAGCGTTTTCACTTGAAAGTTTTCTTGCTGTTTTCTTTTCTGCAGGTTTTGCAGCAATTTATCAAAACGGATTTGCTCCACAAACAAATGAAAGGGGGAGGAGTCGGAGAGAAGGGAGTTGTAGTGGGAGCGAGAGAGAGACAGAGAACTGCATCAAGTGCAGCTTTTGACATTTTCTTTTGTAATTAATAGCAGCAGCAGTAGCAGAGGAGGCAGACCAGGAGGAGGCTGCAACAGTCGAGTTAGTCGAGTCGAGTTAATTGAATTCCTGTTGCAGTTGCGCAAATTGCGCATACGCCACGTGTGCTTCGAGTGGGTGTGCTTTGAGTGTGCTGAGTGTGTGCGAGTGTCTGTGGCATGTGGCCTTAACAAATTAAGCAATTTGCTGCCCAACTGCTGCTGCTGCTGTTGTTGTTGCCGATGCTGTTGATGCTGCTGCTGCTGCTGCAGGTGACTCTTGAGCGCATTTATCAAAGGCGACTTCAGGCTTCGGCACTTTGCATGGCTCTGGCCACATTTCTCAGGCATCCTTGACAACCCCCTTCCCCCTTTTATTCATCTATCCGCGTTGTTGTTTTACTCTGTGCATTTGACAGTAAGCAAATCCTCCTTCCCCCTTACGACCCTTTGCCACCCACTTTCAATTCCAGAACAAATTTTGTAGTGCACAAACAAAAGCATGAAAAGCTTGAGAAGAGTGCGGAAAATGTGGAAAGTGATGCATGTGCTGCACTTTGTGATTTATGATGATGATGATAATGGGCTGAAATTGCAGCTGGTTGGCTGACGAAGGCAGAGAGAGAGAGAGAGAGGGCGGGGCAGAAGAACAGGAGGAGGGAACAGCAGCAGGCGAGCTAGTTGAGCCAGCCAAGCGGTAAGGGCAGCTTTGAGCTGTTGAAAGTTCAATTAACATGGCCGTAAAACGAGTGTAGAATAGGATAAAGCGATAGAGAGAGGGATAGACAGGGGGGAGGGGGATGATCTGCAGTTCATGCTGCTGCACTTTGCACTTTGTGCTCTGACAGTCTCTTCTTCATGCTGCTATTGTGGCCTATGGTATGGTTGTTACGGCTTTTCTTAGGACTCTTAGAGCTTCTAATGCTGTCACTGTTACTGCCACTTTTTAAGCTGTAAGTGCTACTGCTATGCTTACAGCTTATGCTCTTCTTAAAGAGACTATGATAGTTAAGGTTACTACTTCTAAATGTGACTGTAATTGTGGACACTGCTGATTAACTGTGACTATAACTGTGACTGTAACTGTGACTGTAACTGTGATTATTACTGTGACTGTAACTGTAACTTTGACTGTAACTTTGACTGTAACTTTGACTGTAACTGTGACTATAACTGTGACTGTAACTGTGACTGTCACTGTGATTTTAAATGTGACTGTCACTGTGACTTTAACTGTGACTGTAACTTTGACTGTGACTGTGACTGTAACTGTCACTGTGACTTTAACTGTGACTGCTTCCGCTGACGCAAACAGTGTCTAATGCTGTTGCTTTTACTATCATACTCACTGCTTCGTTGCTTTTCTCCCCTAACCAATTCTTACTTGCAGTTTCATTGTGTCTGTAACTGCCACTGTCACTGTTACCGTAGCTGTTACTGCTATTCTTACAGTCTCTTTTGCTCTAATGCAGCTACTTTTACTACCAAGCTTTCTGCTACTGCTGTATTTTTTTCAAGCACACTTTTATTTCTATTGTGATTGTCACTGTAACTGTTACTGCTATACGAAGTGCTACTGCTGCTCTTAAAGCATTCTCTGCGGTCTCTCTGCTGCCGCCCTTTGCCATTGTTACTGCTATTGTAACTGGTAACTGCTACTTTAGCTGTAACTGCTACTGTGACTGTAACTGTTAAACTGTACTGCTGCTACTGCTGCTGTTGGCTTAGCGACCTGCTGTGTACCTGCTTGGTACCTGTTTACTGCTTTCTCTCTCTTCTTCTTCGCCTTTCTTTCTCTCTCTCTTCTTCTCTCTTTCATTCTCACACTGCTGTCGCCGCAACTAAAGCGTATTAACCGCAATTGCTGACGGTTATCGCGACTCGTTTCTCTTCTCTCGTGCCTAAGGTAATTTATCTGCTACCACGCCCACTTAAACTTACAACCTACGCACGAGAGCAGCAGCTAAATAAGACATTTGCTTCAGCCAGCCACACACATTTGTTACGCTCGCCTTCTTGCACTGTTTATTTCTGTGTGTGTGTGTTCTTCTCTCCTGTTTCGTCTGTTTTCGATTCACGAATTTACCACAAAGCGACGCATTGTGCTACGCTTTAAAGTCACATATTGACTTGGGTAGGGTATGGTGGGATTAGGGAAGGAGAGGAGGGGAAGCAGAGTAGGGGTAGGGAGGGGAAGGGAAGCAAGGAAGCGAGACAGGCCGAGGTTACATGCGAAAATAAATGCGAGGACGCTTGCACAGCTGCTTTGTCATTTTCACCGTGCACGCCCCCAAATGCGATTGAGGGCGGACGAGGGGCGGCTGCGGTGCCACGCCCAGCAAGCGTTACACATTCATCTGCGTGTGTTGTTGCCTTGAAAATGAAAAAAAAAACGTGTGTGTATAAAAAACCGGCAACAAACACGCTGAAAAAAATGACATAAAGCGACATAATAATTTTGCCTTTGAAATTGCCTTACAATTGCTTTGTGTATCCGTCTGTGTGTGTGTAGGGGCAGGGGGAGGTATTGCGAGTCGTGAAAGCAACGGGATTCGATTCTGCCCACGCAGATTGCAGAGACAGAGTGAGAGCGCGCTTATTTTTAACTTTGCCGCATGGCGGGGCGCGTCTTGCGTTTTTTATACGCGCTGCGGCTTTGCAGATACGCGTTGGCGCCAAGTTGATTCCCAATGCGCTGCCTAAAAGCAGACTACACTTATTTTTGGAACTCGCTTGGGGGAGTTGAGTAAACTGCGCGCCCACCATGCAGAGTTGCTCAATAGCAGACTACAGTTTTTGAGAATGCGCTAAGAGACTGTCAAGGTAATGCTCAAAAGCAGTCTAGAGTTTTTGGAAATTCGTTGGAAGATTTTCACAAATATAGACTACAATTTATTAAATTAAATTAGAGTATTTTATCGAGCGCTGTCTAAAAAAAGATCTACACAATTTGATATTTACTTGACACTGCCTTAATGCACTAGAAGATTATCAATTATTATCAGATTATCTTAAAGCAGGCTTAACTTTCCTTAGAATTCTCTTAAAGTTTCACGGACTGCCCAAAAGCAGACTACACTTCTTTAAGTTCCAGCTTTCGCCCAACTTCCTTTCGCTTCACAGTTAGCATATTCAGTCGTCGCCTTCGTCAATGTCGCTACTTCCTACTTTATGGCCTGCCATTCAGTTTTATCAACAGGCATTTCTCATATACCAGCCACACAAATCCACCTCCCCTCCCCTTCTCCCTCCCTGCCTGCCACACTGCTCCCCGTCTTATTTGTTTGTTTGTCAAGATATGCATACGAAATGCTGCCCAGAGAAATGTGTGAAAATTGACTAACGAGGGAAAATGGAGGTGGCGCTGTGGCTGCGCTGGGGAAAGGAAACTCATCTGGCTGCCAAGCTTATTTCATTGGCATAAAAAGTAAATTACATTGACTTCATAGGGAAGTCAGTCCCTGCTTCCTCCCTTCTTTTCCTCACGCTCCCTCCCTCGCGCAGGATTGCCACATGTCGCAGGGAAAATCATTAATAAAAACTACTAAATAGATTGAAGCTGTTCCTGACGATGTTGTTGTTGTTAGTGTTGCCGCTGTCTAATGGCATTCATTAGCACACTCACACACACACGCACGCCCAAAACTCGCGAGGCAAGCGTCTTAAAGTTACCACGCCCCCGCCGTTGAGTAGCGCCTCAATTAATCTTAATTAAAGTTCTGCAAGGCATATGTGAATGCGGGTGTGCGTGTGTCAGTGTGTGAGTGGGCGTGTCAGCAGCTGTTGCTATTGTCAGTGCGTTGTGTGTGCTCGCTTCCGTTTCCGTTTCCATTTCATTTAATTGTAATACATTTGTCTGCTGCTTAATGGCAAATTTACGTGCGTCGTATAAATCAACTTTTGCGGCGTCTGATTTATTTTTAGCCGGGCAAACACACACACAGGGAAACAGAGAAACATGAAAAACCAGGAAAAACGCTGCAAATTGTTTTCTTTTTTTTCTGTGTTGTGCTTTGCAAGTTGCGCTAATTATGCAACAATCAGCTGCAGAAGGGGAGAAGGGAAGCAGGGGCACATTTGCTGACCTTACATAAAACACGCTGATTACACACACACACGCACACACAGAGAGAGGCAGCTTACAGCAACAGCTTACAACTCGCAGGCCATTGTTGGCTGCTGTCGCTCAATTGTTTTGCTGTTGCAACATTTGTTGTTGGCGCCGCTTTTAAAGCCAATCAACAGGATGTTAATGCTGCGTGCCATTGTACAGGCCGTTGTGCCCGCTGCCGTCATTTCACTGTGCAACAATGCAAAAGTTCTATGAATAAACCAGGCGACGGCACAACGTCAATAAGCTCTCGTTTTAAGTTGCTATGTTCCCTTTGGGTCAGCAAAAACTAAAGCAAAAAGGCGTTGAAAATTTAGTTTAAAGCTGGCTTAACTGGCTTAACTTATTATTATTTATTGATGTTATAATCAGTAGGAATAACCTAATATTTGGCTTTAAAAAAAAATAATATGGGTGAAATGCCTTAACTAATGCTGATTCTAGTGTAGTAGTCAAGTGCAGCACGCGAAAGTATACTTAAATTATTTTCATTGCAATTTAGAATGCCAGCTAAACAAGGCGAATTAGTCAAAGCAAGCAATGCGTCTATTAAAATGCAGCACGCGAAAGTATGCTATGATTATTTTATGCCGAGCAGTGCGCGTGTATAAAAGCGCAGCACAGCTTTAACTGGTTTGGTGCCTGCTTAGTCTGCTTATATTTAATCGCAGAACTCCTTCTATGCTTAGTCTGCTTATATTTAAATGAGGTACTCGAAAGAACGCAACGTAAACTTTTAAGCCAAGCGAATAAGTCTGCTGCGCTCAGAAGTATGCAACAATAATTTCCTTAATGCAAATCATACTGTTTTAATCTCTCTCTCTCTTTTGCAGCGAAACGCCTGCAGTACAGTGTCCTATTTCCTTTTTTCGCAAATCAGATTACACTCGGGGCACCAGGCACTAATCCAGTCACGTTCTCTGCAATTTGCATTTGTCGTGCTCTGCTCTACTATCTATTTTCGTGTTCATTTCGAATGGGAATTTAATTCGCCCCGTCTAGTTAGACTATTAATTAACTCATTTCTGCCCGTGCTGCCCGCCCGCTGTCCACTGTCCACTGCATTTATTATGCCCAACAATGGCGGCAGCGATTAGCGCATCGATGAGTTGAGCCTGCCTGCCTGCCAGGTACGAAATTTATGGGCACGTCAAGGTGTTTGTGGGCCCATTTTGGGGCAATTATTCATGCAGATCGATTAGGCGCATTAGCTGCGCTTGCCACAGAAATGCTTCGCTGCCTTCACGCAGCTGATTAAGCGTTAATTACGTCGGACAGAGACGGCGACAGCGGCAGCTAGAAGTGCCACTTATAGTGCCGCTCTCCCCCTCTCTCTCTCTTTCGCTGTCAATCAAAACAAAATTAATTAGGAGCAATGGCCAAAAAAGAAGAAAATGTGGCACAAACGAAGTCGTTGCCAGGCGAAATCAATCGATGCCTGCACTTGCCGCGCCGCCTCTGCTTGCTCTTAACTATCTTCTTCTTTTTTCGCTCTTTCTCTCTCTCAATATTTGTGCAAATTGCTTGCACAAATACAGCAGGCGTGTTGGGTCAACAGCAGCAACAGCGACAACATCGCAATCAAAGATAAATAAAGCGAGAAGGGCAGAAACTGTCTCCCTCTCAAGACCAAGGGGTGTTTCTTTGTCTTTGTCTGTGTGTGTGTGTAGGTAATTAAAGTTGTTGCTGAGGTAAATACATATTTTACATTTAAATTTCGTGCTTATATTTAGAGCTTAGATCCGGCAATCTGCTTCGGCATCGATTTAAGCCCCTCAGCTGAATTTCAATTAAAACTAAAAATAACAAAGAGCAACTCGGAAATATCTCAGCCTTTGCTTCATCTTCCTTTTCTTATTCTTCTTCTTCTTGCAGAGCATTATTGAGACAATTAAGGCGGCACGAGGAGCAGAAGCAGAAGCAAACTGGGCTATTTTATAATTACAAAACATAACGAAGATTTGGAAAGCAAATCCAAGAGCTTTGCATTCGCCAACAAGTTTCCAAGTGATTTATTCCACAACAACAACAGAAACAAGAGAAACAACAGCAACAACAACGAGGAGTTGAGTCCAACGGGCCAACGAGCACAATTTAAGCCAATTAAGGCACGTTAAGGCAACAACAACAAGGAGCACAACAAGGAGCAGCCCCAACGGGTAACAGCAAATGCCGCCATGAGTTTCCTCAGCTCAATGCAACAATATGTAACAAGTGGCATATCCAGTTTGGGACTTGGCAATCGACGCTTCTCGCTGTCGCGCCAGGAGTCCACTGAGCAGCAGCAGCAGCAGCAGGGCGGGCAGCCGATTTCAGCAGTAGGCGTGCCCGTGCCGCAGCTACAGCAGCAGCAGCTGCTACAACAGCCACAGCAGCAGCAGCAACAACAGCAGCAAGTGTTGCTGACGCAGCAGCAGCAACAACAACAGCAGCTCCAGCAGCAGTTGCAACATCCACACGCTCCGCTGCAGCAGCAGGCAAGCATTGGCAGTGGTCTGGGCAACCTAGGCAGTGGCACGGCCAGCGTATATGGCGCACCCGCACAACCCACAGCGGGCGTGGCAGTTACTGCGGCTGGCGGTAATTATCCTGCCGGCGGCGTCGTAATCGGCAATCCGAATGCTACTAATCCATTACTAGGTGAGTTTCTTCACTTTTCTATTTACGCCTTTGCTTTTGTTGTGTTTGTGTGTGGGCGTGTGTGTGTGTGGGCGTGATAAATACCTAGCCCAAGGCTTGCCAGAGTGTGTCAAGATTAATGAAAACGCATGACAAACCAAAGCAAAAGGAAAGTAAGCAAAAGACACGTTTCGCACTTGATGAATGTGCCCGGCAAAACGAGTTGGCATACACACAAAAATAATAATAATAACAGTAATTAGTTTCCCAAGCCGAGTCAAATGATATTGATAAATTACACCTGAGATTCAACTAGTTGTCGCAGCATAGAATCATATAATGCTTGTTCATTTCGCAGTCCTTTTTCATTATGATTAACTGCGCAACACATTTTGCTCCTGCTTGTGCTTTATTTGTAAACAAAGCCATTCACCACGAAGCGCGTGCATTAATTGCTAGCTATCGATATTCGTTTAGTATTTCTTTTGCTGCACGTTCGATATTTTTAACAACTCATTAGGTTCCAGCTATCGATATTCATTTAGTATTTTTTTTTTACTGCACGTTTGATAACGAATTCATATTATCCGAAAAGTTATTCTATTTGCTATACATTTTTGTTAATATCACTATCAATATCTGTCAATAGCCATTGCCAAACTAAGCTGCACCACTTGCCCTGACTTGGCTACATTGCCTCCGATTTGGAATCGGCATCGTGGCAGCAGCTGTCCACAAAGTTCATGAATAAACACAGCGTGCATTGCGGCGTAATCGATAGTTTTGTCTGCGGCGGCAGACCGCAAAAATGCAAAACGCAAACACCAAAAGTTTAGTGCGTCTTGTGACCGAAAACTTTTGCAGTTGTGGTAAAATTGGCAAGAGTTGCTGGCGCAGCTAAAGCAAACTTATCCACGCAAATCCACACACAGCCAATGCGAGCCCGAGACAAAGCTAGCAAGACACGCGTGTGGCACCAGAGCGAGTTGCAGCTGCAACTCTTGCTTGGCTTTTGATTTGCGAAGCATTTGAAACAAATTGAAATTGGCTTATCTTGTTGAAGGAGCCGCCAACAAGCGGTTAAGTGGGGGAGGAGGAGCACCTAAATCGAGGGAGGTAGAATGGCACGGTACTTGCCCAAAAACCGCCAATGTGTAAGCGCATTTGTTGTTGGCACTGTGTGTGTGTGTATATGTAGACTGAAGCTCTTTCAATTTCATTGCTGCTTTGTCCTTCGCCTCCGCCCCCTTTGCACTGTCGTCTCTCTCCGTGTGGAAGTTTACGCTTTGTGCACGCCGAGCAACTGAAAAATTCTGCAAGTTTTTTGATCTTTTTTTTATTATACATTTTCTGTTATTTTGTTCTAGCTGTTTTGGCTTTGCATAAGCAGCGGGGAGGCAGGGAAGAAAGCAGAGGAGGCTGTCGGGAAGCCCCTGAACGCCCTTGGTGGCGAAGCCCCAGAAATGGTTAGACAAATGGAGTGGCAGTCGAGTCCTCCGCAAGGCAATCCATGCCAGGCAGCAGCATCACTTCACAGTTTTAACTGCCAGTTTGCCATTGTCCTTGTCGCTGCCAGGAGCAGGAGCAACTGAAGCAGTAAAAACAGCAGCAGCGGCAGCCGCACAGATGCATGTCAAGGTTGCGGTTATGTTGCCTCCGAGTAGCATCGCTCTCTCTCTCTCTCTCGGTTGCGCCACATTTTGCCTGTACTGCGCCGCCGGGAGCACTGCTCACGCCACATTGACCGCATCACATTGACTTCACTTGGCTGACTGGCTGCCAGCCTCGCTGCCTGTCTGCCCGCCTGGTTGGTTGCCTCGCTGCCTGCCTGCCCTGTTTCCTTCCTTCCTCCATCCTTCCTGCAGCCTGTTGCCTGCCTGCCTGCGTGTCTCCCACCGCCCACGGCCAGTCCAAATTGCAGTTGCCCCCTAATCCATTAACATTCGCCCGCTACTGCGCTGCTAAGTAGTTCCCATTGTATCTGAAGTTACGAGCGCCATCCAAGTTGTTTATCACAATAGCACGAGTTTCTAAAGTCACGCGCAGTGCTGTGTGTACTGGGAGTAAAAAATGAAATGAATGCGCTGCGTAAATGATTCAGTAAGCAACATGAAAACGTAATTTGACTTATGCGCTGTTTCAGACTTTGTTTGCGCAACTTGAGAGCAGCTTAAAACTGTTTTCTACAATCCGATTTAAAAAGTTTCGTTTCGTTGTTAGCTTTTAAAAGAAGATATTCACTATGAATCGTGTTACGTAGCTATCGATAAGCTGACAGAGTTCGATAATAAGTTTAGTATTTTGTTTTTAAATTAGGCTGTGGTATTTGTAAACAATGTTATTCGCCACGCATCGTATTAATGGATATCGATGCACATACTGAATTCGATAATTATTTAGTATTTTCATTTAAGTTTGATTGCTGCAGTATGTAAACAAAGCCATTCGCCCCGTAGCGCCACAATCAATCTATCAATTGGCCACAGCAATCTATCGGTTTGTGGTTCGATATTTGTTTAGTGTTTCTTTAATCGAGCAATTTAAAAACATATTTACACTTTAACAGAGAAATAAAAAACCGAATATGCACTTATACATCTCTTTGTCTCTCTGCAGGGAGAGGCAGCGGCACAGCGGGCAATTCCTCGTCCGCTGGGAATACGCCCATCAATTCACGTCGTCAATCGCGCGCCCTGGAGTGCTTGGCGCCACCACGTACAGGTTCGTTTCGTAGCCGCAATTCGCCGCTGCATCAGCCGGATCCGCCGCCACGACCACCGCTGGCATTCTGCAAGCGCCGACTCAGCTGGCCCGAGGTGGATCCACGCTCCAATTCCGGGTAAGTGCACAGAGTGCCAGAGAGAGAGATATATAGAGGGAGCGCTTAATGCATATTTGATGACGTGCGAAAAGCCGCAAATGAATTTCGAAATTAACTAACTGGCCAAACGAACGACCGAAACTACCGACTACTAACGACAGGCCTACCAGGCATAGCTTATAGCAGCATGTTTGCCCATTATAATTAACTACAGAGAGAGTGAGCCATCCTCACGCACACACACACACATGCACCAATGTGTGAATGTGTGAATTATGTGCTAGTTTAAGGGAGATGCATAAATTAAGGCAGCTAGAGGCGCCTGTTGCCACGCCTAATGTGCCTCTTTGGGGACCATAAATAATACGGGGGACGAGAAGAAGGAACTCAAAGTGCTCAAAGACTAGAAAATAAAATGAATTATTTACCAATTAATTAATGTACTTCAATTGCCGTTGTCCTGCTGCGTTTGTTTTCAATATTTGCCCCCTCACACTTGAAACGCTTTTGAGCCCATTTCCGACCTTCATAATTATGTAATTACAAAAGTTTTTTCTTCCGACCCCTCGCACAACGTTGTAATTTCCAAAAGAAACTTTGGGCACGGCCTCATCTAAGTCTATGCAACATTGGCAGTTTCAGATGCGGGTCTCCTTCATCACACCCGTAAACCCCCAAAAACCTTTAAGAAACAGCAAGAGAAAACTTTTTGGCCAACTTACAAGCACGCACACTCTCTCTCAAACACACACCCACACACTGACAGAGATTGGACTGGCTGCAACTAGCTGAAGTTGAGACTGTGACTAGAGCTGTTGCTGGCGCCTCCTGCTTTGCATAATGCGGCTTCAGTTTAACCTGAAAATGTGCGCATAATGAGGAGCTCGGTCTTGAGGTTGCATTTAATTAAGCATGAAATGAGATTTTACTAGGTGTTGCTAAAAGAAATATTATGTAGTGCGCTGCGTGCTGTTGCATGCTGCTTGAAAACTTGATACACCGCGTCCTTGCAGTGTTGAAAACCGCTGAGTAGAAAGGGAGTTGGTGTGAAAGAGGGGGAGGGAGCCATTGTTGTGCATTAATGTGCGCCATAAATCGACTAATTAAACCTTGAAAGTGCCGAGCTGCATAGTTTATCAATTATAAACATAAAAATTAATTAGTCACAAAGCTGCAATTAGGCTAACCGCAGGCATTAAATCGCAGCGCAAAGAGAATGCATTATGAAATAACTGTGTGTGTGCATAAGTGTTGGTTAATGCAAATGCAAATGCAGTGATTAATTAAATAAATCGAACGACCGCCATACAAACGATATTTAAATACCACGATTTGTGACAGGCTCGAGGATATCGTTAAAAAGAAAGAAAAATAATGAATAATTGTCGAACTAAGCTCGGGGGAAAAGTAGAATACTTCTCGAGTTCTCTCTGTCTCTCTCACTCTGTTTACCGACGCTTGCATTTTGCGACAAGATAAACACACCCAAGAAATAAATAAATAATAACAGCGCGACAGCAAAGTTGGCTGGACAAAGTTTTGTGGACAGGCGAAAGCAAACAGCGAAGACCAAAACAAAATGGGAAAATGAGTCTGGCAGAGAGGGAGAGTGTCAGAGTGGGAGAGAGACAGATACGGAAAGTGAAACACAGGAAGAACTTTAAAGTTTCAAAAAACGTCGTCCAAAAACAGCTGCGAAAAAAAAAGTTGCAAATTAAATTTTAACCAACAAACTGAATAAAAAATGTCAACTTTCTGGCCAAGTTGCAAACAATGCAATGCCGGCAGGGATGCGAGGTGACGATAAAAGTGTTGGCCACACTTTTTACGGACGGGGGTGAACATGTAAAGTTTATATACATTTTGCTGAGCCGCCGTCATAAACGTAAAAATCCCGCTACGCCGCGTCGGCGACCAACTTAAGCCGCTTAGCCGCGCTGCCCATTTTGTGCTGAGTGTGAAAAGTTTTGTAGATCAATTTGGGCAGGCGCAGAGAGCAGGATAAGGAAGGGAGACAGTCATGCAAATCAAATGATTAGGCACATCATCATCGTCTAAGGCTCTCATTTTTGATAAGTGAACCCGTTTCCGTTAGATGTGTGTGTGTGTGAAATCAGTTAGCTGGCGCACTGGGCGTATGATTAATATCGAATTTTCAATAAAACTTTCACTGCTGCTAAACATATTTGTAGACAATTAGCATGACAAGACAGGCAACAAACAGCAGCAGCAGCAACAGCATCAGCCAGAGTGGACCCTCCATATGGACAAAGGGGCCAAAGGTCGACCCTCATCAATGTTGAAATAGGTTTGACAATGCAAATGAAAATGGGAGCGGGATGAAGTGCCTTAGGATTGGTTTGGGAGGGGGGGTGAGGTGGAATGTAAATGGAATACTTAATACTTATGCAGAGCATATTGACAGCGCCAATTAGGCAACAGGCGAGTGGGGGCGGACAAGCAGACACAGCTGACACGGCCCAAGTTGCGAGTCAATTTCCAAAATTGTTTGATAGAGTGTGCCACACTTATGCACAACGTACTTCCCTCGTTCTCACTCACTCACACTCATGCCTACTCTTTCTCTCTTCCACGTACAGTGTGCAGGAAACGGATGGCTCGTATTTTGAGAATTTTACATCGCTCGGCTGGAAACGTGAAAATCGTCGCATGTCATCGACGCGTGCGGCCGAATCACGTGCCGAGGCTAATCCTGAAAATGAACGTGATCCACCAGCGCCCGAGGAGTCCATTGACCGTCAGGATGAGAAGGAGAAGCTGTATGTGGAGGTTCTGCATACTATTGCCAACACGGTGGGCGCACCAGCGCCAGGCGGACAGGTAAACTGCTTCAGCATAAGTTGTGATACCCATGTCTATTTCCAGGCGGGGGACTAGGAAAATCAATATCTGGGCTAAGAATCATATGAATCTTTGATTAAGCCTGCACCCCACGCCCTCACCGGGAGAGGGAGGGAGCTGAGCTTATGCAAATAGTTGGAAATTATACAAAATGTATTTTAGCTGGAAATTAACGAGCACACACACATAACCCCATACGGTATGCATGTTATGAGGGTTATGTCTGCCCCGAGGCTGCTGTCGAGTGGGGGGAGGTAGAGGTAGACACAGACAGACAGATGATTGAGGGACGCCAGTTAATCACGTGCGTTTAACCCTCCAAAATGTTGTGCAATTTAAATGATTAATGCCATGGACTAAAGCGTTACCCAAATGGATTGAGGTCAAGACCTGCTTGCTTAGGTTAGGTGAGGTGTGGTGAGGTTCAGTTTGGTTTAGTTCTGTTCATAATGCGGGTACACACAGCATAGAATTCAATTATAAAAGTGTTGTTCAACTCGGTTTCCGTTTCCATTTCGATTGCTGTTCGCAAGTAATTTTCCAATATTTTCTCAACTCGCCAGGCATAACAATTCTAGCAGAGCTCTGTTCTTTGCTACTTCCCTTTGCTCCTCTCTCTCTCGCTCTCTTTCTCTCGACTGAGCTTCGTTTTTCAATTATCGTTTTTAATTTAACAGTAAGAAAATTGCACAACTAATGAAACTTGAGCTGACTGTACAGAGGCAAGGAGGGGAGGGAAGATTGTGTGGGGTAGGGAAAGGAATGAGCGGTGACAGGGTGAAAACTAAGTAAGTCGGAAAAGGGCGAAAGGTTATGGCTGCGTAATAAAAGTTTCAACAGCGGCAGGAAAATAACGTTAGTCCTGCTGTGATTGAGTTGAAGCCGGTGGCCGCCCGCTCGGTTCTCTTGGAGTCTCGCGGGGCTCCGTGTGCCCCAGTCAAGAAAGTCGAGTCGAGTCACTAAAGTTATTTATTCCGGCCCGGAACGGCTCAGCGGGCGGCTCAACAGCAACAGAAGCAGCCGCAATAGGTTTTCCCTACGCTTTTCATTTCACTTTCTTTTCTGTTTTTTTCTGCATTTAATGGAAAATAATTACAAATAAATGTGAAGCAGTGTGCAAGTGGGTTAATGTTTTTAATGGAAACTAATGGTAAAATAAATGCGGAAAATAGGGAAGTAAAAGCAGTATAGGGTATGACGAAGGTTGTGCATTGCCGCAGCACAGTCGCTGTTTATGACAGCTCACAAAAGTAAAACTTTTAATTTTCTCTCAATTGAATTGAGCTAGCAACAAGTTCAAGTGAAACAGGAACAAGAAGATTAGTCGTTCATTTAGTTTCTTGGACTATGGCTTACATAAAACAAAAAGTTCAAGTGAACGACTCTTTAAGGAAGAAGAAGCGAACTAGCCGATCATTTAATTCTTAAACATTTCATATGCCATCAAGACCTGAAGAAAACTACTCGCTTATTTAAGTATCGATTGTGTAGAACATCGATTCATCGCGAAATTGTTTCTCGCTTATGCTTGCTAGATCAATGAAACAACTCACTCATTCAGTTATCGATTGTGTTTAACAACGAGTCATCGCATGCCGGACATCGTTTGTCCTGCTCTGCATCACTGCACGTCCGTGGCTTTTACTTTTAAGCTGATTCATTTTCAACGCGTCCCTGTGCAGATGGCTTGCGATTTTCTTTGAAAAGAAAAACGCCGACAAATGAGTTTTTCAGTATCCCTCTGCGCTGGGGCTCTTAATAATTTAGATGGACGCTGCCTAGGCGACTGCAGCAGTCAAAGCAATCAAATTAAAATAATATCGAAGGAGGGGAGCAAGACGAAGGCGAAGCTGATGAAAGCGCAACGCAAATCATCAAGTCAGGCACGACAGGCAGTCGGGCACGGGGGCAGGGGCAGCTAATAAATTCGAAAAGATAAATCAATATGGAAAAATATACGTAGTCTAATGGAAAAGAAAGAGCCAAAACAATTTGTGATATTGGGAATGGCGTGTGAGAAGCACACACAAAGCAAACAAAGAACATTCTCTGTTGCGCGTTGGTGGAAGCCAATAAAAAATATACAAAAAAAAAACAGAAAAGAAAACAAAATGATGCTTCTGCTTATGCTGTGAGAATATGCTAATTTATGCTCCGTTGTTGTTGTTGTTGTAGCCTGAGCTGATGATATTACAATTTTGTTTGCGTGGCGTTGAAAATATTTGCAAATAAATGACAAGATAATTAAATGAAATTAAATTAAATGTTGTGTCACAGCGCACACACTCGCGTCGTATGTGTAATTTCAGACGACAGACTGTAATGCGTTCTTCCTCACCCTCTCTCTCTTCACAGTTTGCGCATTACAAGGACGAAATGTATCTGCATGCACAGCGCGCCTTCGGTGTCAATCCAGATCGTCATTATCGCCTGCTGCACGCCTCCGCCGAGGATAAACCAAAGATAATCGTTCTCTCTGCGGTCGTCATCGAGGCGGATGGCCTCGAGGCAAAGGATGCCAATGGTAAGATATGCTACCCCTCTATCACTCTTCCCCGTCTCCCTTTCCCTCTGTGCTGCAATGTATCAATCTGTCGAGAGTTGTGCGTAAATATTTGCTTTGATTTTCCTTTCTCTTTTCTTCTTTTTTGCCCTCTTCAGTTGAAAAATTGAGTTTGCGGCTGTTGCCGCAATAATTGCATTATGAAATTGCGCATGAGTGTGCTAGTGTGTGCAAGTGTGTGTGTGTGCAAATCAAAAAGCCAAACGAGGCATCAATAAACGCAAATTTAACATTTTGCCATTCTTATTGCGTCTACGTCTGCTGCTGCTGCCAATGCTGCCCATGTCACACAGCCAGTGCGACCCATACCCGACCCCAAACTGACTCAGAGTCCTCCCTCTGCCCTCGCCTTCGCCTGCGTTCAATAAATTTGCAATTTAATGCTTCCCATTTTGTTCATTATGCTCGAGAGCAGCGCAGCAGCAGCAGTAGCAGCGTCGGAGGCAACGCAATTTCGCATTTTAATGTGCTCAAGGATGTGTAAGGAATACGTTGAGTGCTGTCGGAGATTGAGCGGGGGCAGGGTAAAGGAGTCTGCTGCTGCACTGTTCAAGCACAGCTCGTGGCAGCCTCAAACTGCCAGTCAAGCATCTGCTAAATGTACTGACTGGTGAGGTTCACCCCGCCCCTTGGCACCCTGCGGGGGGCAGCAACAACTCGTTGCCAATGAGACGTGGCTGATGAGTGGCGTCGCCTTTGTTTGGGCCCTACTCAATTGGCATGCGTGTGTGTGTGCACGTATTCGTAAGCCGTAGTCAGGGCTGCAGCTGGGGCCAGTCACTCACTACTTAGTTACGTATACGCCCGAGCGGGCCAAAGCAATTCATGTTCAATGCGAAAAGCATTTAGCAAAGAATTTGCCCTGGGGCAGAACTAAAGAGGACTGGTGAAAAACAGTTTCGATTAAAGTTGAGAGGGAAACAGGTAAATAAACTATATATAAGTATATATACGATATATACGCACCATATATTTGTATGGTAATGAGTGTGCTTAATGTGTTTAAGTGCCAGTGTGTGTCTGTCTGCCTGTGTGTGTGAGTGCAGAGCGAGAATAAATCAGAAGCAGTTAATAATTGAGCGGCACTTTATGCAAATGAAATGTTAATCATACGCCACGTGTGTGTGTGTGCGCGAGGAGCAGCAGCAACGATGTCTGGCGCCAGCAATGTGTGCGCCTGCAGGCAGCTGCCATTAATTGCCGTTTTATGTCGCTCGCTTCTCATTAACCCTATCTGTCTGCCAGTCCTCCCTTTCCTCCATTCCTTTCTCTCTTGAATTTCCACTTAAACTTTAAACGGTTTTTCTTCTCTCTCTCTCTTTCTCTTTCTCTCCCCTTGCAGGCTTCTCGGATCCATACTGCATGCTCGGCATTCAACCGGACGGCGGTCCGCCCGTTTCGCCGCTGCCGCTGCCGCCGACACCGCGCGCTCTCTCAGCGGACATGAGCGGTGGCTTTGATAACAGTGCCACAGATTCGCCGCCGCATCGCAAGCATAGCTTTCGCTTGAGCTTCAAGCGGCGCGAGGGCGCGGGTCGACGGGAGCAGCGCGACTCGCTGGGCGGCCCAGTTCCAGCCAAGCTCATCAAGGCGACCAGCATTAAGCCGCACACGCTCAGCCCCAAATGGAATGAGAAATTTAAATTGTAAGTGCCAGAGAACTATACCAGTTACAACACCTCCCCCCCTCTCCCCCACGCTGCCATTGACGGACAATTGAACAATTGCGCGAGGGGCATTTGAATTCAATCACGTGTCCATTATCGTCGAAGAAGACTTCAAATTATTCAATTACAGCAGAGGCAGCTCCTCCTTGTCCCCTTTCCCCGCCCTCCCTGAGCTAGCCAGACACTTTGGCATTGCAATTCGATTTAAAAGCTGCCTGGAGACTTCATTTACGGCATGCCACATGACAAATGTTGCGTATACGCCGCGTGCGACGTCTTTTGCTTATTTATCATTTATCTTCGGGGCGTAGCGTAAACAAGTGTTGTACTTTGTGTACCGTTATTTACGAGCTGAGGAAAAACAATTTTAATTGCGCCATAAAATCGACAATCAATTTCCAAAGCATAATAACAACAACAATTGCAATTGCAATCGCCATCGCAATCAAATTTATGTTTCAATTGCAATCAAAACAAGCAACAACAAAATACGCACGCATTCACACGCACTCACAGGGGTATTGCGCACGTGTGTATGTGTGAAATGAATAGCAAAAGTTTTGAATACGGTTTGAATTTGAATAGAAAGTTAGTTGCCCCTTTTGATTTGCAATAGAGAAAAGGGAAAGAGAGAAAGATGTGATACTTACTTTGGTTTGAGCTTGATATCGATATTGAAGTCAATAAAAATACTGCAAAGAGTACAAATAGAATACCAAATTGTAAAATAAGATATCGATATCGTGCACTTTGCTTTCTTTTATATCGATTAAATCATAGTTATCAAACCTCATCCCAAGCATAAGCTCCGTTTATTTAATTCTACAATAGATAAGGATGTGCTACTTAGCGTCGTTATGTCTATCTCTCTCTACACAAAACTAACCTCATAATGAGTAATAAAACAAAGCAACCCGAATTTGCGTCACTTTGGATCGATGGAACAAAAAAGTGTAGCCTACTTTTGCGCGCTGTCGGGCTAATTAGACAAATTAATGAGCTGGCGACAAGTGTGTGTACGCCTTGTCTGTTTATCTGTCTGGCTCAGCTAATCACCCACTGTGTGCTGCTTGTACTTTGCAGCGACATCGATGACATCAACACGGACACCTTCCACTTGGACATCTGGGACCACGATGACGAGAGCTGCGTCATGGACGCCGTTTCTCGGCTGAACGAGGTGCGTGGCGTGCGCGGTTTGGGGCGCTTCTTCAAACAGGTTTGTCAGTCGGCGCGTCAGGGATCCCAAGATGATTTCTTGGGCTCTGTAAACATTCCCATCTCGGAGATACCTTCGACTGGCCTGGATGCCTGGTTTAAGCTGGAGGCACGCAGCCATCGCAGCACTGTGCAGGGTCGCATACGTCTCAAGCTGTGGCTATCGACGCGTGAGGATCGCGGCAATGTGGGGGAGGAGAACAACGAGCAACAGCTGCGCAAGATCGAACAGTTGCAAATGGTTTTCATGCAGCACGAGGTGAACACGCACGAACCCTCGTGGACCTGGTGCGGTGATCTGCCTGGCCCGGCACTAACCATTCTCCATCAGCTCGCAGTGCAGGCGGAACTCACTGATTTGCAGTGTGCCATGGCTAGGTGAGAGCAGCAACGACATGACTCAACCACAAAGTGGACCATAATGTTGCAATTACTTTCGTTGCAGATATGTGGCAGCTGCCAAGCTCAATCGTTCGACACCGCTGGATCCAAAGTTTCTACACCGCCTGCTGAGCGATGTGGAGAAGCAATGGAATCAACCCAATCAGGAGGCACTCACGAGGGATCTGGAACAATGGCTGGCAGAGGCAATGAATGGGTTTGTGGAGCGTTCGCTGAATCAAATACGACGGCATCGTGACATCTTTCCGGCACTGAATCCGCCCTCGCTGATACGATTGGAGTTCCTGCTGCGCTGTCTGGGTTTGCTTGGCTCGATGCGCGCCTTTCGTGCCGTCTGCCCTTTCAACAAGGGTGTGCGTGGCGAGGTGGTCAATGCGCTGCGAAAAGGCTCCGTCATGTGGGGCCAGAATGTGCTGCGCGAATCGCAGCACTTGCCCAATCCATTATCGAATTTCGTAACAACGTTAACCGCCGACATCCAGCTAGGCCAGACCTACTATCATGCGCTCTTCGACAAGTGAGTGAAACGACCCATGATTACAGCTATGTTTCTGTCGTAGTCCCTTCCCCCTCCCCTCCTCCTGGTGCTCCTTGCTGCAGCATTGAATTTAATATGTGGGGCACGTGTAGCATATAAAGCACGCGTCCCAAGGTTGCGCCTGGCCAAATAAAATTCACAAACAGTTTAACAAAACAAACAGCGAACATCGAATGTGACCCATCTACCCCCAACCTCCGCTTTTGGTAGATGTGAGGACAAATTCAATAGGACACTCGAAACGAAACGAAATGTCGTCCCTTCGTTTTCTATTTCAGTTTGAAACTGTAACTGTAAACGGGGGACAGCACTCTTTGGTCAAGTTTATAGTTGCCACTAATCAGTTGGCCAGTTAGTTAGTGCTGTTTAGTAGCCATAAAACCAACTAAAGAGCCTCATTGCGCTGCGTTATCTGATTTGGGAAATGGAACTGAACAGTTAGTTGCCGTCGGGGGTTTGTTTGAAAAAGCAAAAACTTTGACAGTCGCAATTTGTGTGAGCAAATTCATTTGATAGCAGCAGTATTTTTCTTATAGTTGATTTGTAATCGATATTTTACTTGCTGTAACATTTTGCAATACTGTCAATTAAAAGAAGGGAATCATCGCATATTTTGATATGTAATCGATATATCGTTTGTCACGCCGTTTCACGCTTCGCACGCTTTGCAACACTTTGCCTGTCGATCAAAACAAGAGAAGAGCGAGAGAAGTAAAGATGGCGGAACATGTTCTAATCAGTCGCATATTTGCTAGTTAGCGCACCCATAAAAGCCTTCTAATGGGCACATCAAGTGGCTTACACACATAAGCCCTAAATTAATTGCGCTGTCATAAAAATGTGCTCACGTTTTTGGACTGACGTCTGGCAGGCATCTTGATGTTGGGCCATTTACCGGCTTGATGTGTCCAGTAAGCAGCAGTGGGTGGGGTAGCTCCACCACAACCTCAACTCATGCTATCGATGAAAGAGTGTTGGAGAATGTTGGCAAATTGCGCATGAAGCAATCCTCAAGCTAATTGAAGCATTTGCGCAATTTCAAATGGAAACTTGAAGCCGGCTTTGGTCCATCGATTTTCAGCTTACAGAACAAGCACAGTGTAAACTCTTGAAGCTCACAGCGTGTGCAGGAGAGAAAGAAAAAGAAAATCCCCACTACCCCCTCCCTCTCTGACAACTGCTGCTCATTTTGGTATTCTATATTCTCTGTGTTTTGTGTGTGTGTGTGTGTGTGTTTGCAGCACGAACGGCATACAGTATTTCAGCATAATCTACAAGCAGTACGATGCGATGGTTGGCGACGAGGTGTACACACGAATGGCCGCTGGACAGGTGCCCGGCGTGCGCATGAATCTCTCGCAGTATGCTGTGCTCGAGGGCGATGCTGAGCCGGTGGATACGAAGCCGTTTGAGCTCTTTCTGGCATTGCAGGAATTTTGCCAGCTCAAGCGGCATTTGTCCGCCCAGCCTCAGCCGCCGGAGAAGCCGTTGGCATTGAGCAACAGCCACGAATGGTTCATACCCACGTTCGAGCGTTGGATGATGGTCAGCAAGGCGAAGGCGTTGCAGCGTATACGTGCCGCCATACGCATGGATGCCATTTGCGAGGGTGAACGTATTGTACGCTACAGTAGCTCATCGGTGGACACGGCCAGTACGTTGTTGAACATCAAGGAATTCTGGAAGGTAATAAACTGGCCCGACGAGGACACGGCAATCATGATGGAATCGCAGCTCATCGATGTCGTCTGCTCTGCTGCCATGCATTATTGCGATCTGATACACACCACGTTGGCAGACAGTGGCTACTACGAGCAGCAGGGACCGTTTCGCTGCTCCGATGACATGTGCGTCACGGTGAACAATGTGGAATATGTGCGTCGCACACTCGCCGAGTTTCGTTCGGATGAACAACCGCTGGAGGAGTCGGCAGACAATTTACTTGAGTCAAGCTTGACGCACATGGAGAATCGTTGCGAACGCATTCTATCGAAGCTGGCGCCTCTCATGCAAATGTCGCTGCAGAAGGCGGTGTTCCATCTGGCCTGGTCCCCAGACTCGTTGCCTGCCAATCAGGCCATTGTGCCGCTGCTGGAGTATCTCGATTGTCACCTGGCTGCGCTGAATAGCGCTCTGCTCACCAAGAACTTCAACCGTTCGTTGCGTTTCATCTGGAAGACGGTGCTGGGCGAGATGTCGCGTCAAATGGAGACGGGTGATGAGACAGACAAGCCAACACATTTCCATAAGCGACTCTACGAGGCACTGCAGCTGCTCGTGGACTTCTTCCACGCTGAGGGGCAAGGCCTGCTGCTGGAGTGTCTGCATACAGAGGATTTCTGGCGCATCGAGCAGCGTTTGCAGTTCCACAAGACCGACACGGATCGCCTCATCGATATGTTCTATATGAATCGTTTGCGTGAACAACTGATCGCGGTCAGTCCTGGTCCGTATGGTTCGCTGGCAGTGCGGGCTTACTTCAATCACGACTCGCTGTGCGTAGAGGTGCTGCATGCCCGAGATGTGGTGCCACTGGATCCGAATGGTTTCAGTGATCCGTTTGTGGTTATTGAGCTGCTGCCGCGTCGCATCTTTCTGCACTGCATGGAGCAGCAGACAAATGTGCATAAGGTGGGTAGTCAAGGAGGTTCTAATGATAAGTTCTTCATCTCTCCCTCTTCCATCTCTTGCAGCGCACTTTGAATCCCATTTTCGATGAATGCTTTGAGTTTTCGGTCACACTGGAGCAGTGTCTCGTCGATGGCGCCATGATTTGCTTCACTGTTATGGATCACGATGTGCTCACGGCCAATGATTTTGGTGGGGAGGCGTATCTGGCGCTGGGTAATATACCCGGTGTGGCGGACTACAGCACCAGTGTGGATAACTTCCATGGGCTCAAGCAGATTGAGTTGCCGCTGATGCAGCAGAAGGACAAATGTGAGTAGACACACCTCCTCTTCTATGTCCCCCTCTTGTTCTTGCTGCCTTGACTGTCTGTTTGCTGGCCATGTTGACACTCTGTTTCTCTTTGGTTTTCGTTTCGGTGGCAGGCAATCCAATTTTGCAAATCCTCGAGCTGCGCATCAATGACAAACAGGCGCAGGACTTTGTGCGCAAACAGAAGGCGCGCTTCATCAATTGATTCTAAGCTGAGCAGGTGTGGTGCAGGTGAGCATAACGTTTGAAAAACGTAACCACCCCCGGATGCAATCAAATTGCATATTTCGTTAGTATTGGTGGATCCTACAACTACAACAGAGCGCTACTAAGTGTATAAAGTATTAAGGAACACACACACACTCCCACACACACACACACACACACGCCGTCACGCATTGTATCTATATTATGTATGTACGTAGTAGTTGTCTAACGGTAAACACAACTCCTCTGTTTGTAAATGTTAGCAAATTGAAATTCAAATGGTGCATAAGTAACAAGTTACGGGGCCGCTGACGGGCACGCCCAGCCCGGACCAAGCCCAGCAAGATGTTCTGCGAAATCGATAAGGAAAATTGTTGAAAATTTACTTGTGAAAATATATAAATTACTTCTACATAAACATATTTAGGGACTATCTAAGTAGAGCAGCGTAGCATTGCTGAAATCGCCACAAAACTAGAGACATTACTAGATTATCTATCTATCGATACAAAGAAGCAAAGAAGACTTTTAGACAGACTTTAAAGACACACACAAGTCTCTTAAACTGCTGCAAAATCGATGCTATATCAAAACTAAGATAAACATTCCAACTTCGGTTAACCGATGAAAACACTTGCAAAGCAGCGATTCCTGGCGAAATCGTCGGAGGGAACTCAACTAACTAAAGGGTGCTTGCAAGTGCGTTTAGCAGCAAATAGAAGAGAAACACACAAACAAACACAGCTTCACACACAATCCTATTTCCAGTGCCTTCTGCTGGAATTGGAAATGCTAGGGATACATTTTGTTGGGTCAATTTAAGCTACGAAAATCGAAAAAGAACTATATAAATAATGCAAGTTAATTCAAAGTGTATTCTACGACGAGGGGAAATCTTTAAAAACAATCAAAATATGCGTAACTCCGAGCTTCTTTATAAAACCCCCCAGAACACAATCTACACACACAAACACACACGAGCTATTTACAAAATATGAATGAATATATATCACGCCCAAAGGACAGTGTAACTAAGTCTAAAGAATATATTTGTAAACTATTTTCTGAGCACAGATTTTGTATAAATTTATTAGACAACACGCTTGCCCAATACACACACATTTATACACACTCATCCTACTTCCCTCCCACACACACTGTGCACAGTGAGTGCCTAAAGTAGCCTTCAGCTGTTTTGCTTTTTATACACTCTTTTACTTAACTTGAGGCTTCTCTGAAAATGAAATCCCTGCGAAACAAAGCATATTCCTAACCCACTACTAAAAAAGAGGAAGAAAGAAAAGAAGTCGTCGCTTCTATTGTAAATTTTGTACTATATACAATGCTCTCTATATACATGTAACGGAGGATAACGATTGTTAGCGATTGTTTAACGTTGCTGTAACTGTAATTCTTAACTGTAAAACTGTAGCCGAACTTTTTATACCTTACGCAAGGCAACCGAGAACAATTTTTAAATGTGGCGCATATACTTATATAACTATACATATATATATATATAAATATACATATACAACTATGATAAAACTGCACAACAAAGAACAAGAAAATCCAAGTCAAATTACAAACAACAAGAAATATTTTTAATATTTACACAACAACAATTTCACTAATATTAATAACGAATAACAAAACAAAACAAAATGGTAATGAAAATGAGTATTATATATGTATATGAAGCGAATCAATAAAGTATTTAGCTTGTAAGTGAAAAGAAACTCATGTTAGACAGCTATCTTTGGGTTCTTAACTCTCCCGATATTCTGTATTCTGTTCAGTTGAAGCTCCTACTCGTTATATAGGGTTGACACACATCGACAAACACACACACACACTAAGCAGCAACCCTGGCCGCAACATCGAAGCGTAATCAAAAGCTGCCCTCAAAGAATACATTGATAGAGTTCGAGATCGTTTTAATATGTGATACCCTTTTAAATATTTCATTTATTTTCAAACTATCAGATCACATGTCTATTGCATACTTTGCGGAGCCAACTCTCTTTCCTTTACCGCGCAGCTCTCTTCCAGTCTAACGTATCGAGACTATTTAAACTGAACCCACTAAGTACGCATAAGTAAATAAATATATAGACAAATGTTGAAGACGATATGTGTGTACCTACAATACATATGATAACTTCCTATAACGATATACGAATCAAATCAAATTATGCATATTACGTACTAGATAAACCAAAAAAATACAACAAAACCAAAGAGCAAAACAAAAATATTGAGTAAAATGCAAAATTGGCCAAACCAAGAGACCAACGGCATTTACAACCACAAAAATAACAACAACAGAAAAACGAAAGGAAATTCTATACAACAGAAGAATGAGAAGTAAACATGTTTTATCCCAAGCCAAAGAAATGCAAACAGAACAGAGAGAGTCGACGATTATGAATAATATATATATGAATATTATTAGAATATGTACTTACAATTGTTATGCTGATTACAAACAACAACAAAACATACAACAATGAGCCCTCCTATGATACTTATACATATATATACAAAAGAGACATATGAATGCTATATACAAGCAACAACGACTACAACAAACAACACAAATTAGACAGAACTCTATTTTGGATTATTTATGATTTTAGATACGAACTTTACACGTACCCACACGCACACAAATATGCCATATATACTATATAGAAACTAGTTCCGTTGCGTTTTCGGTTTGATTTTCCTATTTCACTGTTATATTTACTCGTAAGCCAAGACAAAAAGCCAACATTTACCGCCGAAACTTGCTAACAAAAGTTTTCATAAACTCGCACGACAAACCCAACAGAGAGAATGAGTAAGAGTGAGAGAGAAAGGAACAGAGAGAGCAGATAGTAAGACAGATAAATCATTATTTGTGTGCTTTACATGTAATAAGAACTCCTAAAAAGAGCCACACATCAGGTTCCTAAACTCCAATTAAATATTAACTAAACACACCGAAATAGCGGAAAATTCAACAATTCTTAAGTGTATAACAACAAGAACACCAAGAACACACATTATCAAATCGAACAAAAGGAAATTTAACACTAAATACATATTTAATGTACAATGCAAACCGAAAAACAAAACAAAAAAAATACAAAAAGAAAAAAAAACCAAAAATGCTGCAAAGAAGAAAAACGAAACCTTATCAAATTCAATCAATAAATGTCAATGAATATTTAAAGTGTTTTTCAATGCGGGTATACGAATTGGTATTTTGTCATGCACACCCGCTTTAATGGACTAATTGAAAAGATTTATCAGGTAAGCATATGCAAAAGGTGAGTAAATTAAATAGTGGAAATCCCAATACACTTACCTTTATTACGTTTTGATTTAATGAAAGATATTGGCAACATTGATATAGGTAGATAGAGATTCCAGAAGATACCGATTGGCCTGATCATGTCATGGTTAAAGAACTTGTTACAACACCAAGAACAACATCACTGAGTTATTTTTGTTAGATAAATAAAGGTTTAAGATTATTTTCTAGCTTAACAGCAAGAAGAAGGTTCTTTCAAGGTAAATACATCTATTAGAAATATGATGTATATGGCAAGTTAAGCTTACTTCTTTCGTTTCTTGCAAATTTAATAATATTCTTTTACATTTTCAGTTCATTTAAGTTACTACTTCGATAACAAATTAGCTAAAACCGTTAGCCGCAGCAGACTACATTAAATTTCGCCCATACTGGGCGACCTTATCGCCTTATCTCTCATCAATATCGAAGGGTCCTTGGCCCTTTCACATGTCTGTGAAGGGAGAGGGAGAGAGGGTGACCATCAAAACAAATTGTCGTCGCCGGCAAAGGTTGTGTGTGGCAAGCAGCAGCATGTGGCAAGTGGCAAGTGCTTATGGAATTGATTTCAGTGCATTATCCGTTGCCGTTGCCCCGTTGTCGGGCCTTTGACAAGCCTGAGCCGCAAGCAAAGCTTTTATCTAAATTAAATCCAGGCACACACATGCCACATATGCCACAAACACACGCCATGTGTGGCAAGCGACCGTGTCGAAGTTGTCGATGAGGCGATGCACATGACGTGCAAAATGATTTGCCATTTGGCGCGTCCTCAAAGCACAAAGTCAACGTTTTAAAGTTGCCCGATTGTTAAAGAGCAAGAAGAGCAACCAGCAAGAATGAGAGAGAGCGAGAGGTGCGAGCGGTATCACTGCAGCTTTATATGCATGCAACTTTTATGGCAGCTGCAGCAGAAACTTTTTACGACTCGAAGAAAGCGAAAGGAGAAAGGCGTAGGAGAAGAACAACAGAACAAAAAACATGAGAAATACTGCTACTGCGTTCTTTAAACAAAGAAGAGAAATGCGCACTGAATTCAGACCAAGCGAAAAGCCATTTGCAAGTGCTGACACAGTACACGGGGGAGTGGGAGGGGGCGGTGTAGGCAACTGGCCAGCTTGCCACTTGGAGCATGCCCTAGCAGCAGCAGCAAGTTATGAACATCAGGCATAGTCAGTCAGTCAGACCTCAGCTACTGCAGTCATAATGACAATTGCCCACACAGCCACACTGTACCGCCCACAGACACTTTGCAACACTGAAGTGGCAAGAACTTTTGGCCAAAGAACCACAAATAGAAACTGCAGCTTAAAGTTTAGTTATGCATATTCTTTGCTTTAAAAGTCGCGGCAAGGCAGCAAAAACACAACGAGAATGCCAAAAAGTTGCTACACTTAGAGAAAGTTAAGTGTAGGAAAATAAAGCTCAATTTATTTATCCTCGGCAAGACTAAGATTAAGACTATTTAAAATTGCAAGTTTTTCTTAAGATCATTATTTATTCAAAATTATACATTTTCGCTTCTATTTATTTAGAGTAAAGTTAAAATAATTTAATTTTCGTTTATTTATTTTATTAAACATTTTCAGCTTAAATTATTATTTTCATTTTCACTTCAACAATTTCTCGCAGTGCAGCCGGAAATGTAAGCCACGCCATATTATTTCAGCACACTCTTTCTTATTCCTTCCCCTCCTTCACTCTTTCACCCACTATTGCTGCGTTTTATTTGCTGCCCGCGAGCAGTGCGCATAAATTTGAATGCGAATTTTTATTTAGATGCCTGCAGCAGCATAGCTTGCTTTCTCTCTCTCTTTCTCCATCTTCCCCTTTCCCTGCACAACTGCTTCTGCTGCAGCAAGTGTAGTCAATATTTAAACGAGGCAACGCATACAGAAGCACACACACACATACACACGAGCGCACAACTATCGATAGCATCTCTAATGACTTTGGTGCTGCCACACAGCTTAGTTGCAAATTAGGCGTTAAGACCGGCAACGCTCCCTCCCCTACACCACTCACAACGCAATTTGCAAGTCACGTGCGCACTGCAGCGAGGGCGATGACAAGCGAAGCGTCTAATGAAGTGCTCGTGTTCCGGTACCAGTTCCAGTTCCAGTACTCTACTCCCCCGCTCTTCTTACACTGCTTTTGCGTTCTCTCTTCCTCTCGCACTGCTCATTACCTAACCGTAGTCAGTGCACGTGTTGCAGAACTTTCGGTTAACGGTTATTGAATGCAGTTTGACAACAATACGAGGCGCCAAAGTGCAAAGTGCACTCAGCGAGAGAGAGAGAAGAGAGATCATTAGTGAGCGCCTTCAACAGTTTCCCTTACTTGCTCGCGCTCTGCAAAGTGCACTCTGAGAGAGTGCACAATCAGGCTTCGCTCTCACTGTTCTCTCTCTCTCTCTCTGAGTGGAACCGGTTTTGAGTCTGTTTACTTTTTCGACCAGTTTCGACTTAACGCAGGTGCGCAATTTGTGTGCGCCGATCAGTTCGAGTTGAAATCGCAACGCGTTCGCCACGCAAATGCGCGCTCTCGCACAACTCTCGTTTGTTTGTTTGTCTCTCTGTTTGTCGCATCGCGTTAGGCAACACTAACAACAAAAAATACACAAAGCTTAAACTCGAAATAAAGGCAAGAAGAAGAGAAGACGGGAGAGAACGCGCAATAAAAATTCAACTATTTTTAGAGCATTACGTGAGTGTCATTTGAATTTGTTGGTGAAGTACGAATCAAAGTGTTGAAAAAAGTTTATACTACACTGCAAATGTTTCTAACATGCGTTGCCCTTTGGCAATCTGTGTGTGTGTGTGTGAGTGCGATTTGCGAGTGTGTGTGTAGGTGCATAACTCAGCTTGAGCCAAGCCAAAAACCTGCTGCTATTATTAGCTTTAGCCAGATTATGGCCGATTTGGCTGTGTCGACTTGAGTTGGGTCTCCCTCTCCCCTTCTATCTCTCTCGTTCGCTCGCTCGTTCAATCTGCCCATTGTTGGCGTTGATCTCCTCCCCTGCGCGGTCTTCTGCTGCCCGTAAATGTTGTGTGAAAAAATCTGCAACGCCTTTCCATTCATGCCAAGCGATTATATCACACACACACACACATGCCTGGCCACTTGCGTGAGTGTGTGTTGGCTGTCGTTTTGGCCAGAACTAGTATTAAGCTTGAGATTCCACGCACACACACTCACACACAGGCATTTGCATAAGTGACGACGACGACGTCATTGATGTATTATTAATATACATTTATCGATACACATATCGATATGTTTACTTGTTTCTCTCTCGTGCAGTCGTGCGCTGACAGTGTAATGAGATGTGTGCAACAACAGCGACAACAACAACAGCAACAAAATACTAACAACCTGTCGCTGTCGCTGCCAAAGCGTTAACAATAAATAAAAGCTAAACAATAGCAACAATAACAACAACGAGAACAGCAGCAACAACACCGACAGTTGAATGTACAACAATGAGCAGAGAAGGTAAGCCAGTTTTTTAGCCCACAATCGTACACACACACTTTAACACACCTCGCTCAAACACACACACACATTCATTATGTATTTTTTCGCATTTTATTTGGCTTTAAGTTTAGATGAAGTGCATGTGTCAATGATATAACCCAGAACTATCTATAACACACACACACATACATAGTAATACACAGACACTCACACACCCTAAGGTCATCTCACTAACTCTTCAACTCCGAACTGTAGCAAAACGAAGAGTGTGTAATGCGTGGGCGTTTGTGAAACCGAAACCGAATTCTCCATCGTCTCTTAAGCGGTTGACCGTGAAAAGGCCAAGTCGATGGCGAAGTCGCAACTCTTTTTTTTCTGCCTTTTATGAGCATGTTTCGCTTTTTGTGCTTCCTCTTCTCGCTGCGGCTGCTGCTGTTGCTTATGTCATTTCTCACCAAAGATTTGTCGCCTTGCGCGCTTCGCTGGCGGAAATCCAAGCAGCTGTTCATGCAATCCGAGCAAGCAGAAAAAGTCAAGTTAAGTGCAGGAAATGATCATTAGTTTTGGCAACAACAGCAGCTAAACTAACCCCAGCAAATTTGGCCAATTGCACATGTCGCTTTTGGGCAGCTGGCTCTACGGCTAATTGTCCACTGTGCGCCTTTAAAAGCTAGCCAGAAATTGCAAAGATTTTTCCTGTATTAGCCCAAAAAAAGGCTATGTCCAATTCTGATTAATTGTAGATTTCTTATACAGCAATCTGCGTTAATTGGCACCGAATAGTTTGTATTATAATTATAGATGATTAAAGATAAATTAGTTAAAGATTTCTTTCTTGTATTATAGCAAGACTTGGCTCTATGTTGATATCTATCACTAGATTTACTGTTTTCTTCTCAACACTTATCTCCAAATTGATATACATACCAAGTTTCTTTACTTAAAAATCGTTTGACATAACTCAACTGGCATTACGTTTCGACTGACTAATCTGTTTATAATAAAACGCCAACGGAAAATGCAAAACTCTCTTGCCTAAGATATTATCTCTCCCAAGAAGACAATAGACGCATTAAAAAAGAGCGTCTTCAGCTTCGGTTTTATTCATGACTTGGAAACAGTTAGGTTACCTCACAGTTGCTTGGCATGTCGCGCTTGCCCATGCAGCCCCACTGTGCATAGCAGAACTGGCTCTCTTGGAGTCGCTGCCGGCGATGTTTGCGATGATGATAAGGGAACGAAAGGCAGCGATGCTTGGCGCACGCCATAGCATGTCATATCATGGCATATCATGCCAGAAATGCTGCCAATAAAACTAGAAATTTAAAACCAACGCCAAAGGCGGCGCAAAAAACAGTTTTCTGTGTTTCCTTTGTCTTTTTGGGTTTCTCGGTGTCTGATGACAACGTTTTGATAGCTTAACATTTTGGGTCAATTAATTGGGTATAACTGTGCGAAACGCTTATCGATCTTAACCTCAAACATTGTTGTGTAGAGAGTGTCGTGCAAGCAAGTCGTACTTATGCACGTCCATTCATGTCCATTGACAGCGAAAGTTGCGTAAGTTGTTCCCGACTGGTTTCGCAGTTTATCGTTTATCGAACACGTAAAACGATCATTATATGCCAAAACATATATACATCTTACTATGTGCGTATGCAAACCTCGCAGGTTTGGGCATAAATCAATCAGCAGTAGCGCTAATCACCAATGCGTATACGTAACATGACAGTCGTCATCGATAAATACCCGACTTGTGTAATCGACACTTGATCTCGTCTTCTCGTTGCGTTGCAAGCCATACAAATGGACGAGGTATGGTGGAGGAGTTGTCAAGTCAATATATTGTACGATTAGTGTGCGTGTGTGTCGACAAACTATCGGGGGAACCCTCGCAAACCGCATAATTAAAAGCATTTAATACCGATTCAACGTAACTTTCATTTGACATTTGGTTGCTGCTCTGACTTGGCCATAATTTGCAGTGACTGCAATTGAAATGCTCAGACAGGGACAGACCGACAGTTGGAGGAGGGGCAGCGGATGATTTCATCACGTAATTAGTGTCTCGTCTCGTCTCGTCTCGATGCATGGCAATTACACACGACTTATGTACCTGCCGTCAAAGGAATGCGGTGTGTGTTGGTTTCAGAACTTGTCAGGCTATTGATGACAATGCCAATCGAAAAGTCTATCAAGAACCCAAGCGATAGTTGTCAAAAAGTTAAGTTGTCAAAAGTTAAGGTGAACTGGCAAACTGGAAGTACAAATTCATTCTACCACAAATCTTTTGTGAGAAAACTTGTTTAACAACAAAATATTTCAAAAAAAAAATCTAATATATTTTTAAAGAATTTTATAAGAGAACTAAATACGAAAATGACTTCTGATTTAAATCAAAAAGAGATGCCCTCGTTCAAGTGCGTCTTGATCGGCGATGGTGGTTGTGGTAAGACCACGTTCGTGAAGCGTCACATGACCGGCGAGTTTGAGAAGAAATATGTGGCCACGCTTGGTGTGGAAGTACATCCATTGGTCTTCCACACCAATCGTGGTCCGTTTCGTTTCAATGTCTGGGACACTGCCGGACAGGAGAAGTTCGGTGGATTGCGCGATGGATATTATGTGCAGGGACAATGCGCCATCGTTATGTTCGATGTGACCTCACGCGTCACCTACAAAAATGTGCCCGACTGGCATAGAGATCTGGTACGCGTATGCGATAGAATACCGATAGTAATGTGTGGCAACAAGGTGGACGTCAAGGATCGCAAGCTCAAGCCCAGAAACATAACGTTCCATCGCAAGAAGAATCTGCAGTACTACGACATATCGGCAAAGTCGAATTACAATTTCGAGAAGCCCTTCCTGTGGCTGGCTCGCAAGCTAGTTGGCGATATGGATCTTCAATTTGTTGCCATGCCGGCGCTTCTTCCACCGGAGTTGAAGATATCCGACGATTGGAAGCTTAAAATTGAAAAGGAATTGGAAGAGGCTCAAGCAACTGCGTTGCCGTTTGATGATGATGATGAGGATCTATAACTACATACATAAAGAGAAGGCTGCATACAATTTTACCCAAAAATTAACCAAATGTAACAACAAATTCGCATTTATGCGAAGTATTACACTTATACAATGTATAGTAAACAAACTCAACAACAATTTTACACAAAAATTAACCAAATGTAACAACAAATTCGCATTTACACTTATACAATGAAATACATATGTGTATAGTGAACAAACTCAGCGCCTACACAGGTTTGCCAGATAGATTAGTTCTCGGCTAGCTTGGTATCGATTAATTACGAACTAGAATTAATGTATCGAGTAGTTTAGCATTCTTGCATGCACTTTCGCAGAGTTGCCAGATCAATTAGTGCACGCAAGTTGAACAGTTCCGTGGCAAGCGGCGGCGCATATTAATTAAACGAAATCGCTGCCGGATTAGAATACTCACAGCGTCTCGTCTCGTAATCGCATCGCTTTGGCTTCCAACTGGGCAACATTCTCGGCGAGCAGCTGCAGCGGCAGCAGCAGCGCCAAACGAGCGTGGGAAACTCTGGCAAAGGCCGTAACGCGCAATTGGAATTGGCCAAGCCGGCTGCGGCGGCCACAGCATATTCCACAGTGGTGGAGGAGGGACAAGGGGCGATTGCTGCATGAGTTTGCATATTGGCTTATTCTTGAATATTTGAGGTTGCTTTGTTTTTTTGTTGTTTGTTTTTGTTTTTTTTCTTTTGTTGTTTTTTGCGCGTCAAGTGCTTTGTCAGTGTTGGACAACGTTGGCACTTGGCCGCTTGGCCGAAAACGGGCTGCCATTGCCAAAGTGCCGTTTTATTGTGCAATTAAAATGTTTGCAGCAGAAAATAAAACAAAGCGCTTTAAAGCACACACACACACAAGTGCACAACACACACATGGCAGACTGTGGCACGCTGTTCAATGGATACTTAAATAGAGCCGCAAATACCCAAAGGTAAACACAGCCACAAACACACATGCATGCATGTACTGCAATCTGTGTGTGTGTGCGTGCATTTGGCAGTCTCATAAACACCGATTGCAGCCGCTGTTGTTGTTGTTGCTTTTGCGGCACTTGCTCATTGCGCAGCCGAAAAACAAAAGTTGTAACGGTGTGCGCCGTCTCCCCTCCCCATTTTCCCTCCTCCCTTTTCCTCTTGGGTAGCATAAATAAGCCGCGCCGCTTCGACTGCGACTGCGAACAGGTTTACGTTCTCCAGCTCCATCGCATATTTAAAATGCGCATTGTTTTGGCTGCCGGCTGCCATTTAGCAGACCGTGCACGCCCGCTTTACCCCCTGCCCTCCCCTGCTCACTCCTATTCCCGCTTCCCCCCACTCCTCACTTAGTACTTAGAACCGTTTGCCGGCAGTTACAGTTAGTTGGCAGAAAGGAAGATCTCTATCTCTATCTGGTAGTGCGCTGTGCCCCGTGGAGCGAGAGCTAATGCGATGCGGCGAATTGTTATTCCATTCTAAATGCGAGCTATTATAATGGATATGTACCAGGTAAATGGATAATCATCATCCAGGTGTCTAAAGTGCAGTCAGTCTGCGCAGACAAATGATAATGAACGTCATTTTTATGCTTATTGCCTCACGCTGTATGCCAAGTTTCTGCTGAGGGGAAAGGGGGTCTCTTCTCTTTCTCTCTCTCTCTATAGTTCGTTAGGGTCAAAGGAAATTCCACGCCATAAAAAGCTATATTTAATGCAATTTGTTAGCTTTGTTTATCGCACAAAACGTACCCGCTCTCTCCTCTCTTTCTCCAACTCCCATTCCCATCTCATCTCTCTTTGTATCATTCCGAATCGATGGCAAAGCTTTGTGTTCATCTCACATGTTTTTTGGGTGCCCATTGTTCGATTGTTGGCCTAGTAGAGGATGGTCTTCAATAGGGTCCACACTCTTTGATGTTGCTGCTGCTGCTGCTCTGCTGGGTCTAAAGGCTTACACATTTTCGGGCACTTCGATTGAAATTAATGTGGCAAACGTGACGCAGTCGTAGGCCAAGATGAGGAGAAGGAGAAGGCGCTGTCTGGTCCCTTAAGCCCGACTCTATCATATATGCATCTGTCTGTTCTTGTCTTTGCATCTGTGGCGGCTCTGTGTGGCAACAGCTGTGGCAGCTGTCAACGGCTTCATTTGCAAAGCCGTAAGTAGAACCTGACTGAACCTGGCCAAAATAGAAACAACAAATCCGCAAAGTGACTCGACAAAAGGCAACAACAACAAAAAAAATCCAAGGCAGATCAAGGCAAAAGGGAATTGAAAGTGTTGGGCAGAGTGCAGGGGGGGGGAGGGAGGGGAAGGGAGCCAGCTCTGTTGGGTTACTGCGGCTTTTGGCCAACTTTCTCTGCACGAGTGTTGAGATTTAATATTGTTTACCCACAACAACAACGAACGGCAATTGTAGCCAGATTTTTGTTTTTTGGCCAATTCTCGCTGGCTTTCTTTCTCCCTTGCCTCCCCCCAACTTCTCTCTTTTCTAGCTTTTTTTGAGTGCGGCATTGATTTTAATGGCTCACAATCGTAAAGAAAAACGCCAAAATTAATAAAGGAAATGCACACACACACACGCATATGGGCATGTATGTTAGTATGTGTGTGTGTGCGTGTTACTGGTTTTAGCTTTTTTTTGGCGCTTTTTATCGCACTTTCATCGCCCTTCGCAGCTGTGGCGCACTTGGCGTTTATTAATTTCTGTTAACCATTTGCCGTTTCATCTACTCCCTCCCCCTCTCTCTCTCTATCTCTTGCTTCCTCTTCTGCTTCTTCTTCTTGTTGCCGTCTTCTTTTAGCCCCAAAAAGATTACCCGCAACAACGACGTGAGCGCGCGTTTATGGCTAGAAAGTGTTGTCTTGCAGTTTGCCGCTGTTGTTGTCGTTGTTGCGGTTCTTGTTGTTGTTACCCCACTTATTCATCCTCTTTCCCTCATTCTCCTCCCCTCCCTTCCCCATGTTGTCAAAATATTTTGCCAGCTTGACCGCCCATTTGAATGTTGCTTTTTGGAAGCACCAAGAAAGATTGACATGGCTCTGGGACAGTTAGTCAGTTGGGGCAGCTTGAGCTGCTGTGTTGCACAGTGGTGCGAGTAGCGTGTGAAATGTAAGCAAATTGTCGCAAGAGTTGCCAACTGCCTGGTCGAATCTCTGTCATGCAATATAACATATCAGAGAGGCACCAATAAAAAAAAAGCAAATAAATAAAATTAATACTCATTTAAAATACAACAATTTAATACATAAACAAGAAGTGGGTATAATATGCAATAATCAGATCACTTACCTTTACATTTGTAAAGACTTTAAAGTAGTTTCGTATCGTATTTATTTTTATTTGGCAGCTTTTCAAATGCTAACTAGACAATGTAAGTAAACTTTATTGTATTTGCTTTTTCGATTTGAATGTCTCATTTTGTAAGTTGTATAAGAATTGGGATTTAGTAATTAAAATATGTAGCTCTTATATATGATATTATTTATAACTCTTTGTATAAAATGTATGTATGTTCCACTGTGCAGCGCTCAGAACAATTTTAAACGTTGCTCATTTTTCAAAGTTGCGGCCTCTTTGCCCCAATATGTTTGCAAGACTTGCTAGTATTTGTATGTGTGTGTGCGACTGTGTGTTTGTGTGTGTATAATGGGCTTGTGTGAGTGTTTTTAATAGCCTGCAGGGTTAAAAATTTAATGGAAAAACGTTTTAATAAATCAGTTAAGTGGTCTTGCCGCTTTTTTGCGGCTAATTACACGCATTAGTGTTGCCCTGGCCACATCCAGAGCGAGTGACAAAGACAGAAAGAGTGCAAGCGAGAAAGAGAGAGAGAGAAAACAGAACAGAGACCCGCGACCAGTCTGCGTGTTAACAGCGGCGCGTCGCCGCCTCATGTCGCCAACAAAAGTCACAGACGGCAGCAAACGCTTGTGCTAGTCCTGCACCAGCTTACTGCCTCCTACTGTCACTCCCCCTCCGCCTCTGCACTGCGCTACTGACTGCTGACTGCTGGACAATGTAATGTGGCTCAAGCAGCGCGTAATTTAGCAATTAAAAGCGATTAACGCGCACTCAACGCGGCTCAACTTGCGACTCCTTCTCGACTCCAGGCCTGTAGTCGGTTCTGCTTAAGAGTCTTGCCAGTCTCTTTACTCTCTTTGCCTCCTCTTCAGCGTCTCTTTTTACTCTGCTCCTCTTTGCTTGCACATCGTATGTGGCTCAACCAAACTTTATGCTGATTATTGGCAATGCTTCTCTAATGAAAATTTATCATCTTTTACCGTTTGAATTCTTTTGAACATTTTCAAGATTTTCCTCGCTTGGTTTTTGCTTTGCTGTTCAATGCTTTTACTGTAAATTCAAAGTAGTTGAAATATTCAGCCACTTCTAAAGAGGGACTTAATCAGAAGTGGCCACATCTATTGCTTTGATTCCGTTTGTTTTCAATTTGATATGAAATTTTAAGTCAGCGATACTTAAGATTTTCTTCATCTCTTTTCTTTGCTAAACGTTCAGCTCAAATATTCATCTAGCTGTGAAAAGAATCTTCAAGACTAAATGCTTTAGCTGTCGTTTCGTTTCCACTCATTCCCATGATGAATTCATTACAATTTTGCCGTCTGTTCACTCTGCTGAGCTTAATCAACTCTTGGTAAAGATCTTCTTGAAAGAATTGCTGCTAGAAGTCTTCAAAAAGAATCCAGAATTTGTGGTCAAAATAGTTAAGTTCGCCTCTCTTCATTTTTGCCAAGATCTGCACAAACTACACAAGGAATCGGCACAGTTGGTCGTTTCGATTCCATTCGTTCCTCTCTTAGTTATGCAAAGATTAATCGCTGATTACTTTTCTTTCTTTTTGGGTCAATATTGGCAACTGCATTTTGGCCATGTGAAAGGCATTGCAAGTGAAGTGGCCACAGGCAGGGGGGGAGGTAGACAGGCAGAGGGGCAAGGGGGCGTGGTCAGTGAATGCATTGCACCAGTTTATGTGGGTTAACTGGGCCGCCCCATAAATTGCAAATTGTGGCACAAGACAGCGACGATGGGGATCGGGCGGCTATATAACTTTCTAAATCGCCTGCCACTCCACTCCATGCCTCACCTTACCTCGCCTTGTGGCAATGAAAACGGTCAACAAAGGCAGCAGCAACAACAACAACAATTTTTGAACCTTCGCACGACACTTGACCACAAAGTTGAAGCTGCATATTTGTGGCTCAGTTGTTGTTGTTGCCATTGTTAACAAATGCAAATTTACGGCGAATTAGCTTCTCACTTCGCCTCATATCGTTGCGTCTCACTTGCTGCGCGTTACGACTTCCGTTTGAAGTCCAACTCCCAGTCTTAACCCATTGTTGGCTCGGCCGGAAGCGCAGGTGCCGTTTCGAGAGCGAAAGTTGTGAAATCCATCAGAAGCAGAGGCAACGGCAACTTAAGACGGAGTAGCATAGCCTGCTGTGGCTGTGGCTGGGAAAAACCATATGGGAAAATGGATAACTCGTGTTGCGCTTTACGAGGCAATAGGCAAATGTGGCGGTCTCCCTTCCCCCGCCCCTGCACCTCCTCTGCTGCTGTCCAGTGCATCATCATGTTTTACGGCTTTATTTATGCTGTTTATGCCGCGTTAAAGGTTACACACACACACACACACACGCATGCTAGAGGGCCAAGGCTTTGCGCCAAGGTAAATATGAAAGCAAACACATTTTAATGGCATTCCAGGTATATTTACATTGCCCACAGGGGGGAGGAGATAGAGAGAGGGGAAAACTGCCCCTGCTTGAAGGCAAATGTAAACCTAAGAAAACAAAAGCGAAGCCCGAAACTGAACGCAAAACCGCATAAACAAATCGAAATGCGAGGAGGGAGAGAGAAGAGTTGCAAAAAGGCTTTTTGATGCCCGCCAAGTGATAGAAACGCAGGCAGGCAGGCAGACTCGGTCTGGGACTAGGTCCACAGAGAGACGACCACACACGGCTGGCTGTGGGCAGAGGGGGATAGAGAGAGGGGTAGGAGGTAGGGAAAGGGAGGAGTAACTCAGGCAGAGTGTGGTGCGCGCGCGTTGTTCGATTTTTCATTTGACAATGATGGCAACGCCCACGTAGTGCGGCCATAAATGTCCCTCAGTGTATGTGTGTCTGTGTGTGTGTGCTCTTGAAACTAGCTGCAGCTTCCCACTGTGCTCTGCAGACACCGCCCCGCCCCGTCCCGCTCGGACAATTGTATCGCGATGCACCGCCAGGCAAAAGCAAAGCAACCTCAGCCTCAGCTTGACTTCGCTTGGAATAATAAGTGGGCGTGGCCTTGCTGCAGCATAGACAAACAGGCGGCCTACAGCCACTCACACACACACACATACATGGGCACACACACACATGCATATGCTTGGGAACAGCGACAAGCTTTAATTGGCCTAATCGAGGCAATAACTCAATTCTTATCAGCAACGAACAACAACAGGCCCACGATAAGCAGCTGCATACAAAAGCGTAAGGCATGCATGGCTTAATACACTGCAGATACCCTACAGAAAATGAGCATAACTTGCAGGAACTGCAGATACCTCAAATACCCTTTAGGCACTGCAGATAACCTTCGGGAACTGCAAATACGCTGCAGGAACGAGCTAAAGATACACAAAATAAACTGCAAATACCCTAACTGAACTGCAAATAAGCATCAGTTAATCTTTAGGTGCTGCAAGTACCCTACGAACAGAGCAGCTACCCTACAGAAACTGCAGATAACCCTCGGAGACTATAAATACCCCATGCAAAGGCGATTAATGTTGTCAAGTTCTCAGTATTTATCAGATAAATCAATGAAATGAGCAGGTTTGCATAAGGGATCTACATATAATATTGTATTTATTTGTAGAATACCCTACATGCAGTGGAGTCAAGTAATAATCAAGAAGTTTTCAATTATATTGTTCTTTTTGAAACCATGCGAACTATGCGAAGTTGTTGTGGCTTTGTGTGACACTCAAAAAGAGAGAAAAACTAAGTGCAGATACTCTATGGTGTAGTGGCTTAAAAAAAGGTTTTTAGATCATACAAATCTGTATCGAATTTCCATTAATTCTTTATAAACCAGACTAAACAACTTTTAAGATCTAAACCAAATTTCTACGGGTTCCACCTAGAGAGTCTAGGGAATTCCAGATAGTTCTAAAGCAGAAGTTCCATTTTGATCTGAATTAATTGAAAACCTTTGTGGAATTCTTAATAAATTTCAATTTCTAGTTCAAAACTGCTGGTAAAATTTGAGTGTGAGGTCAATACGAAGTTTATATGCGCTTGTTTGCGCAACTTGAAGTTATGATTACTTTGGAATCTTTGCCAAATTTTAACGATGGCCATGAAACAGAGCAAGTTATATGCGAGTCGTCCAAGTTTCGCGACAAAGTTCTCAACAGTAGAAGTTAGAGTATTAAGCTGTAATTAAGTTTTGTGTGGAGGTTGCACAGTGCGAAAGTGCGTTCGAGTGTTGTCGCCAGGGCAGGACAGGCCAGGCCAGGTCGGGTGGAAAGGTAACAGTAAAGCTAAAGCTGCAGTCTCTCCGGAGCTGAAGGTGAGGGCAGGCTACGTGACCAAGTGACAAATTGCAGTTACCAGAGGAGGGGCGTGACCAGGAATGAGGCAGGAGGCAACTGTTGCAGTTCGAACTTGAAAGATATTCGAGAGGGTGCGCCACACAAATGGGGCACGTCACAGAATGGATGCGCTCTGCGTCCGTACCGTGGCACGGTGCAACGAACTGTAAATCGAATTGGTCGCCAAGGCATCGGCCACGGACACGAGCCGCATAGCAAAGCGAAGGCGAATGAGTGCGAAAGAGCAGCCAAAATAAAAAAGAGCAACGCATAAGGAAAACAATATAAATAAAATTTAAGCTGACATCTTTGGGGCCTTATCAAGTGGCAAAGCGGCGAACTGGGACGAAAACTGAGACGGGAAGGGAGCTGGAATGGGGAATTATTTGGGAATCGAAAAGGGGATCAAAGAGGGTAGATTGCATAGGGACAGAGAGAGAGGGGACTGAAGTGGGTACTGTGAGGAGGTGTGAGCGAGGTACTGAGTAGGGAACAGGGCGTGGTCCCATCGTAGACCTTGGAATATTTCTCAAGTGCCTTCTACGCGCGATCGTCGTATATTTATTTGTTAATGATTTATGGAAATTCTTTATGGCATTAAAAGAGCCTTCTCAGCTTTTACCACTTGAATTGAAATTGAATTCGTTAGAAACCCAAGGAATCTCAAGAAATTACAAATAAAAGTGTAAATTAAAATCGAAATTCTTTAAAGAATATAAACATGAGTAGAGTTCTCCCTGCCACAGAGAGATCGCACATTGAGCTTGGCGTTTGCACATTGTACTTTAGTTTAGTTACTAAAACACAAATGCACACACACAGGCACACATACACACAGACAAAACGTAGTCATAACTTTTGCACACTAATTAAAAGTTGAAAACTGGCTTCTAATTTGCAACAGGCAACACAGAGTCGAGGCGAGTCGAGTCGACAGTCGCCAGTTAATTGCAACAAATCTCAGCGTTTTCGTTTTTATTGTCTCACACACAGGCAGCCGCAGTAGCAGCAGCAGCAACAACATTCGTGGCACTTTCTAGAGACAACAGCAACAACAGGAACAACAACAACAACGGTCCAGAACAACAGACCAGAGACAACGCGTTCCGTCCCGTCTGGAGCAGGCCCTAGAGACGCGCCCTAGTGACAAGAGGCAACCAGAGAGAGAGACAGAGAAAGAAAGAGGGAGGAGAGGAAGCAAGCAAAATGCACGAGAGACGCGTCAAGAAGTAAGAACAAAATAGAGTGGAAGGACGGGCAAGAAATGAGCATGAAATATGCTTGCTTAAATTAATGTAGCTAATGATGATCCGCTGTAGTATGTAGTACAATTCATGGATCATATTTAGCTTATATTATAATAATAGATCTGTTATAGCTGATTCTATTGAACAGCTGAGAAGCTAAAGTATCAATAAGAAATGTTCTATTGAAAGAAGTAAAAGAAATAAACAAAGATAAAGAAGATGTGTAGATTGGCTTAAACACTTTTTGCATTAGTTATGCATATGTAAAAAGACATACATTTGTTGTATGTATTACAAGTATTAATCAACGATATCTCTGCTATTAGTTCCATTGTTCCTAATCTACCAAACTTTAGTCAGCATTTGAAATCAATTTGAGATCATTTGATATAACAAAACCCTCTTTAATTCCGCTTGCAGATTGAAGGGCGGTCATTATGTTGCCACGCATGGCCGCCTGACGCCAGATCCGCCATATGTGCACTCGAATCGTGGCTACTCTACGGATGGCGAGGAGTCGCACTCGCAGCGTGCGCACTCGGAGTACACGCTGGCACACGAGCGCATCTCGCCGCAGTCGCAGGGCCACTACAACTCATCGCGCAAGGCACGCGCCCTCAATGGACAGCAGCAGCAGCAGAACGGATCACACCAGCACCTGCAGCATAGCTATAGCCACAGTCAGATGGGTCTGTCCAGTTCGCCGGACAATGGCGGGCCGCGTTCGCTGAGTGGGCCACCGCCTACGCGTCAACCTCCGCGGGCACCTTCTGCGCTGAGCTACGACCAGGCTGGGGATGCGGGCAGCGACATCTATGTGACCAGTGCCGCCTACAAGGCGCCCTCCGAGATCAGGTAAATAAAGAAGGAGCTAGGATTCACAGATTGCCAGTTTCTAATCGATTGTTCTTTGTGCTCCTTCTGCAGTCGCTACAGCCATCGTCCAGTGTCGCGTGGAGCGCCACGCAGCGTCTACTCGGTGGCCAGCACAGCGAAGACCGGACGCAGTGGGCGCTCGACTACAAAGCGTGGCGCGAAGATCGAGACCATGTCAGCGCCGAATCCCTTCTGTCCCAATGTCAAGGGCGTCTGCTGTCTGATGCTTCTGCTGAACTTGGGTCTCATTCTGGTCACGCTCGGCTTTGTCATTGTGGTGCAGTTCTACGAGCCCGTCTATGTGTGGTGAGTGTGCCAGCCTCTGATCCCAAGCTGATCTTCTGTCTAATCACGTCTCTGTCTCTCTATTTAACAGGATACTGGGTATCATTTTTCTGATCTTTGGCTTCCTCACACTGATCGGCTGCATGATTTACTGTGTCTACGTGTGTCGCGACGTCAAGACGCCCTCGCAGGTGCGCAATGAGGATCTTTACTGGACTCGCCACTGGCAGAAGAACATCGGCTACACGCCGCAGGAGATCAACTACAAGGCGGACAAATATGATGCCTACTCGGATCGTTATTCGGTCAGCAAGCTGAGCGGCAAGTACTCGGATCGCGAGAGCCAGCGCTACTGAGATCTGAGACCACAACAACGACGACGAATCGGCGCATGTTTGTGCTTGTCGATTACAACTAGAAAATAGTCTTAAACGGTTTATTAACAAGGCCTCAACGTACCTGCTGCAAGTTGCTTGCTAGTTTGTATGTTCCATTAATCATAGCGAGAGAGAATCGAAGAGAGAGATAGAGAGAGCGGGGGGAATACAAGAAGTATTTGGAATGCTGCCATATTTGAGAAAAGTTCTTGGCTAATCGAAGTTCTAACTTAAAATGCTTTATAACCAGTGCAAAAGCAAAATAATACAATCTAATGTACAATGAGAACATCATGTGTAAAACTTTATTCAAGTAATAAAACGTAATAGATAAACATAAACATACGCTCTTTGGATGAAGATTGTTCAGTATTTGAGTATTTGATTGTTGAGTTTGCAAGCATCTCTTAAGGTAGCTGGAATTGTTCCATCTCTTGGGGCACTGTTAAAGTAACTGTGATTGTTTAATTTTTGATTATTCAGTTTCTCAGTCATCGACGCGAACGCCAAAGAAATTGAATAGATCATCATGCGTTAGATAATCAGCGTTGCGTCGTCGGATGAGTTTGGCAATATTCTTATTCAAAATGCGAACATATTCCCGGCGTTGACTGTCGCTCAGCGTGTCCAGATTGTTGTGATCTGGTGCCAGAAAAAATGGCAAATTGTTTAGTCGCACACAGTGCAACAAATTAATGAGCATCTAAAGGAAGAAATATATGCTATATAGATATGGCAAATTCATTGCAGAAAGAGCATGGCACTTACACGTATTAGAATGCGTCCAGGTGCCTGATTCCAGTTGACCTGTTTGTTGTCCACATTGTGCAAGTAGACGCTCTTCAGGAAGTAGCTGACCAAACCGGGCATTTCGTTGGCTTTGCGCAGTGCCTTCATCAGGCGCAGCGAGTCTTTGAGGTTCTGCTTTTTCTTTATTACCAGCCGCTCCCAGTGCGGAGCGCAGAGTATGAATGATCTAGGATCTTGCTCCTCCTCGGGCTGGCCACGATACTTGCAGGGCACAGCGAACCAGTTGAGTCCCGCATTGCGACGCTTTGCTACATCCCTTGGCCATTCATCTGCCTCAAACTCGAAGACGGGCACAAAATCAAACGAAATCTGGCGTCGAGGATTACGTCTTTCGGTGGCCACCAGCGTGTGAACCACTCCATAGCCGTGGGCAGTGTAATCCAAGCTATAGACCCGCCCTTCCTCACAACGTATTTTTTGCAATTTTGGCATGACGTGGCTGATGTTGTCACGGAACCAGTTTTGCACGGACAGGCGATTCACAAAGAATCCCTCGTTCCGAAATTTACGCACACAGTGGCTGCTACCGTCAGAGGCGCTTATGAAAACGAATCCCGGATGATCGAGCGCGCTGATCGGCTCCAGATCACAATCCAAGCAGATTTTTATATGCATATCGAACTCTTCTGGCAAATTGATTTTGATGTCGTCCAAGTAGCTGCCAGTCAAGCTGAGGCCTCCAAATGCGTCTCGAAACATGGGATCGTATTGGGATATTTCGGTTATAAATGCATTTTGTATGATTTGCGCATCTGATGCAAAAGTAGCTCTGGTATTGCCGGGAAAGCTTAGTTTCTTCAAAGCGTATTGAATGCCGGCACCATAACTAAAACGGTTTTTTTGATCAACCATTTTCTCACGTTGATATAAGAACTGAACGGATAACCGTGTTTACTTTCGGGGAATTACAAATAAAATGAAAACGCGAGTTGCTTTGTAGTTGCGAGCTTTTGCTTGATGACCCATCAGTATTGCCGATTTGTTTACATAAAAACTCGTACAGCGTATGGCAGCACAGTTTCTGTTAGATTTGCGAGATTAACGTAATGTTAGGGGTACAAGTATTCTGATAAGAATGATCTTTGTGTTCTGGTTGGTTTATTAACAGACTCTGTTATGCGTAGGAGTATGCTGTTATAATTTATTTAGCTATTAATGTGAGGAGCATACTGTTAAGCGTGTACAGTCTGTTACATGGAGGAGTACTCTGTTAAACTGAGGCATTGCCAGAATCAACTAATGTGCAGCGTTGCTAGTGAAGCGTTGCACGTAAATCAATTTAATCAAGCTCGCAAAGTTATTTTAGTTATGATTTTATATTTAGATTTTTATTTTTAATTTTTTTTCAACTGACCATTTTTCAATTTTTTGAAAATGTATATTTTTAACGTATTATTTCAAATGCGATATATAGGCCGGGTAATCGATACTATTTTAGTATTTTTCTGCACTGCTCGAAAGATCTGTTAATCGACTGTTATGCTCGTACGCTATGTTAACCCGCCCTCACCGAAACCATTAAGACACAGTTCCGCTCAATGCGTGTTCGAGTTCGAGACGGTGCAGCAGCAAATTGCCCAAAAATAATACAAGTATTTTTGCTGCGTACGCAAATTATAGCGTACTTAAGTGGCTTGCATTTAGTGCGTGCGCAATAAATACAAATTCTTAAGTGCTAATTGTTTAAGTAAATTGAAAAATAAGTGCCAAAATACAAAGCAAGTAAAAGCGTAGTGTTTGAAGAGATCAATTCAATTAATTATATGCTGCAGTTTGAGTGTAAATTGAGTGCATTGTTTTCGGACTCTTTGAGTGAGAATTATTAAAATCCAATCAAGGTGCTGGAAAAAGGTAAACTGAGTGCAAGTAAATGCATTTCCCCCCATTGTAATTGTCCAAAAATAGCAAATGCGTCGTGTTGTTGTTTTCGTAATAGAGCTTCGGTGCTTCTTGTTGTCTTACGAAAGTTCCAGTTAGCTTTGCGCTTTCGAGTGTGTTAAATGCTTACGTGTGTGTATGCGTATTTGAGTGTGTTTGTGTTGTCGTTTGTTTATGGCTCGTGTGTGCTTGTGTGCGTGTCAATTAGCGTTCTTATTTTGAGCGCGATCGCGTTAAAAAGACAGTTAAACCTGTTTTGGCTTTTGTGGTCTCTTTCCCTTTTACGTTTATTGTTATTGTCATTTGTGTTCTTCTCTCACTGCGCGCCTACTCACACTGTAGAAAGTGGTAGCAGCAACTGAGCTCAATGATTTGCGAATTATTTTGCCAAATATTGGTTTCGCTCTCGCTCTGTCACTCTCTTTATCTCTCTTCTCTCATGGTACAAGGGACCCGCATACGTCTGTTATATTAACAGCAGCGGGCGCTGCAAACTCTAAATCAGATTTCAATTGACAAGCGTCTGAGTGTGTTTGTGTGTGTGTCTGTCAGGCCTGGCTGGCTTCTGTCTGTCATGTGGGAAACATATTCAGTCATAACTCACACAGCGCATCTTGTACTAGTATTAGTTGTCTCGCGCTTAATCAGATACATCCCAGAGTATGTAGAAATACATATGTACATACACACACACACACAAGCACGTACGCACACACATTGCGACTGCAACTAAAACATCTTGACACAGGGAGGGACGACAGGGGGTGGCTTAGTTTAGGATTATTAACAGCTGCGACTGCGACAGCCGCATCCGATTTAGTTAGTACACCACAAGGAATGTAACAGTTGTCGCTCGATAAATTTATGAGATAAGCGTTTTGAAATAACTTCGACACAAACAAATTGAGTGTTTTTTTAGCTGTGCATTCAGATATTTCATATATGTACATGTAAAACCACTTGCTGGCAACAGCTGTTTTGCACAGCATTTGAAGGCGCAAGGTGACATGTTTCGTTGACTTTGCAAAATGCAAATGAATATTTGAAATTGACATTGACAATGATTGTCATTATCGTGATCAGCTTAAAAAACAATGACGTACAAGTGTAACAAACTTTGTGAACTCACCCAAAACGGGGAGTTGTCCCGGAACAACCCTCTGCTTACCCATTTCAAAATATTCTGATTAAGAAGCTCACACACACTTCTTACGCACACTTTGACGTGCTGCTATTACTCAGCTTTATTGATAATGCACTTAAGGCAGGGAAACATGTTTACATGATACAAAGACCCTTCGGCAGAGCCTTCTTCTAGACAAGGTTTTCCATTACGTGACGCTTACGAAATAAACGACGCGACGTCAATGTCAGCGACCAAAAGAGAGAATGAGATAAAAGAGTGAATGTGTGAAGAGGGGGAGGGGCAGGAGAAGAACCTGACAAGCTGCATATTTGTAGCTGCCTGTTCACCATCTCATTATGATGCCGACAATTTTCTACTACATTGCATGGCTTTTATCTATGGCTATTGTTCTTACCGGTCTTCTGCTGCATACCATTCTCTTCCCCTCTTCATCCCTTTCTTTTCAATTTATGGCTGTTAGCTTTAAAAAAGCTATTGCATTCCCCTGAAAGCAAAAACTCGTTGAAACTGTTGTTGAAACTTCTGCTGGAAATTACACAAACATTTTCAATTCACTCTTTCCACTGCTGCGATATTCGATGACTCGCTTAAAGAACACTTGAGTATCATATTTCACCTTCGTCTGCGAAATACGACTCAGAACTTTGGACTGTACTTACAACGTTCAAGCTTTACTTGGATGTCTGTCTCCATCATTAGCTACTGGTTAAGTGCATAATAAACCCGGCAACTTATTCATGTTTTTATTATTCAACTGAAAGAGAACCTTTAACTAGAATCTTTAAACATATTGGAATTTGGTTGCCTTTGCACTCTCTCTCTTTTTGTAATTCCTGCACGCAAATCTGGCAAAACAATAGCCATATAGTATTTTGCCACTGGCTCATTTATCACGTAACTGTACGTTGAAATGATTTTCGCATTGTTTGTTTATTTTTTAATAATCATTAATAATTGATGATTCGAAATTCTCAACTAGATGCAAACCATTTGCGTCTGAAATTCGATTTTAAAAGAAAACTTTGATGTGGTTATATAAAGTGTAACTTGTGTTCTCGGAGACTGATTCTTCCAGTGCTCAGTGCTGGCTCGACCAAACGCGACAGCCTTTGTTTAGTTTTAATCAACTGCGCCATTTTACGGGATTTGATATCATTTATGTACACTCACTGTACACTCACATAGAGGCATACAGAGAACTGTGTTTATATAATTCTTCCTGTGTTCACATTGAGAACGAGATAGCGTAAGGGAAATACACAAGAGGGGAACTCCAAGTGATACAGTTACAGATTCACTTGAGTCCATAACAAAGTCAAGAAGTTGTTTATCCCAAGTCTTCTATACACTCTGTGTTTTCCTTACCAACTTTTTCTTTAGTTTAATTTCTCCAATTTCATTACCTGTCAGTAATTAGTGTGAAGGAAACTGTAAAAACATTTGGACATGCGTATCCATGCAGGAAATTAGTCATATTAACGAGTGCAAATAAATGTTTTATGTTTACATATATATTTTTATACTATTCTCAGAATTGGCTTTGATAAGAAACAGTTGAGAACTGCAATCCAAATCATTAATTTAAGGGGCAGATAATCCGATAACAGCTAACAAATTGATATGAACTCGACTGATTAGACTTTATTGCGAATACGTATATGTCGTAAATATAAAGAGGGGATCTCCACAATAAACACTGCTGCCGGACAGCGCGGAGTCGCTTATCTGGCAAACATTGTGTACCATATACGCATGCACTACATTACTACTATAATAGTCGATAAATAAAGCGTATGCATGAATGAAAACGGCAGTCTGCATTAATTGAAAAAACCAATAACCAGATGTGTTCGACTCTTGAATGAATATGACTAAATTGGCGCCGTGCCTTGTACCCATGAGATTTTCCATTGAAAAAATATTACAAGCTCATAAATGCTGTGGGGCTAAGATAGAAATACACACAATAACACACAGATAAAGGCAGCCACAGCTACAGATTCAGATTCCCCGAGGTGGTGCCGGCTAGTTTTCTCTCTCGCTCTCGCCATGACTCACGCGTGTCATTTTCATTTAGCGTATAAAACTAACAAATGTAAATACACAAAAGTGTATTTTATACTATACATATGTCTACTATATATACAACAGACTATAATGGAGACCAGGAAAACAACTTTGCTGTAAAGAAATCAAGAAACAAGTCAAAAAAGCAATATTCAAGCAAATGCGACTGGTGTGTACCCTGAACTTTGTAACTGTACTATTTATAATAATATAAAGTTATCAAATATATTTCAATATATTCAATTTATAAATGGAATATTTGTCGAACGAGCTATGAACATTTTATAATAACAAAGGGAGGCTTATATTTATTATTTACCTTATTAACTTATCACTCTGATACTTATCAAGAGACCTTATATACACCAATTTGCCAATTATTAGTGAATCGCTAATTTATTTTGCACGCTACGTGAGTTTTAAAGAAATATCTGCGTTTATGAGAATCATGAGTAATTATTGAAAATTATATGGAAAATCTTAATAATTATTTATGAATTAATTTGGATGCAACCTCACACAATTGTTATTTATTTCCTAGAATTATTTGGTGTATTGTAGCGTATTGTAATATAACGCTGACCGAATGACCTTTTGGCGAATCTGTGCGTTCATTTCATTAGTTCATCCATCGTTTAGCGACTGTGCCAATTGACGTGTTTGCTCACACTCATTTCAAAGTGTTAGTCAATGACCGGATTAGGTATCTCCGGCGTAAATATATGTGTACATTATACATACTAACATACATATATGGTTATATATGTATATGCATTCATATGTGCGCCATTGTAAATACCACTATCTTAAACTTAAAGAGTCGGATGACTAAGATAAGTTATCAGTGCACTATTATAAGTTACGATCGTTACGAACTGCTTTATCTGAGACAAAGATCATGATATGGCGGTGTTCTTTTTTGAGTGTATACTTTGAACTCTATTGCTGTGTGTTATCTTCAAATAGAATGAATGTGTCTACATATGTGTCTAGTCCCAATTTTCTGCGTAGGTTAACAATGTTGGCTTATCTTGGAAAAGGTCACTTCTTTTACAATTCCATGGACCTTATCTAATGTCAAGGTTGTGCCGCATTATCCTTTTGCCAGCAATTATATTTAATTACACTAAACTTCATCCATCATTAAGCGAACTGATTAAGTATTCCACACGGGGGATATTCGAACACGCGATTCGTTAGGATACACATGTCATGCAATAACGTAATATAGATTTAACGCTATATAAATCTGCAATTACGGATTGTATACAATGTGCGTCGTCTGTCTGCGAGTTAGTCACGTAGTCGGAGTATAAATAATTACTGTTATTTACAGGTGGCACACAGAGCAGGGCATACCTGCCACATGCATCATGCTGCCCCATTAGAACAATAATCATATGTTACTGATACATTTAAAAGTGCTTTCTTTGACTCGACTCGCAATTATGGAGTATTATTTTAATCAGTTGCTTTGCTTGACAACAATTTCTAAATGGCAAACAATAAATATCTTTCAGTTTGGGTTTTTAGTTATTATTGTGACAATCTTTCTTTCTATATACAAATAATGATAAATGATCACTACGCGCTTGCATAATACTCATGCTCGGTCAATGGGTCATTGTAATTGTATCCTGGTCGTTTTGTTCTTCTTTTACTTGGGCCAATACACACGTAATCTTGACACATTTGATTGCGGGTCTACTGATCGTATTTCCAATTTCATTAATGTACATAGACACGTACATAACATATCATACGTATTTTTTTATATGCAATCTTTTATATGTAATCTTTTCTGTAATTCCGGTCGTTATTTTTACAAAGCTTAAGCTGAAATTTTGAGCAAGTTTACTTCTAAGGCGTATCAAGCTAAAGCTCCAAAAAAATACTACTCTCATTGTGTTATTTATCAAACTTGAGCGTGATTTAAATTAGCATAAAGCAAATTTTGTTTGTAATTCCGAAATAAATAAATGACGCATTTGAGAACGCACATCGTGTATAGTTGGCACTGTATATGTCAGATATGTACGTATACATATATACTGATATACAGACTATATAATATCGTGTATGGTATGTGGGGTCTAAAGTGCAGCGCAATTGAAAGTGAAATGAACGCGCTCGACTGGAGCGTGTGGTGGGGCGTGGAGACAGTATGCTGAGGGAGGTGTATCAAGTGGGAGGGAAGTCTACACGGCAACTGCTGCTGCTGCTGTTGATCAACGGAAATGCTTTCATTGTTGTGCATATTTATTATGAAATAAAGAGAGCACATAATTTAATTGCAGTTGTGCGATTCGCTTGCAGTGCGTAAGAGCCTTGAATTAGTTGAGAATTACAGTCGTTAGTTTTATAGTTTATTTGTTGCCGCAACATAAAATATAGAATATATACACATTAAAATCTTGTGGTTGGTGTTGCCCGGTCCCTTGCAAAAGATGCTGCACAAGTCTCGTTCATCGATTCTTTTAGAATTTAAGCCTGTGTGTTCTCATAGTGATCTCTGCCAGCACGATCGCGTCCATTCAGTGTATATCTCTCCCTCTCTGTTAACTTCTCTCTGTATCTCTACCTTTTCTTTGTATTCTCTGTCTTCCTGTATATACAAGTATTGTGGTAAAGAGGGAGGGATGTGTGTCTGCTGCTTTATCCGTTTTTAATTGAACATGAAGAGACGCACCTGCAACAAAACCGTGCCGAGTCCTTCCTTGATGAAGAACAACAGCGAAACGATGAACCCGATCAGGCTGGTCAGGAACAGCCAAGGCGTGATTAGCAGTACGCCCAGGAATATGATGACATCGTTGCCCTTGGCATTGGCCATGCGCCACAGCAGCTGGCGCTGGAAACTGCGCAGTTGGAACTTACAGCGCCAGAGACCGTAACTCAGTTGACCCACCGATATGCCCATTTGGAGGCTTTGCATTAGGGCGCCCACAGCCAGGATGACAATCAGCTGCAACAGTAGGAGCACATGGCCGCAATGGGTGCTCTCGCGGCTCCGCAACACAATATCCATGCGCTCCTGCTGCTGCTGTGGCATTCCGGACTTGAGGTAGTCGAAAATGCGAAGCCACAGCGGCTTAGTGTAGACCTTAATGCCAAATTGCTTCTGATGATCTGTGAATTCCGTCTCCGAGTCGGTGTCATTCCCATAGGAGTTTCCTCCAAATTTGCGTACATTTTTACCAGAATGTTGTTGCCCCGAGGATGTGGATGAGTAGGGATCCTTGTCCGATGTCCAGGGATCCTTGTCCGATGTCCTATCCGATTGACAGTCTCCCAAATGCAAATTGGGTATGGGCATCTCATCACCCTCGTAGTGATCATTGTAATTGCTCTTCATGCAGTTGTTGTACTGCTGCTCGTTCTCATAGTTGCGCGGAGTTCCGCTACGCTGTCCACGCTCGTTGGGCATAGCTGCAGCACCACCGCCCCACATGTGCGGCGAAGGACTGCAGGTTGGGGAAAAGTGGAAGGGTTTGTAAAGGTAGATTGGCAATAGGGAGGAGTCACCTGATTCCACTCACTTGTGCACACATGTATTGCTCCCTGGACGTTGCACCTGCTGTGCCAGCTGCACTAGAAACGGCATGCCGTTGAGGCCATCCCCCTTCTCAAACTCTGACGACTTCAATTTCTGCACATTGAAAGTGCCGCCAGTGTAGGGCGAACGTTGTTTTTGCATTAGATGATCCATGTATGCAGTTGAAAGACGAATCTTCAACTAGCTTAACCTCGCTTTCAACTTTCCTCTCTGTCTCGTTTCCAATTTGCGGATTTATATATATTTTGTGTAGAAATTTAGCTACGTTTTCAAATGGGACGTCTCTGTTCGACGACTTTTCGATATGTTTAGGGTTCTACATCAAAGTCTGGGCCTACTTTGTGGTTAAAGAATTATGATGCAGATTGCTTGAGTTACTTTAGGGATATTCAAATTATCTGCAATCCTTTGTTTCCATTTAATATGATTAAATTTGTAGAGCATTTAAACAACAGAAGATATCTCTTTATTTTGCAGTTGCCTTTGTCTGACTGATTAAGCGAACATTGAGTCATTCATCGCATATATAGAGGACGCTCTGCAGCATATTGTGGACTTCAGTGAGCGGTGATGTGCTGAGCAGCAGCTACACCAGATACAGATCCGAGACTAGTCGGGTAAAAACCACTGCCACAGCCGAGAATATGTTGTTGCGGCTACTATCGCTGCTGGCCTTGCTGGCGTTGACGCAAGCCGAGATTACCGAGCTGCTGAGCGATGAACTGGAGGGACCAAATGTCTGCAAGAAGCGAGAAAAGTAAGTGGAGAATTGATTAAGAGAGAGTGCTATAAACTAATCTTAAACTATGTCTATCTATTTATCCAGCTACAACGTGGAGGTAACCACCACAGAATTGGAAACGTTCCAGGAGCGTGGCTCCACTTGGTGCCTCAACATACCTCCCAGTTGCCCCACATATCGCCTCAAGCATAGAGTTGTGAACAAGACGCATAATCTGACCAAGGCGCGCATTGTGCGCGACTGTTGTGGTGAGTATAAAGACAGACTTAGCTAGGAATCGAACTAATCCTTATCTCCTCCCCTAACTTAGATGGCTTTGTGCGAAGTGGCAAGGAGTGCGTGCCCCATTGCAGTCAGCCCTGTCAGCAGGGCAAGTGCATTGCGCCGGAGAAGTGCAAATGCTTTGAGGGATACGGCGGACCAGCGTGCAACATAAGTTCGTTTTTACTTTGATCTATTTGTAGTTATAGTCGTCGCTATTTAATGTACTCTAATCTATGTGTATTTGTGTGTGTGTGCTTAACCACAATGAAGCGCCTTGGGTGGCTTGGCTGGGAACGTGTCGCAATTGCCGTTCCAGCCGAGTAAAGTAATTCGATATATCCCTGCAGAGAGGGGACAGAATTGTACTCTGTATAAATGCCATTATGAATCTAAGCTAGACTTAGGCTCAATATTAGAATTAATCTAAGCTTGACTTAAGTTCCCTTCTCTGCAATGGTATCAATGCTTCGGCTGCAGCCGCAGTTACTTCGGTTGGCACAATTAACGTTTCTTCTTTTGCGCTTTTGTTAAACTAATTCAATTTTTAAGTTGCAATGTATTCTTTAAAGAATCACTAATACACTCACCCATTCACACACGATGCATACACACAATACACTCACACACACACACACCTGTACACCCGGCTATGGCCAGAGATACCTTATAATCGGTTTAAAGGCACGACAAGTAGCAAGCAACGCATTCACGCCAGCAAATGGAACTAGCAAAGCTGTTCATGTGCTGCACCCCGTTTCAAAAAAATATGTTCCTAATCCCAAAACGTGCTTGTCCTGCGACTCAAGTTTACGCTAACGATACCGCAAAACGATAATCGATAACCGATAACAATACTCTCCGGCAGATTGCTCGCCTGGTCTTTACGGCATCGGCTGTAAGCTGAAGTGCGATTGTCTGAATAACGCAACCTGCGAACCGTTCAGTGGTGAGTGCCAGTGCGCCAAGGGATACACGGGCGAGAGATGCGCCGAGATCTGCCCGCCCCAGAGTTATGGTGAGAAGTGTGCAGAGGTTTGTCGCTGTGAGAACGGCGGCAGCTGTGACCACATCTCCGGCAAGTGCACCTGTGCGCCCGGCTACACGGGTCCCCTGTAAGTGGGTCGCCTCCTCCATCCTATTCTACATGCTCCCACCTAATCGACTACTTCCCATCTCAAGATGCGACATGCGCTGCCCCGATGGCAAACACGGCGCCCAGTGCGAGGAGGACTGTCGCTGTCAGAACGATGGACGCTGCGATCCGCAGAATGGAGCCTGCGAATGCACCGCCGGCTGGACGGGGGATGTGTGCGCCAACAAGTGCCCAACAGGAAGTCATGGCGAGAACTGCCAGCAGCATTGCCATTGCCTGAACGATGCCCCGTGCCATCACATCACTGGTCGCTGCGAATGCCCTCCCGGCTTCATGGGCGAGGTGTGCATGGACGAGTGTCCGCTGAACACCTACGGCCTGAACTGTACCGAGAAGTGCGACTGTGAGAACGATGCCGCTTGCAGCCGCACGGGCAGGTGCTTGTGCGCCCCCGGTTGGGAAGGAGAACGATGCGAAAATCGCACCTGCCCGCCGAACAGGTACGGCGCGGACTGCAATAAGAGCTGCGAATGTGATATGGAGCACACGGATCTGTGTCATCCGGAGACAGGACGCTGCCATTGCAGCATTGGCTGGAGCAGCGATCAGTGCACACGCCCCTGTACCTTCCTCAAGTACGGCCCGAACTGTGAGCTAAACTGTGATTGCCGCAACGGCGCGAAGTGTTCGCCTGTGAATGGAACCTGCCTGTGTGCGCCGGGCTTCACGGGTGAGAAGTGCGAGGAGAGTTGCACGCTGGGCAGCTATGGACAGGATTGTGCCTTCAAGTGCGATTGCCAGAATGGAGCTAAGTGTGCCCCGGAGACGGGACAGTGTCTGTGTGCCCCAGGCTGGCGCAACAACAAGTGCGATCGACCCTGCGATCTCAATCATTATGGCGACGGGTGTCGCCACAACTGCGAGTGCCTGAACAATGCCTCCTGCAATCCCATCAATGGCAACTGCACCTGTGCCCCAGGCTGGACGGGCAAGCGTTGCGACCACAAGTGCGAGATGGGCATGTTCGGACACAATTGTTCGCACAAGTGTCAGTGCGAGATGGAGAACACGATCGCCTGCGAGGCAACGACGGGTCGTTGTCGTTGCAAGCAAGGTTGGCGAGGTACGCTAGGGGCCGCCTTGCCCCGCCACTCCACGGCAAAGATTCATTGCTCATACTCAGACATAAACACGAGGACACCCCACCCAAAACACACACACTCAGACACGCCTTCCCCTCCCATACACACACTTCCCCAAGCACAACTTGCATTCTGCTTGTGATTCATTTATCTTTCGCTATATTCCAATGAGCCTTTTTACCTCTCACACAAGCCACACACTCCTACAGACACACCTACAGACACACAATCCTATATCTTTTACTCAATTCGGAATGAAATCAAATGAAATCTCTTCTTCAATCTGCACACACACACACATACCTTCTCCATTTTTCCAGTCTCTCCTCCCTATTCGCATGCATTTCTTCTCTACTCAATTCTTTATCGTTCTCACTTTCATTCATTGTTGCACAATTTATTCTTTGTCATTTGCCTAATTTGTGTTTCTTGTCTCGCACTCGTTTCTTGTTTCTTTATTACTTTTGTATCCGTAAACCGAACTGAATCGAACTCAACCCAAGGCGTTAATTGCGAGACGAACTGTACGAGCGGTTACTATGGTGAAAATTGTGATCAAGTTTGCAGATGCCTGAATAACTCGTCGTGCGATGCGGAAACCGGCAGCTGTATCTGCGCACCCGGCTGGACTGGGGATGACTGTGCCACACCCTGTCCGGAGGGTTTCTATGGCCTGGAGTGCAAGGAGCCCTGTCCAGATAGTCTGCATGGTAAGCAACTCTGCTGCAAGTCATTGAATCATTATCTAATTTCGCTCTTTATTTGCCAGGCAATGCAACCTGTGATCATATTACGGGTGAAGTGGTCTGCCGACCTGGCTACGTGGGTCCCACCTGTGAGCACGCCTGCCCACCGGGTCTATACGGACTCAATTGTCGTCTAAAGTGCAAATGCGAGCACCAGGCCGAGTGCAACCATGTGAACGGTCAATGTCTCTGCCTGCCTGGCTGGACGGGAGCCAACTGCAATGAGACGTGCCCGCAGGATACCTATGGCCAGGACTGTTCGCAGCGTTGTCGTTGCCAGAATCATCGTTATTGCCGCAAGAACGATGGCCATTGCATTTGCCTGCCCGGCTGGATGGGCGACTTCTGCAACTATATTTGCCCCGAGGGCTTCTATGGCGAGTACTGCATTAATTCGTGCAATTGTAACTCGTCAAATTTCCAGTGTCATGCTGCGCAAGGTTGTGTCTGTCGCAGAGGTTACACCGGCGAGAACTGTGACGAGTTGATTGCCTCACAGCGTGTGGCAGAGCCAGCCCAGGAATGTGAGTATCCTGTATTCCTTAAAGATCTTCGAACCTCGCCTAATCTCTTAATTTATCTTCATCCCACAGCAAATAATGCTGGCGTCGCCTTGAGCATGGCTCTGTTGATCATCTGTGTTGCCATCATTTGTGCCGTGTTCCTTTACTACAGACGTCGCGTGTCCAATCTGAAGACAGAGATCGCCCACGTGCACTACACGCATGACACAAGTGCAGGGGGTTGGCCGCCAGCTAATCATAACTTTGATAATCCCGTGTATGGCATGGAGTCCCGTCTGCTGCCCAATAATATGCGCAAGATGAACAACTTCAACCAGAATGTGCCCGTAAATGGGGACTACGCCGACGACTCGAATGCGAGCAGCAGAGGTGAGTATCATGTCGGATATAATCAATTCTGATTACTACATAATTGTTATCTTCACAGTGGGCAGCTATTCCATCAACTATAACCACGACTTGTTGAACAAGAACATGAATGCAGATATGACCAATCCGAATGTTTACAATGGCATCGATTCGTTGAAGGAGGAGCATGTCTACGATGAAATCAAGCAGAAAGAGGGCTACAAAGATCCTGGTAAGTCTTCAGTTTGCCATGAAATTGATCAATAACAATTGTAACGCTACTTTAAATGCATATAACATATATATTTATTACCATTTGCAACGCACACATTTGCCATAAAACAGTGAAAATTTATAGCAAGATTTTATTTCCTGAGGGTAAGCAATAGTTGAGTGTGTCTGTTGTAGATAGTGATCACTGTGCCTCGCTCATGTTGTGTGTTGAAACTTATAGACCTTAAAATGTTGAGACTAATCAAGAGTTTATTTTGCAGATGAATATGATCATTTGGACTACTCAAGGCCCAGCACATCGCAGAAGCCTCACTATCATCGCATGAACGATACCATGCTGAATATTAACCAAGACGAGGAGAAGCCTAGTAATCTGAAGAACATGACTGTGCTGCTGGAGAAGCCCGAACCTATTGCGGAACCGGAGGCGCAACCAGAAAGCTTTGACAATACCAATATAGATGCCGCATCGACTGCATCACCCAGTTCCAGCCCGGAGCTGAAGTAATTCATCATGCCAGAGTCAACAAGATATATTGATATTTGATTACTGTGTTTCTATGTAAACTCAATTAGTGTAATTTATTTTTTATTTAGATCTCTAGTTGTATCATTTGTTTAGAATTTTTATGTGCAGTCGCATTCTTCTGTTCTCTCTGTTTCTTTCGAATTGTCAGCATTTTTCATGTGTACAACGCATTTTTGCTCAAACAATTTTAAATTTGTACCCTAGGGCCCTTTACAACCCATTTACCAAGATGATATGGTCCCTACTTTTGTAAATGTTTCGTTTTCATTTGTATTCGCGCGATTATGCTAAGATTTATCTTATATACACACACGTAATGCATATACATACATAAATACATTATACATACATATATCGTATACCTAATTGATGGCATACATCTGAATACGTATAAGTACCTCTTCCTTTTGAGAATGTTTGCGCTGTTGATTGTGTAGAAGTTGTGAATTCGAAATTCGCGTTACCTTTGAGCTCCCTCCCCCAGACGGAGCTAACAATAATTTTCAAGAACGCAATATATATACAAGCATAAAAACATACATATACCTATTCATATCAGATATTTAAGTATTTATATTTTAATAAGCAATATATTTGTATAACAAAAGCAATTGATAAATATTTGCCAAGAATTGTAAGTAAACAGGAAAAATTAATTGTTCAAGTTGTGAGAATATTCGTATTTTGCGTAAGCAGAAAGAATTGGCCAAATTGTTTTTAGAATAAATTATAGTAGATACAATTTTATTTACTGTATTAATCCTGTTTACCTATTTGTCTTTCAAAGGCAGAAATTTAATAAAGTAAATCGAAATATCCCCCACAAATTAAATGGCTTAGTAACTGGGTAGCATTTCGCGGGGAATAATTCAAATACGCTTGGCAGCACTTGACTTTTGTTTTTAAATAAGCATCAGCTGCTTAGTCGATAGCAATCAGCTGTTCGTGTATTAGTGCTTACCAACACTGAGCAAGCGATAATAATTTAAAATTGACCCTGAAAGTATGCAACATTATTATGGAGTGTGCTGCTGTCAGCTGCTTATGATTTCTGTGCGCCTGGTGTATTAGCAGTTTTTGGGATCACGTTTGCTGTTAACGAAATTCGCTAAACACTCGGGAAAACAGCAAACGGCTGCAGGATGACCCAATCGATGAGTTTGTGAGCTGAAAGAACTAGGGATCCAGCAGCGGAAGCCAGTTGCCCGCCGTTGCAATACTGCCAGAACAAAGTCAGTTGGTTGAAAAAAAAAAGCTAAAAGAAGCTGATGTGGTGCCAGCATATGGGAACAAGTAATTTTACTGCATTTTTCAGGCGCTGCTAATAATTCACCCGCGTTGAATATTTCATGCATGCTGGCAACACTGTGCCGCTGCAGCGCAGTAGCAGAGCTAATTAACAGAGCTCCTTAAAGTATGCTGCGGGTTGTGCAGCTTTTATAGCAATCACCCTACTGCGATTTGCTGCTCGCCTGGTGCGCGGACAGTTCACAATAGCATTCACAATCGACAAATTAGCTCGCAGGGGAGTTCTGAAACGGCAATCGACGGGCGCGGTTTCAATTTGTATTTTCATTATCATTGTTGATTTCGTTTAATAAGTTTATTTAAATTAATTAGTAGAAGCATCAAGTACAGTAATTGTTTGTATAAATAGTTTATCGTTTTCCGTGTTTCTTTCTTTGATTTGCATAGACTAAATAAATACATACATACGTAGATACATATACACCCATAGCACAGATTACATCTATGTAGATTCTAGAAGCGTACACATAACACATACAACAAATCAGGGAGCAGATACATATGTAAAATATTGTGTCATATTGCTATAATTGTATAGTAATTAATTATAATTAAACCGTTTTAGTATCCTAGCGTGACTTGTTCTTTGTGGAGGGGGTGCAGCATAATTACTTGGCCATTCTCAGTCTGTGCCTGTCTACAGATAGCCATGGCCGGCCACCTCGGCTGGAATGAAGCCCTCGCGTCCGTCGCGCGTCTTCACGTAGAACCATTGGCGCTGGTCCTTGGACTCGCGACACTCACAGAGCGTCACTATTTCGCCCTTGTGGACGACAATGCTCTCCGTGATGTAGTCCGCGTTGATGGCGACTAGAGTTTGCCGCAGGCCATTCTGCTGATGACGCCGCAGCACGCTCAGCACGGCGCCAGTTGGCTGTTGCTGCTGCTGTTGCGACTGCTGTTGCTGCTGCTGGTGTGGAATGTTCTTTGGATGCAGATGCTGGCCATTGTGGCCATTGGTGATGTACGAAACATTGGAGAGGCGTCGCACCGGCTGCAGTGGGTTGCCCAGCGGATGCTGATGCTTCTGTGCTGCCGCCTGCTTCGTCGTCCGCTGCTGCTGGTGCTGATGTTGCAGCGTCACATACTCATCGTTGGATGCGCTGCGCACCGAAGCAGAGCAGGAGCCAAGTTGTTTCGTGGAACGCAACTGGGCATAAGCTTTCTCCACTAGCTTGGGCTGCGAGGCGGCACGCAGATACAGCTTGTCCACGTGCTGCTCCCCGTACAGGGAGCCCGTCAGGCTACTGCCATTCGATGCTGCATGCAGCTTGCTGTTGTTGTTATTGTTATTATTGTTGTTGTTGTGCGGCAACAACTCCTCGCCGGGCTTGGAGCTGCTGCGTGGCGTGCGGGCTCCATCGGAACGAGTACCACCACGCAGACGTATCTCCTTCTCTGAGTCGGTCATGTTGCCGCAGGGACGCGGAAAGATGTCGGCATTGGATTCCCAGCAGGGCGTGTGCTTCGACCCTCGTGCCGCCGACGGCAGGATGCCCAGTGGCAGGCAGCAGGCATAGCCCACATAGCCCTCCTCGGCATGCGGCGTCTGCACGTACAGCCAATTCTGATTCTTGAACACCGCATTCACTACCATGCCCAGGGGCAGCGGTATCTCCAGCTGATAGCCACCCGGTCGGGTCTGGTACAGCGTGCTGGCGGTGGCCAAGACAACGGGTATGTTGCCGGGAGCAGCCAGTGAGCAGCGCGACAGAAACTCATCCACATTGTGGATCTCATAGCCAAAACGCTGCACTCGATTCCTTTCCCGTTCGCGACGCTTGCGATGCCGATGGCGACGCTGCTGCTGCGGTGCTCCACCTCCGCCCTCGGACACGGCCACCAGACTGGGCTCCGAGTAGGTGCACTTCAGTGCATCTGACGCAGCCGCTGACGTTGTTGTTGTTGCTGTGGCTGCGCCTCTTGCCTGCAGCTGTGTTGATTCACCAGTGACAACGTTGGCTGCACTGGTACCACCACCACCAGCAGAAGTGGCGGCACAGGAACGCGCCTGCTGCAAACGATTCGCCAACTTCTTGCGGATCTCGTTGCGCTTGCGTGCCAACAACAACGCTTCACTGTGCATGTCGCTCTTGGGCGCACGCTGCGGTGTGCAGACGAAGAGCAGCTCTTTGGTGGAGGCAGCCGGGACAGGGGCCCCAGGAGTGGCAGTGCTGCCGCCGACGCCGCCGCCACGTGACACTGCCTTGTCCTTGTAATCCAGTAGATTCTGATTGCTAAAGAACTTTTGGTTTGCCAGCTGCCCGTTGCCGGGTGCCTGATGGGCGGTGGGCGTGGTGGCATAGCCATTAAGTGGCTCGGTGCCACCATTGGGCAGCTGCTTGACGCGATAACGTTTCTTGGTAACATCCAGCTGTGTGGGCACAGGCTCAGTGCGTGTGTCGTTCAACTTAATCGGCTCCTTCTCCGGATGATTAAGCTGCTGCTCAGTGTCCCCCTCATTGGACTGTGGTTGCGTCGTTGGCTGCTGAGGTTGCGGCTGGTGCTGCTCCCTCAGCACCCAGGTCAGTGAGATGCGCGGGCGTCGCAGACTCAAGTTCTGACCCATCGCTAGACTGTCCAGGCCTACAGCATGCTGCAGTTGCGGTGTGCTCTTGGCCCGCCCAGCGGCTAGCGGCAGCAGCTCATCAATCTCCACATAGTCGGAGCTATACTCGAATCCGGATTGCTGCTGCAGTTGTTCCTGTGACTGTGCTGCAGCTCGCGGTGGGGGAGGTGGTGTCGCTGTGAAGTTGCCCACAGAGCTGTCGCTGCTGCCGGGTTGCTGCTGGTGCAATATCAAAGCGCAGGCGTGCAACAGATCCGGACAATAAGCATCTGGGGGAATGAGAAATGGAGAAGAGGAAACTGTTGACAAGCGCAGTGGGATAAAAGTCTCCACTCTATTCACATACCTCGCAGTCCTCGTGAGCTGCGTCTGCGTCGACGCTGGCGTCTGACAGCGCTGCTGCTGTTGCCTCCTAATGCGCCGTCGCTGTCGCTGCTTTGTTGGCTGCTGCTCGCGGTGCTGCTGTTGGTGCTCGATGCAAAATGTTGCAGTTGCTGTTGCAATTGTTGCTGTTGTTGCAATTCTCGTAGTCGACGTCGACGTCGTGCTTGTTGCCGTGCTGCTGCTGTTGTAGCTGCTGCTGTTGCGGCATGCTCTGCCGCTGTCGGCGCTGCTGCGGCTGCTGTTGGAGCTGGAGGAGGTGGCGCTGCTGGCCGTTCGGTGTAGCAGGGTGGCGGTGTCAACGGTTGTGGGCAGTAGAGCGGAGGCGGTGAACGCAGGCGAAGATTGGCTAATTCACTGGGCGATTCCAATACGTAATCGTTCTGTGGCGACTGCAGCTCTAGCAGACTGTGCGCCGACACCACTTGGTAACCAATTGGAGCAGCTGTTCCGGCAGTTTCGCCGGCATTGTTGTTGTTATACCGCTGGTAAATGGGCGGTGCTGTCGAAGTAGCTGTTGAAAAACAAAGAATAAAGAAATTGGTTATAAATAATTTATTTTATATAATTAGATTGCAAAATAATTTTTAATTTAATTTAACTGTTACTCGAATTCGAATTACTTGCAGTCATCCTTGCAGTCAGCCCTGGTATTTGCACAGGGCTGGCAAGCGAAAAATGGCTGTCATAATTATGTAAACAGTGCAAATGAAATGTAAACGAGCTTTACAGAACACTTAACAGAAATGTTTATAGACAGCGAGCATGTAATAGTTCTGCATTTAACAGAGATGAGACTCAGTTTGCTCTCTCTCTCTCTTTTGTTGTTTCTCATTTGACCTATTGACCTTGATGCTGCCTGGATAAAACAGATCAACAAAGATGCAGGCTCATTAATGTGCCTCTGTTGCTGCACGTTCTCAGCAAATGTTTAATAAAAATTCCAATTATATGGCAGCAGAGCAACAAAAACAACACCCCCACACAAAAGGTATTTAAAATATTTGCCAATATAAACGTCAACTTTGCTGGCTCTTCGCAAGTAGTAGAAGCAATCCCAGTGTGTCTTCCCCTCCCACCACGTCTCTCTCTCTATCGTTTGTGTGCACATTTATATTCGCTATCAAGGCCAAGATCAGCGCGCTTGAAATGGCAAAAGGCAACGACGAAGCACACAACAAGCAGCAGCAGCAGGAGAGCAAGAAGAAGCTGCAGAAGAGGAGCAGGCGCAGACAGGCTGGCAGAGAGGCAGGCTGAAAGGCAGCGGACGATACGCAAGAAGCGTGGCCAATAAAATTCCAAAACTGATATGCTCAATGGCAACAACGTGCCAGAAGTGAGTAGTAAAATGTTAAAACGTGACGGTATTTCACAAAAATACCAAATATTATACGAGCATCATCCTGCCTGGCACTCTCCTCTCTCTCGCTCTCTCCCACTTTTCTGCTTTCGCTAGTGTTGCCTGCACATTTGCACAACGTTCAATTCAAATTGATTCGCACAGTTTAACGAATAACGACTACCCTAACAGCAATCGATAAATCATATCGAAATGTTAAAGATTTGATAGTACGAGTGGAGAATTTGATTTTGTGTTAAGTTGATTAAAATTCAAATGTTAATTTTATATATACTCTTAATACTCTGCAACTGCTTAAAATAGTCGGCATACCCCATTCCCTGCACAATAACTAAGCAAACTGACGAAGCGCAGAAAGGACAAGGCCCTGAGCAGCGAACCCAGCAGCGGCTTAACGACCTTTACAAGGCGGGCGGCACTGACTGTCAGTGTCAGTCAGTTGGGGTGAGAGAGGGAGAGAGAGCTAATCAAAAGAAGAGTTGCAGCAGGCAAAGCGCAGATCGTGCGAGGATTACATGTAGGGGGTGTGACGACAAGGAGAGTGCACAGAGAGAGAGGGATGGGGAGGGCTGATAGGGACGCCAAGTCATTCAGAGATCGTGATGCTGCGGCCTTTAATGGCCTCTACGTGATATGTGAGCTGGGCGTGGGAGTGGCGCACCAGAGCCAAGAAATTGAAAGTGTTGCAGTGCCTGTTGCCCATGTTGCCCATGTGGTTGCAGCTCTTGTTGTTGTTGCTGCTGTTGCTGCTGCTGCAGCGACCCTCTAATTAAACGCAGACGAGCTGCCAAATTAGCTAATGACGAGACGAGACTCGGGCGCAGGCGCAGATGCAAGCTGCGCTGCAATTGCAGAAATCAGCAGAGCCAAGTCGGGGCAAACCTGCCACAGACGACAGACAGACTGACAAGCGACAAGAGAGACGCAGTCGACGCCCGACAACATGCAACATGCGGCACCGCAAATGGTCAAAACTCTGACAAATTTGTTTTGCAACTTGTTGTTGTATATGGTTCGCGACGCGGCGCAACAAACATGGCCACTGGGGCATTGTCGTCGGCAAAACGGCTTTGGTGAGGCTAGGCCAGGCCTGGTTACACAGCCTGGAAAGCTTGCAACTTGCAACTAGCTGCACTGGCTGCGCTGTGGCAGCGATAATAATTCAATCGAGAAATGTCGAAGCGTGCAAATCGGCCGTTTGATTTGTGTCTGCCTCGCGGTGGCATAAAAGGCGCTTGGAATTGATTGGAGCTGCATGTGATTAGTGGCAACGTGGCAACGTGTCGGACGGGCTGGGAACAATGCCAAATGCCACATGCCACATGCAGCAAGCCACCACCAGCCGCATGCCGCCATGGAAAGCAACAAAACGAAACGAAACGAAACAAAAATATGAACTCGCCTATGGGAAATGAACTCTCGACGAGATCAGCGCGGGATAAACTCGACTGACAAATGGCTATGGCTATAGCGATTCCCTCGCACTAATAAGATAAAAGCATTTTAATTGCAACTAAACATGGCATGCAGCAAGTGCAGATGGACAGGCGACACTTCCCCCTGTCTCCTTCCTCCTCCTCTGCTGCTAAGACCTGCGCTCTAGGCCAAGCAACTGTAAAATGGCAACACATCGAAATGGTCAAGACGCACGATGCATAGCTAAAGTTGTTGCAGCATAGTAGTTGGAATTGTACGACTAGCAGGTACCCTATAAAGTGGTAGAGTAGAGAGAATTATACCTGAATTTGATTGGTATTCCAACATCAGTCTAGCCTACCCCATTAGATTCTTTTCGTTATGCAAATCCTTATCAAAACTTTCGCTTTCTAAATGAGGTCTCTTTCTTCCATCTCTCTCTCTCTCTCTGTTCCTACTCCTACCTGCAGTAAATTAAAATGCTGCAGAGGCACATCAAATATTTAACGATTGCTCCGGAGGCTCCATAAAAATAAGCTCAAACTACACGACGCAGCACGCGGTCGAAGCTCATAAAAAGCAGCATAAAGTTGCTTGATTGTCAGATTGTCGTCAGTAGGTGCTGGCCCCCCTCACCATCCCCCACCACCACACACAATCCTTGTTGACAGAGTGCGAAACATATGCAGCCAACTCACTCCCTTTCCCCGCGCTATCCCCCTCTCTGTCTCACTTGCAACGCCATGAATTGTGCAAATTTATGCACGAAATAATTTACACAAATTCGAGTTTTTTAGCTCTTCAATTAGCACGCATCCACATGTTGCATCCACATCGATATTGACAGGGGGGGTCCAACGACTACTTAGACTCATTTTATGCCTTTTTAATGTGTTGCTGCGTTTTGGGTGGCCACAGACTGTTGGTAGATTTGAATAGGTGCGATTTCCAAATGCGATCAAAAATCAATTTGAATTTTTATTGACTCGTTGCGTCAACGACGGCGTCAAGGAGTAGACTAGTCTAGGGGACATGAGGGTCTTCCAAAGGTTGCCATGTTTCGAGCTCAACTGGCTACGGCAATAAAATTTAAACGTTGCTCTGTGGCATTCGCTGTGCTGTCTTCCTCTTGCCTTCTTGTCTCCTTCTCTGTGTGTTTTGTGTATGTTTTAAGCGCTTTTAAATATTTATGTGCCCATTTGTGGCATCGCTCGTTGCGTGTCCCTTCCATACACAAAAATTATGATTTTATGGCGTTAATAAATTTAAATGTTGTGGGTTAAGACTATTGTAGAGGTGAGGAACAGAGGGGGGGGGGACACTTAAACGTGCCGAGAAAGTTAGCCAAACGTGGCCATAAACACCTTTTGCTGCAGCATCTTTCCCATTTAATGAGTTCTTAAGCAGCGCAGGCTGTGCACCTTTTTATAGAATTTTAAATAACAATTCTTTAATAACAATTAAAAGAGTTTCGAATAGCCATAAAATGAAAAGATCATAATGAATTGTTGTGGTGCTTAACGAGAGATTTACACAAGCCTTAAAAGACTCTTAAAGTTTAAACATTGAACAATAAAACACAGCTAATATTCATGCAGATGATGATGATGATGATGACAATACAAACTGAGCCACTCAAGGACAGTCGAAGAACTGCCTGCGTATTTAGAACTCAATGGCCAACTTGGAGTCAAGAGTCGAGAGTGCTCTCCAAGCCCAGGCCACGTATGCTTGATGGGCAGCCTGGCCAGGGCAAGAAGACGAAGAGAGAAAGACCAAAATCAAGTTAACAAAAGACAAATGCGGCAGCAGGCAAAGCAAGCCGGAGGAGAAGCAGGAAGGGAAGCAGGCAGCAGCATAAGGAGTAGGTGGAGCTGAAGCGACTGTCATGATAAGCGTCAAAGGACATGGAACCGGCAGCAGCAGCAGCAGCAAAGCGAAACATTCCAACGAAAAAACTGGAAAGCAAAGCAAAGAGGAAGGAAGAACCCTAAGAAGAAGAAGACGAAGAAGCAGCTGGGGCAGGCAGAAAGGGAGGCAGGGTAGACAACATCAAAGCAGAAGGCAGCGAGTGCTGCGGGCGGGATGCAAATTGAAATATGCCAACGCTGAAGCTGATGCTGGGGGAGCCGAAAAATGCCGAACCCGAACCTAGCCCAACAACAGCAACAACAACGAATGCGCCGCACACAGCGGAAACGGAAACGCGCACAACGCATTTGATTTGCTGCTGCCCATGATGCGTAAGACGAAGGGAGGCACTGCCTGGGAGTGAGAGTGGGGAGGAGAAGGGGGTTGGAGCCGAATGGGTGCCACGGCAGCCGAGTGCACTTTGCCCTCTACGGCAAATATGTCCTCAAGTGTCGTTCAGCTTGTGCCGCAGCGAAAAACCTCTCAAGAATCTACTGCCAACAAGGAGAGTCCATTTGCCTCATTTCCCCTCACGCACGTTAGAGATGAGAGCGTGTGAAGTGACGCGATGGAATATTTCTAGAATGTTCTGTTACGTTATCTATGTTTTTAAGTTCTCTTCATGATTAAGTTAAGTTAAGTATCTACAATATCCCTACTGCAACCTTGTACCTCATTTTAACAGTGCATATTGACTCGTGCCCGGCAGATGATGACAGCGTGATGTATTTTATTGCGTGATTCAATGAAATATATCAATATTAATTCTGCCATCTATTTTATTACCAAGTAGAGTCACGCTCTCATCTCTAGAAACTTTTCTGTTCATAGTTCGTGATGCTCGAAACCCAAATCTTCCTCTCTGCTTTAATATTTTCCAGTAATGAAGTCCCATTCCCTCACGCACGCTAGAGATGGAACTTTGACACAAAGCACTTGAAATGTATCGCATACTCACGCTGTCATCTCTTGTACGCACACATAACTTGCAATTCGTGCTCCACTTGTGATGCCATCTCTCACGTAGCCATCCCTAATCTAGCCACCACTCCACCCCCTCCACACACATCATCTCCAATGCCTCATTCCCTTAGCTTTGATATGCCGCGTGCTTTATTAAAATTTCATTGTTGTTGGCGAGTGAAAAGTCCCTTTGGAGCAGCCAGAGATAGGTGAGGGGCAGAGCTGAGAGAGAGAAAGAGGGAGCAAAGGGGAGAGGAACAGGACATTGTTATAAATTCCAATTCCTTTGGCTAGGAGAAAAATGTGAAAAATGCGCTATGTAAATTATTTCAGCTTTTTTTCCGAAACGCATTTTTTATTGTGCATGATAAATTTTTATTGTAATTGGCTGTTGATTTATGACCAAAGCAGAGCAGGCAACAAAGAAGAAGATGTAGAGGAGAGATGATACCAGGGACTGTTGCTAGATAAGCTCGATTTACCTCTTATTGAAGAGTAAGCTTGTTGGGGCATGGCTAATTAGAATTGAAACCCGGACAAAATGGCAACTGCCTTCGCCTTTGCGCGGCATAAAAACTAATCGACGCATTACCCAAAATCATCTTTCTATGCAACGATGCGTAACCAGCATAGCCACGCCCACTTTAAAGGCCACCCAGGCAGGAAGTGCAGGAGGTGCTCTCTCTCTCTCATGATCTTCCTCCCGCGCGTTTCATGCCTAACATGGCGAAACCAACGCGCAGTCAAACACCATAAAACTTTATGGAGAACAAGGCTGGAACTGATTGGGAAGAGCAGCAGCAGCATCAGGCACAAACTGAGGCACCAACTGAGGCACCTTCAAGTGGCAGATTTTGTAATGCTTTGTGAAAGATTTCATGGTAATTTCACCGGGTTATAACAATTTACAAATTATGTAATCGAAATTTATTACCCAAAAAATGCCCAAGGCACGCGACCAAGATTCTTTCTCCCTCTCTCTCTCACTCTCTCTGGGGAAGAGTATTCTATTGCAGCAACTTTGTTGCTTGGGTGGGCCACAGTGGGGCAGGTGGTGGTGCTGTTGGTGGTGTGCATCGCATACGCAGGTGGCTTTGATGGGCAGCTGATGTGAACGAGATGTGGAAGGAGAACAATTTTGCTGCAGGCCACGACGGCCACTTCAAGACCGCGAAATTCTCTTTGCAATTCTCGCTTGAGATCTGAATGCGATAAAGCTGATGTGGCTGCAGGCTGTGACTGTCTTAGAGAACAAATGAGAGGGGGCAGGGGAAGGAGAGAAAGGGGGAGTGTGTAGGTAGAGAAGGTAGGGAGAGAATAGGAGAGACAGAAAGAGAGAAAGTAGGGAGGAAAGACAGAAAGAACCGCTGCTTATAAAGATATTTGGTTTGCGGGGAAATAATGCTTCTAATACTCCAACTATACCCTAAGTATACCTTAAATATACTCTAACTATAATTTATCTATACCCTAACTATGCGCTAGCTATGCCCTGGCTGTAGCGTAACTGTAGACTAGCTATATATTAACTATACCCTAACTATGCCCTATACCCCAGCTGTACCCTTACTAACCCTAATTCTAGTCTATCTACAATATATCCTAACTGCACTCGCACTGTACGACAATTCTGCTTTATCTATACCCTAGCATTACAACCTAAATACCTTATACCCTACAGCATATATACCATATATACCTCCCTCTTTACCCCAGTTAGACTCAACAAGAATTAAAATCGCTTTTCGCTTTAGTTTCATTAGAGCATAAATCAATTGTTTACTTAACTTTCAGTCACTTGACACCCTCTGCCCCTCTTTTAGCAGGCACCTCTGCCTCCACCACTCATTCGACGCCAAGCAGCGTGTCCCATTTGTTTGGGCACTTTTACGAAAACTCCAATAATACAGCCATTAAATGCCAACTACTTGGCCATCAAGTGCTTTAGTTTGGCATAAATCCGAACAAGAAGAAGAGCAAGCTAAGGCAAAAGTTTTGGCTGCTGCCACGCCCACGAGCTGAGCAGCTACCTACCTCCTGCACTGTGCATCCGCTTCGTGTTATGGCTTTAATTAACGCCAACTTGTGATTGCGCCCAGGCAGAGGCAGCTTCATCTCCTCCTCCTCCTCCTACTACACAATTTGGCCAACAGGTGTACAAAGTTTTTGGGACCCCCAAACCCGACACTAAATACCCAACACACTCTCCCCCCTACTTCCGTTCCGCATTTTTATTTAATTTAGAGTCAAGTCGAGGCAAGGCGAGGCCAGGCCAGAATCGCAGTCCTGGCCAGGACTTTCTCCCCTTCCTCCCTCTCCCTCTCCCACTCTTGCTCTAGTCAAGTTGTAATTTCCGAAAATTTACGAGTTTGCCTAGTGCAGGCAAGCAACTTTACATGGCTGGGAACAGCAGGAGAAGGGGGGGGGAGCAAGAGAAGGTAGCCAGGGCTAGTAAAAACAGCGCACTTGCTGGATTTACGGCCTGGTTTTGGGGCGGGCTTAGCTTTCCGTTTAGGTTTTAGGCCGTTTCACTTGGGTAGCCGTTGCTGCGCTGCGCCGCCGCCGCTCGTTGTCAGCGCCTCGTTTTATAGGCAACATCCTACTAGAGTTACCCCCTCTCTCCCCACCCATCCTCGTCCGTCTCTACCAAACTTGCCTCGTGCTGTAAATGAGCAACTTTTTGCTTTTATACACCTCGACGCGTGTGTGTGTGCTTTTTGGCAATTTCGCATGCAGTTTATGGCTGGGCACAGGCAACACCAGCAACAACAACAACAGCAACAACACCAACTCGTGCAGCTGTTAGTTGCCACATGCAGCATGGCTGCCTCCGCTGCCACTACCGCCGCTTATAAAAGTTGATCAAAATTATAACTACGCCCCGTATAAACATTTTGGCATTGAGGCAGGTTGCCCGCCTCTTCTCCCCCCTTGGGACTACTCTCTGTCTTGGGCTGCCCATGTTTTGGGACAATTAGAGTGGGCTCATTGCCCATAAAGTTATAGAATTCATGGGGCACGTTCCTCGTGGCATCCACCGCGCGCGTTGAACGCATTTTCCCCACTTTACTTATTGCCAACTGCAGCAGTTTATCCGGCAAGTTTCGCCAGTCGCGTTTCATTAGCCAGGATTACAGTGTGTCCAGCTGGGGGAGAGAGCGAGGTTACTTCAGCGAAAGGATGCGCAATTGGTGTATCTTTACTTTTATGGCTGCATGCCACATGCCTCGTCGCGGGTGTTGGCTTATTAAATGCACATAAAACAGGCGCGTGAGCCTGGCAACAATTTCGTGTGCTTGATTGAGGGATATATAAGGCAGACAATATCTTCGAATGATATTTGCTTATGACTTCTGGTCGAGCGCATAAAGTGAATTTATGTGAATTGAGCAATTTTCTTATAATTATTATGAGATGGATAGAGTAGGACAGAGAGGGAGAAATAGGGGAGTATAGAGAGAGGGTAAACCTGTGTGGCAACTGATGAGTTTACTTGGTTGATGTTGCTCGCGGGGATTGCTAATTTCTTGGGATATTATTGCTTAATATTTTATAGCTATGATGCGTAGCAGTTGTTGCTGCAATATAATACTAATATCATTCCTATTTACCTGCCCTTTTTCTCTGTATATTGTTTACTTTATTCTCTGACTTTCTCTGTCTATCTTTAACTTTAATCTGTCTTGCTAACTATCTTGCTCTTTACTTCTCTAACTCACGCTCTATCTTTGTCTATTACTAATTCTCTGCCCTTTTTTCTCATTATATTTCTGTGCCTGTATGCTCTCTTTCTCCTTTAACCTTCCTCTGCATTCTCAGCATATTCCTCACTATCAATATCTGACTCTCTATTTCTTTCACTTTCTATATAGATCTTTCCCTTTTTAATCGCTCTTTCTCTAGTTCTATCTAATTTTCTCTGTTTTCCTCGTTCCTTTGATTTACAAATGTTTCTCTTACATCTTTTTCCGATTGTTGCCAACTCAATTTAATTTATGCTTTTGTTTTGCAAATGATTTCGCAATCAGTTGGCTGACAATCGATTGCTTTGATTACACTCAAGTATTATTATTATATGTCTATGGAGTATTTGCATTATAATAAATTATCGTGTGGCATAAACAAATGCGACAGATCTGTGTCGCTTCCGCATTTCACGCAAGCTGCATGAGGAGAGAGAGAAAGAGAGAGAGGGATGCAAATGCCACCATATGATGTATGGTATGCTTCGATTGGAACTCGCTTGGTTGAATGTTTGGCATTTTTACCGTTACACCGCCCTTGCTCACATTGGGCGACCGTTTCCGCTACGTTGCATGCCCCTCCCCCGCACAGCAGATTAGGCGAGAAGCTGAGAAGCGCAAATTCGTTCGATTGTTACCGCGGCCCGCCCCCCATTTTATGCGCTAGGCGCACAGCAGCAACAACTGCAACAATGCAACAAGCGCGGCAACAACTTGTTAATAATAATTAGACACATGCAAATGCGGCAGCATGGAAGCTGCAACAAGCTGCTTTGCGGCCACATCAAATGCAATCGACAATCGACACTCTCTAATAAGTTGCCTGCAACGTGCACCACATAATGTTGTTGTTGTGGTGTAGATGATGTTGCACCGTGGTGCACTGAACTTGTGCCCAGCCACGCAGTCCGATATAAAAGCTTGCGAGCTGACAGCCCGCCCAGACAGTGTGAAAAGCGAGCGTGCCACAAACGGTGGCAACGGCGTCGATAACGAGCGAAACAGATCAGCGGACTAGACCCAAAAGGATTAAAAATACAGTTAAACAGCCAAAGAATGACACAAGTGAGTGGCAAGTGAATTGAGTAGTGAATGTGAAGGGAATGAACAGAGTGAATGAAGGCAGGAAGCTGCGCAAGAACTGGAACAACTTCTTGGAGGATCTTTAATAAACAGACTTCACGCGAAGATCTTTAAACTGAACAGTCCTGAATCTCGATAATACCTAAAGTTATAGCCGTATCCTTGAACTGTGGAATTACTTTATCAATCGAGCTTTAACCTTTGCAGTAATTTTGCATGTAGATCTCTTACTAAACTTGTTAACACGGTTCAAACATAGTTTTAATCTTTGTAAGAACTTTCAAGTACATGAAGCAAACCTTAAAGCTTTCAAGGAACTTTGCAAGAAGATCATTAGATGGTGATCTCTCTCTCTCTTTGTGCTTTAACTTGTCTCTCTCACTAAACTTGTCTAGACTGTCTATTCAACGTTTCAATCATGTTTAAATATGATTTCCATTAACATGTTTAATCTTTCTAGATACTTAAACTGTGTTGGAGCTTTCTTAATGCTCCTTAAACTGTTTAAACTTAAACCTGTATAATATAGTTCTCATTAATCATCAGTTTCATGTGAATAGTATTAATTAGATTCCCTATATCTGTATACAACATTAATCCTTTCTCCGTTTCTCTCTCTCCCTCTCTCTGAGCAGCACCTTCCCGCCCAACGCCTGACTGCGTGCAACATCTTTGCTCTGCTGCTGCTGCTAACCGCAACGTTGCTGCAGGCACGTCGCATCTCCGGCCGCCGTCTGGTCATTCATGTGCCCGTCAAGGTGAAGACGCACCATCACACGCACACCGTTTATAAAGTGTTGCATGGTTCTGGTGGCAGCAGCGGAGGGGGCGGACATGGCAGCAGTAATGACCATGGTGGTCATGGTGGCATCAAGCAGACCATTTACAAGCTCGTGGGCTTCTCTGGCGAGGACAGCAAGCCGGCGCACAGCAGTCACAGCTACAGTCACAGTCCGGGACCAAGTCACAGCTATAGTCACGGCATGTCTGATCACGGGGAGATCACGTACGAGGATAAACACGGCTGCGAGAGTGGCAAACTGATGCCCATGCATCGAGATTTGGTATTCAATCACTACGACCGCCACGACCAGGAGGAATCCGAGGCAACTGACTTCGCTGAGGAACAGGACGAGTTCATTGATGTCAGGGATGCCTGGTTGTGAGAGACAGAGACAGAGAGACGGAGAGACAGAGAGAATAAAGTCGTGTGCAAAACGTTGCCGATTAATTATAAAATTCCAGCAGCGCCCCCCCGTCCCATTGCCTTCATCTTCGTTCCTTGTCTACTGCATTTGCATGCGCCTCCTCAAAGTAATTACAAAATTGTTGAAGCCATGTCGTACTCCAACTCCGACTCCCTCTTCGATTGCATACGGCGGCATTCCTGGGCACAAAAGCTCGCCAGCTATGAAGTCGTCTCGTTGTCGCTGTCGAAATCGAAATCCGAAATGGATTTCCAGTTGCCTCTTCTTGTTGTTGTCTCCGTTGCTCTCGGGCCCCGCTTGCACTGCCGAATTCGCTGTAATTGGAAAGGGGCAGCAGGGCAGAAAGCAGGAACAGGAGTTCAGGGGGGTAGCTGCTGCGGTCAGTCGCGCACTTGAACTCCAACTTAAAACATTTGCATAGCTCTTCAGTCTCAACTCAACTTGACTTTGCAGTCGCAGCCTTGGCATATTTCTAATGGACAATTAAAAGTAACAAAAGGAAGGCAAGATGAGTTCGAGAGAAGGCTCAAACAAAGGGGATTAGAAGGGAAGAGAGACAGGCTTTAGTTTATAATGAAGAAACTTACTTCATTTAGGGTTGATTTCGTTATGACTTTAAGGGGTAGAAAAACGGGGTATGCAATAAGTTGTACACTAAATAAGTTAAAGCACAAGCTAAGCTGCAATTTTGCTACTGTTTACCCAACTTCTGCTCCCCTGGCCTCTCCCTGCACTCCCTCCTCCTCATCTGCTGCTTGACCCGTAATCAATTTAAAGTGTCAGCGCGCAACACGAGCCTGGCTTATGCCAAAGTGGATCAGCTTTAGCCACGGCTGACATAAGTTGGATTGATCACTCAGTGGACACTCTGGACACAAGCAGGGCAGGGGCACGGGGCACCTGCTTCTGCTTCTCTGCCCAGGTGCCAATGTCGAGTGTCGCGCTCGCTGAGCATGCTGAGGTAATTTGCCTTTAATCAGAGCTGACAGCAGACGAGACGGCACGAAGGCGGCGGCTGCGGCATGATGAATGCGGCGTCTGCTTCGACTGCCTGCTTGCCTGCCTGCCCCACGGGTGGCCTGCTGGCGCCGGCTGGTAAGGCTAGTCAGGCTGCAGCAACTGTGATATGAATGTGGCTATTTAAAGGCATTTAGCCGGCAAAGTCCAGCAACAAAGTTGCTCGATAATCCGCTGGACAACCAAAAATCAGACGAAAAGCAAAAGCTGAGCTGCTTACGGAATGAGCTGGTAGAGGAACTATAGAAGAGAGATGGAGGCTGATGTAGGAGAGCAGATAGAAGAGAGCATGCAGAGGGGGCAGATGAAGCAGGAGATGGTAGATGAAGCATGTCAGCCTGATGAGTTGAGCCTGGCCAGGAGAGCTCGCGCGGCTTTGTCCATCAATGGCGACTGTTATTAAAGTTTTTAAGCCTTTGTGCACACATATTTGCACAGGTGGAGAGAAAGGGATATATAGAGAGACATAGAGAGGGAGAATGAAAGGGTGCACACAGCTCAAAGATCTCTTGTTAAGCTCGATTTGTGTCCTGCCGCTTTCGCTTGACCATTTCCCGTTGCCAGTTTGAACTCAGTTCGACGTCGCCATCATCGTCATGCTGGGGATGCGCATTCAATGCTGCTGCCTGCCCTGCGGTCTAAATAAATCTATTGGTTTTCCTAAATGGCTTTTGTGTTCAGCCTCGCCCACTTTAGTGGGCTGCCACTGCCTGTTGTTGGTTCACCCGCTTTAGGCCAGGCAAATATGCCCGGCAATTGGCACATTTCCATTTTCAACTGCTCAAAATTGGTTTATACTCGACTGTTTTCAAATGCGCGTTGGGTATACGAGTCGTATAAAGTCGCTTTAAGGGCTGTGCTTAAAGTATATTGTAGGGTATCAAGGTAGTCTATATATTCTGTACTCTTTCCAGCTGAAGCTATTATTTTACTAGAGCAAATCTTCATTTAAAGCATTCACAGTTCAGTTTTCACAGTTTTGTTAGCTTTAAGTTGACTAATACTGCTCTAACTTTGTTGGGTAACGTATAATACTCATGGTAGGGTGTAAGAGAAGTCTGTATACAGGTTTAATGACTTTAGAAGTTGCAATTCTATAGCAAACTCTTAAGGCAAGCATTCTTTGTTCATTATCGTTAGTCATCTTCATCAATATTCACTGCAGTTCATTAAAAAGTCGAATAGACTTGCAAATTATCAGCAAAGTAGGGCATAAGTACATACTATATAGCAAAGTTATATAAAGACTTGCTACAATGTGCAAATTACACCTTAAACTTTCACTCTCAGGTTAAGTCACTTCAATCTCCTCCTGCCCTGCAGCGCATTGCCAAGTCGCCTAGTTTGGCACCTTCCCACCCTGTATATTCAATTTTGTAATTGAATCGGGTACCCCGAAAAGAGCTCTATAGAGCTGTGTATAGAGCATGTTTACCCTTTGTCTAGCCTTTGATATTTCATTTCATCGGCGCCGTGAATCTGTCTGGCCTTTTGCCTAATTGGTTTCATTACGCTTATATGGAGAGCAGCTCCTTATGCACCGCACAAAGTTCAACAGGATTTCCCTCTTGCCCTCTCTCTCTCTCTGCCCTCAATGGTTACTGTCCACTTACCGTCTTTCCTTTTGCCAGCACGTAAAATGCCAAAAAAACGACGTTCCTGTGAAGCGACAGAGGCCGCTGCAAGTAGTAGAAAGTTGAGAAAAGTTGTGAGCAAAATGGAAAACTTTAAAGATATTTTGCGAAAGTTGTGCATGGCCAAAGGTGCGAGCCACTTAGGAGATACGGTTACACGTGTCGTATACGCAATAACAAGTTGAGAGCAAGGCAGAGTGGCATGTCCAGTGGGACGGCATAATTTCCACAAAGTGACAACCAAATAAACAGGGCAAAAAAGGAAAAGTTTCAACAAGGATGCCACTGTCTGTCCCTGTGTTCATTCCCCTCTGCCTCCCACGGTCTCTGCCTGTCTGTCTGTCCTTCTGTCTGGCGTGTGGAATTTGTCTATGGCACTAATTTTAACGCCATTAATTTGCAAAGGACGCACAGGTCGAGACGTGATAGAAAGCAGGGAAGCAGGAATACAGAGAGAGAGGACGAAGAGAGTGAGAGAATTTTAAATTAAATGGACACAACTTTTATTGAATTGAGTGGAAGCAGGCAGTGTGGGTTGAAGGTGGTCCTTGCCGGGCGCCAAGTGCTCCAGCCACAGCAACTGTGGCATGTGGAGCCGAGCAAATGGCAGCGCCGGAAACGGAAGCGCATTACTCAGCTTCTGCTGTGCGCTGCTGTTGCTCAGCACGTTTACACGCAAGCCTGTGATTGCCGGGAGGGGGGGGGCAGTAGCTGTGGGCGTACCACCAATCAAAGGGAACACGCTCTGTCAAAGAGAACGAGAATGAGAACGAACCGGAGAACCAAGTCGGAGCTGCAAAAGTTGTGGCAAAGTTTTTGATTTCATGATATATTTATGGGCTTCTTCCGCAGCTCCTTTGGGTAATAAACTTTTTGCCAACCTCCTAAAGCCCGCAGCCCCCACAGTGCACCTCTCCTGCTCCTGCTCTCGCTATTAAGTTTTTTTTTCCTATTCCTTTAAAGTTCCGGCCAAAAGGATTAAGTTGTTAATGCCATCGGGGCTGAAAAAGCAAAGCAAACATGCATACGATACGCTTTGTATAGGTCGATGACAAGAAATTGCTAACATGCCCCGCTGTGTGTGCGACTGTGTGTGTGTGCGATACTTCTTGTATTACCCACTGCCCAGCTAAGTCCCTGGCAAAGCTGTAATCAAGCCACGCAGAGCCTTCTCCAAGTTCCGACAGCATCAAAGCTGAGAAATTGCTTTGGCGACTTAGGATTAAATCATCTCATTGTCTTGACGTTGGCCTTATTATGCCCAGCTGACAGCTAAAACAAGCAGAAAGGGGTATATACAGCTTGAGGTTGAACAGTCTCATTTACTCTGCAATACTTAATATCTTTCTCAAGTGTTCAACAACTATACAGGGTATTTGTTAGTCTACTGTGTTCAACTGTAGCTTTTGTCTTCGTCAACTATGTTCTAAAATTGTTTCAGGAAACAAACTTATCAGTTAATCCTCCCACACACACAAGTACACCCACACACACACACACCTGTGGTGCACAGCTGCCGTGATTTGCTTGGCCGATTGAAATTGGAATTGTATGCGAGGCTAATGGAAAAATCGCTTGGGCATAAAGTCAATTAAATATTAAATAAACGCTATCAGCAAATAGCAATTTTCCGAGGCGGAACAGGCCACACTCTCCCTTCCCCCTCCCTATACACACACACACACTCCTCCTCATCCCCCCGCAGGTCCTATTGAAGTTAAATGCAAACAGCAAATTGTGCAACGCTCGCAGCGCAAGTTTATGAGGCGCACACGTAATCCTGGCAATTATGAGAGCCTCCTTCGACTCCTTCATGCCCGCACCAGGTTCCAGCTGCAACTTGGTGCTTCCGGGCGCAAACATTATCTCAATATTGTATGGCGAAGAGCTTGAAATGAACCAATAAGCGAAATGCTGAGTCCCAGCTGGACCCAGATAACGGAAAGTACACACAAACACACACACACACTGACACATACACTCGAATGGAGCGTGCTGCTGCATGTGGCATGCAAAATTCATATATGCAACGATTTAAGGCAGGTGCACAAGAGCAGCAGAGTGTGTGTGTGTGTGCGAGGGTGTCTGTCTCTCTGTAAGGTTGAATGCTTGGCAAAAAGACTAATTATGTATTCATTAAAATGGCAAATGCCAACAAGAACAGCCTTCTCATCCTCATCCCCATCCTCATCTCCATCCCCAGCCTCCTATTGCTGCTGCTGCTGTGCTCATCCTCTATGAATTATGCTGGCCCTAAAAAAGCTGCCAGCTGCAGCTGCAATGCAGAAAGAGAGGGGCAGGTGAAGAGTGGAGGAACGATGAACATTTTCGGGGGAATATGATTTTGCATAATGGCCGAACATTTTGTGTATTCAGATTTTGATTAAAATGTTGCGAGTTCATTTGTAAGCGAATTTCCATGTGCAAATTTGTGTTTCACGCTCGAATAAATGATATGTGGGATTACAAATGAGAGAGATTAAAGAGAGAGACTGGTGACTGGTAGCTAAGGGCGTGTGCTATATAAGTAAACAGCTGCCTGCGCTTTGAATACTCATTTGAGTTCCTGTAAGATACAAATCTAATTGCATTTCTGTATATCTCTCTTTCTTTATGATGTACTTTGATTGACTTCAAATTCATTTCTCTTTCTCTATCTCGCATTCTTTGTTAAGTTTCTTAGTTTCCTTGTATTTAATTAAGCTTCGTTTCTCTCATTAATCTTGAATTTACTTAATTCACTTGGAGTTTCATCTCTTTTTAATTTGTCTTTGCATTCATAGTATTCTTTTTCTTATCCTTTCTTAGGCTCCCAAGATGCTGTTTGAGTTTCAGTTCACTTTCTCTCTCTCTTTAAAGTATATTATTCATTTAAGTGTTATTTCATTAAAATCTTTATTGTATGTACTTGGATCTATAATTACTGTGTGCTGTCATGAACTAATATCTTAAATTTAAATGAAGATTATGAGTTGATTTCGATCTTCATTTCAATATCAAGTTGGTCTGGTTGGTTTGTTTGTTTGGGTCGGTCAGTCAGTCTTCTTAGTAGGAGAAGACACCAAAGACGGACTTGAAGAAGCGATAGATGGGTTTAGGTATCTCGACGGCAAAGAGGACAGAGCTCTCCTCGCCATCCTCGGGTGACTGCGAACGCTGTTGTTCAGCTGAGGGATGCACCAGATGCAGGCTGCGCACGAGCTCGTTGATCTTATGAGGTTGGAAGTTGCTGTCATCAATGTTTTGATTCTCCGAGGTTGTAGGATAAGCTACAGGTTGTAACAAAAGCTGTGCGTTCTCCAGGGGTTCTTCAATCTTAATGTCAGGCTGAGCCGAGCTACCCTCGATCTTCTCCTCTACGCTGGGCTTCACCTTCTCTACGTCCTGATCCTTATGACCCTTGTGCACGTTTTGGGGTTTGATGGTTAGGAAAATGTGACCAATAAGAACGAGACCCTGTTTCTCTACGGGTTTATCCTCCTCCTCTGTGGGCAGGCGACGCTCGGTAATGTAGATGGGAGGATACTTATCGCCATAGGCAAAGAACGGTTTGTAGTTGTAGAGCTGATCCTGTTCCACTTCTGTAATGTTCACCTTGGTAGCGGTACCAGCAATGCCACTGGTAGAATAGGTGCTTGGCTTCCAGAAGGGAATGGGCAACAGGGGCAATTGGTAGTAGCCGGAGCTGCCTTGATTGCCGTACTTATTGTAGTAGTTTGAGGAGGAGCTGCCCTGGTTACCATACTTGTTGTAGTAGTTTGAGGAGCTACCAAATTTGTTGTAGTAGTTGTTGTTGCTGCTGCTGCTGCTCGACGAGGAGGGATACTTGCTGTAATATCCATTCGATCCCGAGCTCTCTACGAAGAAGGGGGGCAGGAAAGGGAATAGAGGAGGCTTGTAATAGTAATGATCGTGATTGTGCTCGTGATTGGGCACAGCCTGGCCCTTCTTAGTCGTGGTCGTGGTCGGCGTCGTGGGTTTGTCAACAATAAAGATCTGCGAGGGGTAGACTACCTTGATGCGACCCTCGGCTTTTTGCTTGTTCGATACCTTGTCCTTTATATCACTCAGTTTGTTCAGCACTTGCTCCTTCTGCTTTTCAATGGATTGCTCCTCCTCCTCTTTGGGCACCTGGGCAAGTTTGTTATCCTCCTCCTCCTTGGCAACCACGTTGGGAAACTTGGGATGCACGGGTTTCTGTTGGGGTTGCTGTGGCTTGACTTCTTCGGCAGCTCCAGCTACGGCCAAATCTTCTTTAGCAATGCCATTCGTCAACTGAGGCAGCTCTGGCTTCGACTTGTGCTCTTCTGGCTTTGCTGGCACAGGCGAGTCTTCCTTGGCAACCACATTGGGCAACTTGGGCAACGAGGCGGCAGGTTTCGGCTTGGCTAGCAATGTCTCCTTGGCAGGCAGTTTAGGCAGCTCTGGCTTCAGTTTAACATCTTCAGGTTTTGCAGGCGAATCTTCCTTGACGGGCAGACTAGGCAGCTTCACTTGGGCCTCTTCAACTGGCAACTTTGGGAGCTGCTCAACTGGCTTCACCTTAGGTTCCTCCGGCTGTGGTTTCTTGGCAGGCACGCTGGGCAACTTGACATCAGCCTGTACCTTGGGCAGCTCAGGCTTGGCTTCCTTAGCAGGCAGGCTGGGCAATTTAGGCAACTGGGAGTCGGGCTTCACCTTGGACACCTCCGGCTTGGCGGGCTGGTTGGGCAGCTTGGGCAACTGAGCAACAGGCTTGATCTGTTGTTGGGCGACAGCAGCCGAATCTTGCTTGGCAGGCAAACTGGGCAACTTGGGCAACTGGGAGTCAGGCTTCAGCTTGGGGTTCTCCGGCTTCGATTGTGGCTTCACAGGCAACTTGGGTAACTGGACCTCAGGCTTGACGGCTGTCTCCAGCTTTGTCTGTTGCTGAGGAACTGCAGGAACTGCTTCATTGGATACAACTTGGGGCACCTTGGGCTGCTCGGGCTTGGCAATTGGGTGAGCCACCTGCTCAACAACTTCATTGGAAACTTTGTTATCTTCGGGTTTAGCTGCCTCTGGTGCCAGTTGTGCCACATCCTTGTTAACCTCATTGGACTCCTTCAGTTCATCTAACTTGGACACCTCATGGGGCCCATCAGACAGTGCCACCTGCTGCTGCTCCTGCTCCAGTTTCTCTCCTTCATTTTTGATGATGTTCGCTTGGGCGTTGAGCACCAGCAACAGTAGAACCACAAATCGTAGCTTCGGGAAATGAAGGAAACAATTGAGGCGACACTGTCGAACAGAGCAAAGAAACCCACAACTTACCATGTTGAATGTTTCAGTTGCACAAGTGAACTGTGTCTTCAATGCAATATTCTAGCACTATTTATACCACAAGCAGGACAAAGGTCTCTCCCCTTATCTGCCCAACTATTCCATTTTCTTCCTGCTAGAAAAACGCATTCCATTGTCATTAGATCACAAAATAGTTTGGTGATAACAATCCTCGGGCACTTTTTCGATTCCTCTTCCTCTTCTTTCTACCTTCTAACGTTTCTTTATCGCTCGTAATTCGTAGTTTTCTTTCTTTTCTTGTTGTTGTTGCTCACTTAGGGAGGGCGCCAATGGCGGAAAATATCAGGGAAAAAATTGAAATTGCACTTAAGTTCTATCGGGCGAGAGAGTGCCTAGTGGATTGTTCCGTTGTTGTTGCTATTGCTTCCCATTGTTGTTGTTGCAGTTGCTGCTGCTGCTGCCGTGCAACATGAAAATGCCATTGTTTCGCACAGCGCAGCGAGAGAAAAACGGAAATCTATGAATCGTTTTCTATGTTTTTCTTTACCAGACACCAAAAAAACAAGAACAACAACCAGCAAGAGGCACCGTCAAGTGCAAAAGACTGTCAACTGAGAAGGTGCAGGAGCAGGCAGAGAGGCAGGCAAGGGGAGAGGGATTCAATGAGGAGCTATGGGTGGTAGGCCCGCATAAAAAGTGCACAACGCTTGCATATCCAGCTAGCAACTTTACCCCCGCCTAACCCTCTCTCCAACTCACTTAGCTGACATCTCCGCCAGGTGAACGATGAGCTGGATGAGCGCTGGTCATTGACATGGTAATGGAATATTGAGGGGGATGGGGCGCAAGAGAGGAAGCAGAAGGTATCTCTTGCTGAGCTTAGTAATTGAAACGACTGTGGACTATGCCCAACATCCATTTGATTGAAATTTATGTAGCTCACAAGCATTTGCAAGTGACAGTAGAGAAAGAAAACTTGAGAAAGAGAAAGAAAGAGAGAGAGAAAGAGAAGAAGCATTTTATCATGAAATGCTGTAAAACAGTTTCAGTTGGAACATTGTAAAGTTTCAGAGCAAGCACAGTTGTCTCTCTGCCAGTTTCCTTACGAGATATCACAACATTCCGTTGAAGTTCTTCTCTGACAACTTAAAATTAGGCACTTCTCTCTACACACACAGTGGAAGAGCAACAGCAGCGCAGTAAAACCAACATTCAAGGATTGCAACAAGCCAAAGTTGATACAGAAAAGTGTGGGGCAGGGGAGAGAGAAGAAACAGCAAAAATAAAAGAGACACGGACAGCTGCCACACGAAACGAAATTGTTTTGCGCAGCGCGGCAGATGAGCTGTTGAAATTGCAAGTGCGGCACTTGCTCAATTTTTCATGAGCCTCCCCCACAAGCCAGAGCTGTGAAAAAAGGAACATTAAATGCAGCAAGAATGCAGAGCACCACGAATAGGCGAATGCCCTGCTGAGAGGTCTGAAGTGAAGAGAATAGTGTGAAGAAGTTGAAAATCGAAAGAAACAAACTGAAAAGATGCAATATTTGCATTTAATACCATCTCTAGCAAACTTTTGCAGTTAATCGATAGTTTTTCAAGCGTATCGATAACAATAATAAGCAAAGATAACTGTACATTTGCTTAAAGCGAGAAATAATCATAAACTAAACACAAATAACTAAACAAGTGCCCTTAAAATTGATTAAAACAAACTTCATATTGTAATCGATAGTTGTCTGGCATTATCGATACCAAAATTGCGTCAATTTATCTCAGAACATTTTTTGCTGAACTGCTTAATTGCTTTAATCAAAATAGACACTCTAAACAACTCTTAAACGTAAAGACAAAGAAAAACTTCTTTGTTCCTTCATTCGGAAGGATTTCGATAATTAAACTAATTAGAATCGATTGTATATTAGCACAAGTACTATTTTAAATTATCTAATAGCTCGACACAAACTCTGCCAGCTCATTGATATTCCCCACATCTCATATAGCGTATCGATATCGCCTGAGCTTGAGCTTGAGCCTCTGAGCACAACCCACACACAAATTGAAGCTCAAAAGGAACCACGCGAAATCTGTGAAAAGGTGAAATTAGCAGGCAACATCCTCGTCTTCCCCCACCCCCGCCCCTCTCCCTTTTTTCCCTATACGTGCAGCTTCGCACTGCTCCGCATCGTGGCCAGACAATGAGGCGAGCTGCGGCCCTTGACTCGCAACGTGGAACGAGGTGAGGCAAGCCAAGGCAAGGAACGAGGCAAGGCAAGGAGTCTCCCAGAGAGATGTATGTAAATAAATGGCCAAGAAAAACGACAAGCAAAGCTGGGGCCCAAGGCCAAGGCAGGCAGCAGGCAGCAGAAGCTACGCTGCTTGCTGCAGCCAGCATCCAAGCATCCAAGCGTGGACTCCATGGACACTGCCGCGCCGCGCCAGATAAGGCGCAACGCAGATGCAGAGCCAAGACGCAGGCTACGTGTAGCACGGCAGTCGCCGCCTGCTCACATCGAGGTTCTTTATTCGCTTTTTATTTTCTCTGTTTTTATTTGCCTGCTTCTTCTTCATCATCTTCTTCTTTTTGGCCGCACTCTTTCATTTTGGGTGTGTGCGGCGATAAGATCGGTGTGTGTCGAGGTTTCTGTGTGTCTCTCTCTCTGTGTGTGTGTGTGTGTGTGTCTGCTGGCATCTGCAGCAGGTGTTTCGCATTGGGTAACGAGTTGGCCCCCAAAACTGGCCAAGTTTATCGCGCATAATTCACACGGCCCGCTGCGAGGCGCAGATGTGGCAGATGTCCATGTCCATGTCGATGTCGATGCGGCGATGCGGCTGCCAGCGATTTGATTGACTCAAAGCGAGTTGCAAGTGAGTGTGTGAATACACTCAACCACCTGCCCATTCTCCCACAGTTCCCCATCCCCCCATTCCCCCTTCCACACGACTCCCACACTCTTTCAATAGCTGCCGGCTTTGAGTGCATTCCCTGTTCAGCATGTGCCACACGTTCTCATCAGCGGCAGAGGCAGCGCCATCACATCCGCATCAGCATACAGCAGCACGCAGCATACACATACAGCACGTGTAGCTCACCACCCCTCCCTTCTCCTAGTGCTCTTCTTCCGGGCTTGCCCCTATTCAACGTCAGCTCTCTTGCAACGTTTAGAATTCAAAACATTTCAGACAAATTGGCGTCGCTTTCAGCAACGTGTGACAAAATGCAATGCAAACAGAAGGCAGTTCCCCTTACAATCCCTCCTCGTCTTCCCCCTTCCCCTTCTGCTAGTATTCCTCCCCAGGCTGGCTGGACAATGCAACGACACACAACACACGTACAGCAAGTGCCCTTCTTTAATTTATGCCAAAACGTTGCCCGAGCGACGTTGACGACGTCATTTGGCAGCACCCCGAGACGTGGCATATGAAAGGTGGAGATGGGGCAAGGGGGAGGTGCCGGGACAGGTCGGAGGTGTCGCTTTATATGCAATAAATAAGATGCAGCGAGCTAACCCGAGCAGAAGCAGCAGCAGCAGCAGCCTGTGGGAAAAATGTTAACGAGCCAAGTGGCTAAGCAGAGAGGGACCTAGAAGGGGACGAAAGAGGTGCAGGAGGGACATAATCTTTGCTACCATGGCATGCATTCCAATGAAGATTTGTTTGGCATCTCAAGTAGCATAGATTATGCTGCTCAAGTGGGTAAAAGTGCATACTATCGGCTGTACTATCGGCCAAACTAGCACCAGACTAGGGAAGATGATCTTTATGATATTAGGGCTGGTATAAGAGCTGACTGTTTTCTTTATGTAGGTAAAACGATCGATATTCGATAGTTTATACTATTGACAGTCTATTCTCTAGATGTATCATGGAAAATGTTTGATGCTTCAGCTGTTTGGAGAGTTGACCATCGGCTGTACTATCGGCTAAGCAATTGCTTGATGTAGCTGAATTTAAGAGAGGTGATTATTAGCAGTGCTATCTAACATATTATTGATGCTCTTCTTGATTAATTCAGCATAGACAGTCTTTATAGATTGAGCGATCATGGACGATCTTCATTACAGTGCTGCGTACTATCGACAGTACTATCGCTTAACGATCTTCAGACAAGCTAAAACCAGTTTCTTTAGCTACTTCGCAGACACTTCAGTTAAACGGTTGTTAACTTATGCGATAGTTCACACGATAGTTTCACAGTACTGCTAATAAAGATGCACACGCGTTGCATGCAACCAAACGTTCTGTAACAACTTGACACTTATTTCCAGCAATTAAACTCACCTCCCCCTGGTATACACCAGGCAACAATGGCAGCACACACACACATGACTGTGAGTGAGAGTCTCTGTGTGTGCGAAGACGTTGTGCCTGTGACACAGTCCCCAGCCCAGCCTGGCCCAAGTGACAACGTGCCCAGGCAATTTCTGAAGATGCCCCCTCAGCAGCAGCAGCATGCCAACAGTAGAGGCGCCACAAACGGTGGTGCGTTCATTCATGAGACAAGAATGTGACCCATTTTTGCGTTCGTTCAGTAGCTGCAACAGCTCCTAACTCACCTGCCGCTCCGTCCCCTCCACGCCATTCCCCTCTTGTTGCTACAATGTTTGCCTATATAAGGCAGAGACAGCTATATAAATATGTGAGCAGCTTTTAACACCTTGTCGTTGTCTACGCTCGAGTGGCAGCCACCTCAGACGGACAGTGGAACAGTCGTACAGTGGAACTGATGGACAGTGGTACACTCGGACGGACAGTGGGGCAATTGGATGGAGAGAGAAGGCTGCACGTGCTTTGGATAATTGTGCCGCATTATCAATATGAAATTCGAGATACTTTCCCAATAACTTTAAGCTGCTCTCGCTGGCCTCTCTCCCCCCCTCTCTTTCTCTCTGCCTCTCTGTACTGCTCCTCTCCCTTCTCTTTTTGGTCCATTTTCAATTAAGCGAAATTAAAAATTTATTACAAGCCACGTCGAAAAGAAAACAAAGGCAATGTTGGCAAATAGAGAAACTTGGGGTAAAAAACGAGAGCAACAGGGAGAAAGAGGAAGAGACAGGGAGACAGAGAGAGAGAGTAAGGGAGACAGAGACATTGCTGTTTATGTTTTCATTAAAAAAAAAGTAACGTAGTAAGAGCGGAGGCAAAGCAAAAAAGCTGGGAGCAAGTGCGTCGGTGGATGATTGAGCCGCACAGGGGATCAGGCTGAAAGAGGAACGAATGGCGAGTGGGAGGAGCAAGAAGAAATGGGCGGGGTAGCGGTCCGGTTAGTCGACTCCTTTTGCGTTTTATTTGCGTTGAAGTTTTAATCATTGAAATGACATTGACAGCACGACAGACAGGACAGACATCACAGGCAGGCAGGCAGGCGGCGTGTGCGACCCCGCCAGAGGCCATGGGGCAACTGCCGGCAAGAATAACGGCAGGAGGAGGGAGGAGGGAAGTGGGATACACTATGAATGCCTTTTTTATTGAAACTCCACGCAATGTAAAAATATTTATGAGGTTTAAGTGATTATTGAATTTAATATGCTCCACGCTATGCGAAATTGTTAAAGTTTTTATCATAAAAAGATAACGTTAAAAAAGCGATGACGAATGAAGGAGGAACTTCACAAACTTTAGCGAAATTGAGAGACAAATGAAATAAATTTTGGCAAATTGGAACGAAGTCTTAAAAGAAACAATCTAATAGGAAATTCAGCGGCTCCATTTGCCTTGCTAGAATCCAAACAAGTTTCCAATCAGTAGCAGAAAGAGAATCAGAACTTATCGATGGAGCGAGCGCGCTCTACCTTAGACGACCATAAAGCATCATTAATCACATTAATTCACACTTAAAGCTTGTGCTAGTTAATCGACTTAATGCCGGAGATTAAGTGAGGCAACAGTTTAACTTAAGATTAAGATTAACTAGAGAGTTAATGTTGATGTTGCGGTTGATTTTGTGGTTGATTTTGCGATATATGGAAAGGTATTTTGTGTGGCGCAAAAAATAACTTTTTAATTGACAAACCTTTTTAACACCTTTCTCTGCGTCTCCCTCTGTCTCTTTCCTCTTCCTCTTTTTCACTCTTTCACGCCGCGTTTGCCGCTTTCGGGCTTGTTACAGTTGCTGTTGTAATTCAATTAGCATAACGAACATTTATGCTTGCAACTTTGGCTTTTCGTATAAGTTTTCTTCAATTAAAACTTTTGACAACGCGCCGAGCACACACGAACAAATACACACACTCGTACACTCGCACACACACTCGACTTGCCTTGCCTTGGTCTGCCTCGTCTCGTATGTAGATTTTTTTGCCATAAATTTGAATTAATTTGATTTACTCGCACAACTTTGTTGTTGTAGTTGTTGTTGTTGCTGTTGTCGAGTACATTTTAAGTAAATAAAATTTACCGTTGCACTAATAACACACTTCCGTTACGGCGCACAACAATGGCGGCTCTCCACAACGCGACTTCCGCCTGCACACAGCCTCACACACACACACGCAGTCGCTTAGCCGGCAAAAAAATACGTGACTTTTATTGCGCCTGCCTTTATGATTTGAATTTCATTTCATTTCATTTTCATTCTCATTTTTTATGCATTTCCAATTTTTATTTGTATTTCCTTTAAACAAAAGTCGCAGTTCAACGCACGCTTAAGGCGTTGCAGGCGAGGGCTGGGGGCGTGGGGGGTGGCAGGATCGTCAGCCGGCAAACTGGCAGTTGTAGCGCTCGTGGCGTAAACACAGACGTAGTTCGTAATTGTATCTTGTATCTTGTATCTCACGATGCGCGCTGCGCAACCACCCGCTAACGACAACAAACGCAGACTGAACTTTTTTGCAAACTGTTGAAAAATCGCACGGAAAATGTAATGAAAACGGCAGAGGCAGCAGCAGCAGCACCAGCAGCAGAGGCAGCGACTGCGACGGCAGCACACGAAGCCAAGCAACACACGAAGTTGCAGCCGAAGCGCCAACAAATGTATCTGGCAGATACAAAGCGCGCCAAGCAGCAGCAGCAGCATCCAAATGTTGCCAATGGGGAATGTTGCTGCATGCCACAAACGTGCGCATGAGAAAATGTTGCTGAGCGTGTTGCACAGCCTTGCTCTGTGTGTGTTGCTGTTGTTGCTGCTGCAATTGTTGCTGTTGTTGTTCTTGGACTTTTTGTTGCCAACAATTGTTGTTGGCTTTTTTCGTTTAGGCGGGAAAATATGTGTGCCGCATGTTGCTGCTGCTGTTGTTGCTGTTTGTAGTTGTTGCTGTTGTTGCCGCTTGTAGTTGTTGCTGTTCCTGCTGCTGTTGCTGCTGTCTGTTGTAAGGAGCGTGTAGCTACAAGCCGCGCTGCATGTCGCAGTGATTATTTTGTCAATTGCAGTGACACAAAGGCATCTATCTATCTTTCTATCTGGCTTTGTGTATCTGTATCTGCGAGTTTGCTATCTTTGTATCTGTCGTATCTGCTTTGTATCTTTGTATCTTTCTATCGCCACTAATGCCTTGGCTATTATTACGCTCCAATGTTGTTGCTGTTGTTATTGTTGTTCTTGTCTTGTGCCCGTGTCAAACGAAGTTGGGGCAGACACTTAGACAAAGCGTGGTTAAGTAGTTGCACAAAGTATGTGACATTGCAGACGAAGTATGCGAGGATGCAGATACCCTGTAGTCACCGTAGGGTGGATGCTGATAAAGTGAGTTTGATATGCAGCAAGTAATGTTGCTCTTGTTACTTATTGAGTTCGTGTTGTTATGTTTTTGCTGCCTCAGCTCTTTTAGTTTGCTGTTTACAGAATACTTTACTTGGTTGTTAAGATTGTTTTCCAATAATTTTGACAGTAATTTGCTGTTGCATTATCTTCAGTCTGTTACATATCTTCAATATTACTTACGAATTACAGAGTGTCAAACGTTCTTCACTCTGCTATCAAGTCTCTTAGTTATCTTTTTACTAACCTAGGCATTTAAATCGCCTGTAATAGTGCTTAGTCTATCATATCCCCTTTCATTTTATCAATTACAGGGTATCAAACAGTCTCTATTTTGCTGTCAAAGCACAAAGCGCACTTTGTTGAAGCCAGTAAATCCTTTCTGCTGCTATTGGAAAACTCTAGTCTGTCATAGCTAACATATTAAAGGGTATGCCAAGTGTTCTTTGCGCTCTGACAGCATACAGTGCTCTTTGAACTACGTTATACAATTCATAAGCCTATCAGTCGCTTATTCCCCTCTCTACTGACCATTTACAGGGTATCAAGCCCGCTTTACTTTGCTGTCAAAGCACAAAGCTCGCTTTGTACTATTTCAAAACTGCAACTACAAAGTGCAACTCCAAAATGCAACTCAGCATCGACAACTGCAAACTGCTAATGCTTTCTGCCTGTAATTGCTTTTTGTGCAATTGATATTAACATACAAATATTCGCTTAACAATTGTTTACTCATGTATTATTCACGCAATTGATTAGCCCTTAAGCTGCCCGACTATCCCATTGCCTGTTCACTTATTTGCCATATAAATTCCACTCTATAAACACAATTAACGCAGCAACTCTGCGAAACTCTGAAACTGAAACTCGGATGGAACAAATTGAATTGTTTGCTCGCATGTGCATAAAATATGCAAATTAAATTTTCATACTGCACACTCGCACAGTCACACGCATATTTCATTGAATCAATTAAACACGCCCACACCTGCACACACGCACAACAATTTAAGTGCAGCCACAAATTGAAATGCATTTAAATAAAACGTTTCGCAGGCTGCCAACCACAGTGCAAATAACAACAACAACAACAATTGAAATAACAACAATAATAGCAACAGCAAGAATAACAACAATTGCACTGCAAATATCCTGCGGTATTTTTACTTAAACTAAATACGCAAAAAAATACTTTTGTTATTTTCACGAATATTTATAGAGAGAGATGGAGAAATACAGAGTGCGCAGCATTTGCAGTGGTATTTTGATTGGTAAATAACTTGCTTAATTTTCGAGCACACCCCTTTTATATTTAGCATACACCCTGCTTAACTCGTGTACTTTATACACTTCCAATTTGATTACAATCGATAAATAAACAGCATAATTATCGAAAAACGTACACAATGCAATTAGTCAAAGAGGCTGAAACATTAGTCAGCCTGCCTTATGGGTTGCCCACGCCTACAGGGTATCTGCCCAGCTACCCCACTCTTAATCAACTTAACTCTCCTCACTTACAAGCTATTTTCGCTTTAAATTTGCACATTAAATTGATTTGCAGCGCATTTTCCAAGTGTTTTCCATGAAAACTCTTGTGAAATGCGAAATGAAAATTAGCGAAAATTAATTTGAGTGCGTTTTACACTCGGGTTCAGCCCGCATCCCACACACCCACACCAGCCACGCGTTGCCAACCAACGCGATGCTGGTAATTAAGCGCTACGCAATGAGCGAAGGAAGGAGAGAAAGATGTGGAGAGTGGACGCAGGCAATGAAGAAGATGGAAAAACGCAAGCGAATTTCGCAACAAATTAAAATGGAATTTAAGAAATCAAAAAAAGAAAACTTGAATAAGAAAGCAAGGCGGGTGGGGGGGTGTGGCAGTTGCGATGCCATTAAGCTGGCAGCGGACGGAATTCAAACAAGTGTTGCCTCAGCCACAAAAGCGGTAGAAACGAAGGAGCAGAGGAGTATGGCAAGGGGAGGGGAAGGGTGGCGTTCAAAGCGAGGTTCAAAGTGGAAGGGTGGAAAATGCTTTAAGCTGCGAGCGTCTTAGAATCAACTTCCGCTGTTGCTGTTCCTGCTGCTGTTCTTCTTGCTGCGGCTGTCAGTAAAAAAAAAGCTAAATGACATGAGCTGATAAGTTGTAGTTAAGATCGAGGTTTAAACTGTCAGAAAATTAGTAAATATCAAGGAAATATAACAATATTTTATTATTTACAGTGTAAAACTTATATACAAAGCTTTAATGTGCATTAAAGTTTCAACAATTAATCTATTCATCAAAGCCTTTAAGATTATTTATGAGAAACCTTATTCTACACTGTAACCTATTCTATAAGGTTCAGTTAGTTGAATAATGAGGTAAATATAGTTATTAGTTATTGTATACTCTTCCCTCAATAAACTGTTTCATTTAATGCACTCTACCAAAACAGATGATGCTACACAGAACTTTGAAGCTTGCATACAGTTAGTTGGTTAGCAAGTTAAATATTATCCATTTTCTTAAGTAAATTGTTCCATTTTATGCTCTTTCCAGCAACCTTTCCATTTTCTTCACGTATTACCTTAATTTTCTCACATTTCCCACTCGTTCAGCTCGTGTCATTTGGCCACACAAATCCAAATCAACTTGTCGCATGGTCCCAAAAGTATGCAATGAAATTTTGCAGCGTTGCTAACAGCCACCCACCAACCCCTCCTCCTTTTCCTTTCTCTCTGCCACGCACGCAGCAAAGCAAACACGCCTCACGCCCACACACGCACAAGGAACAAAACGTTGCGTACAACAACAAATTTCTTTATAATTCACAAAGGAAATGCCAAGCTCAAGGAGTAAAGTGTACACAAAACGCACACAGAGAGAGAGTGGGAGAGGGAGGGAGGGAGGTAGATAGAGAGGGAGGATGAGGGAGGTTCCTCTTTCTGTCTGCTTTGGAATATGTAGTCCAAATGTGACACAAACATGTGTATGCTCAGCTGGTGGCAGGAACTGCTGCTGCTCTTTCTGCTGCTCCCGTTCCTCCTTCTTCTCCAGCTCCCCTCATACCTCCTTCCTTAGCTGCCGCTGCTGCTTCTCCTTCTTCTTCTTCTGCTGCTGCTGCTTCTCCTCTTACTCTTCCCTCCTCCTGATGCTGCTGTTGCTCCTTTTTCTCTGCCTCCTCCTGCAGCTCCTGCTCTTACTTCTTTGCCTTGCAAAAGGATTACAGAGCCGAGCACAAGGAGCCTTCCACGCGTACTACGTGCGTTTCTAATACGAAACGTTGTACGCGCTGCCATACATCATGCAAGGAGCAGCCCAAGCACCCTGGCCTGGCCTCCAGGCAACGTCAACAAGAAAGGACGCGACGTCGACGAGGAAGACGACACCGACGCTTTTGCCTGACCTTGATTGCGTTTCGCAGTCGACTGACTTAGCCCAAAGTTGGCAAACTTCCCTTTGCCCCCTCCTTCTCTCTCTCTCTCTTTCTCTTCGCCTCTGCGAAACGCATAAAATGTATTTAACACACAATTTATGTCTGCACGAGGCGTTCAAATTTACAGGCCAAAGGCGGCAACGAAGGCAGTCAAGGAAGGCGTCCAAAGGAGTCGCAGCACGTTTACACGGGTTTATTTTATTAGCGTTGCCTGCGTCTTTTACAGGACGTAGTGCGACCCTGTGCGAAGACCCTCCTTCTGCCTGCTGGTTCCGCTTTTGTTTTGCCATTTGTTCTAGACAGGACGACAAACGAAATTGGCCCGCGGGGTCCATTGTGCCAAAAATCATATGTTTTATACATGCCCCCCCTAAACAACTTTTGATGTGTGTCTGCGCAAAAAGTTTAATAGACTTTACTTTAATATTTTCTGTTTCTCTCAGTCTTTCTCTCTCTCTTTCTCTCTGGGTAAAAGAAAGTTTTTATTTTGATTTTATGACGCCGAACGTGCTCCGAAAGTAGTAAAAGAAGAACTCGCACAATTTCCATTATTACACATGATCGTATTACTTTTTTTTTCTTAACTTCTCTTAACTTCAGTGTCGCCACCTAGCGTTGTGCATATGCAAACTGTCGGGTTTATAGATGGCGCCACTTCAGTCAGAAAAAACGATTCAACACAAATCACGGTAGTTTGTAAAGAATTCCCCCCGAGTAATGTTGAATTGTTGATGGAAATGGAGAATGGAAAATGGCAGCTCGCTGCTGTTTCCAGCAACAACGGAAACTCATTTAAAACTTAAAAAACTTGCAAACAATTATGTCAGTGAGACCCTGAGACCCTGAAAAATGCCCAAATGTTGCCTCCGCCCCCACCCCCCGTTTGGCACATGTGACATTTTCCCAAACGCAAAGAAAACTTTTAATTTTCCGCAAACGCTTTGAGAGAAGGCAGCATAAGAGGAAAGGAGGGAGGGGGAAGACCCTTTTCTTAACAAGAACTTTTCATTTTTAATTAAATAGAAACCACAGACGCTCAAACTAACCGAGCTTCCCTTCATTCTTCCCCTCTCTCTCTATCTTATTTCCACTGCTTCTTCTTCCTCTCTCTTTCGTGCAACAAACAGGAAACGTGTCTGCGGCAGGCAAAAGTTAGGATCCCGCCTTCTACAATGAAGCTCAATTAGTTAAAGGCAGCGCAAGCAAGCGCGCGCTTTGCTCAATCAAAGGCCACAAAAATGTTTCTGCTTCTTCTTTAAGCTCAGCCTCAGCTTCAACTTCAGCATCAGCTTCAACTTCAGCCTCGGCGTCGGCCCACAAATCGTGCATTATTATTTGTTTGTTTGGGCTGCTTATCAGCTGTGTGTGCCCAGGGCCGTAACCAAAGCCGGGCGCAGATCAGATCTGCAATTCGCGCACAGTGGGACAAAGGTAATAAAGACTTCTATCATTAACTGTAGTTTCAAGATCTTAACTTTGTATAGTTTGCCATTTTCTTAAATTTTTATGCTACTTTGTACCTTACTTTAGCCCACTGTGCACAGTTTTGATATCTTACAAGAGGAAGAAACCTTACTGCTCTTTTATGCTATCAAAAATACTTCAATTATTTTATAGTTTTAACTAGTTGCACTTTTCGGCACACCTTGCCCCACTGTGCATAGTTAGAGGCCCAGGCGTAGGGGCAATTGCAGTCACGCATCTCACGATTGCGCTATTATATTCTCACCTTATGATGACTGACTACGACGACGAGCCGAAGCTGAACTTGGCTGAGCCGAAGCCGAAGCTGTTGCTCAAGTTGAAGCTCGCCAGGCAATTGAAAAGCCGCAAACAATAATTGCAGTTGCCGTGGCCCAAGCTCAAGCCAAAAAAAAATGGCTAAAACAAAAACTTAAAGCCAAAAACAAAACTAGCAGGCAGCTGTTGCAGTATGCACAACTAGCAAATACCCTAGATAAAGGAAAGTACTCAAGCAACTTGAGAGAAGAACTGAAAAAGTTGATTATGCTAAACTAGCAAACACCCTAAAAGGTTCCTTGTGCACGACCTGCACTAACCTTAGAGTATGTTAACATCATCTGGTGAAGGGAAAAGCAAATACTACTCTTGAATTCTAGTAAAGATAAATCTTCTTTAGAGCTCTCTTTATAATGACAAACCTCTCAACTTAGACTCCCTTCTTTTTCAGTCACTGCTCAAACCATTGCCAACTCTACAGAGTATACAAAACCGCAGCAATTTCAACGCGCAGTGCGAGGGCTCTCATCCTGTGTACCAGGTGAGAGGCAGCAGAGGGAGGGGAAGCAGGGCAGTGGGGTAGGCACAGCGCGAATTAGGCAAATTGTGTGCAATTTTTGTAAGATTCCCCTTCGCATTTTTGTTGTTGCTGCGATTGATTGACTCTGCTCGTTTGGCTGGTTTTAAATGCCCCGTTTTGTGGGGGAGTTACGAGGAGTTACCCCATAGAGCAGTAACTGTAACTGTTTGCTGTGTGTGTGCAACTGTTACTGTGTGTGGCAAACTGTGCTAAGATTCGCATTTCATAACCTGCTGTTGCTGCATGTCCCCCACGCGCGAGTTCACGGGTTCAGCCGGGAGAGCCCGCACTTGTGTGTCATCCCTGCTCCCCTCTTCCCCTTCTCGCTCCCCTCTCTTTCTTCAACTCGTCACGCTGGTACTGCCTCCGTTTCAATGCATTCTATGCCCATAGCCATTTTGAGCAGCAGCAGCCGCGGCAGGACGACAACAACAACAACAACGGCAACAGCAACAAGGCAACAGCAGCAGCAGCGCAAGCCACGCTGAAGCACCTTCATTAACATACCAACTGCAGGAAAAAAGGGGCCACAGAGAGTTAGGGGACTGGAGAGGAGAGCGGAGAGAGGGGGAAGAACAGTCCCCGCCTATGGAGCTGGAATTTTAGCTTCATGGCTTGGAATTTGCTGTAATCCGATACAATTTAGCGGCTTAAAGCTTCTGCCTGCTTGACGCTCAAGTTTCTCATCATCTTTTGCAAGCTTCGTTGTTGTTGTTGTTATTTCCTTTACCCCCTCTCGCTTACTCCCTTCTTACTCTCTCTCTCTTTCCCATGTCGTTCGCAACGCAGTGAGGCACGCGCTTGTTTCTTTTATCCGCCTTCGCTTTTGTTTCTCGAGGGGAAGCACACTACACAGTCGGGTGTGCAGTGATGGAGGGAGTTAGATGCAGGGGGGATAGAGCGACGGGGAGTACTCCCTGAATGGTGATTAGACGCCACTTCAAAGGCCTCACAAGCATTTACATTTAAAGCGAATATTTGATAGTTAATGCCATCGTCGAGCTATGGAAGCTATCGAAGGTCACATGGCACAAAAGTTCAAGTGGCAATCGAAATGTGAACTTCAGTGTTTGCAGATACATAGAGTTTCCAGGGTAACCAAGGAAAAGGTTACAGCAGTAATGGGTTAAGTAAGAAGGTGTTTAAGCTAGGGTAACTAAGGTAAAGTCTACCACAGTTAAGGGTTGAGTAAGACGAGGTACAAGTTGACATCTACTAATTGATGCAGTATCTCATTAAGGTGCCATAGCAACTTGAAGCTTGGAGACCTTCTGTAGTTCTGAATATAGAATATGATATTCTAGTATTTACTAATATATACACAATTGCCTACGATGTATACCAGAAAAACCACTGCCTATAATATGCTGGCATATACTAGAAGTATAATTGCTGTTTACTATATTTCCTTCTTTTCCTGGAAACCTTCTATGGACCGTTGTTCAGTCCGCAGTCCACAGTCGAAAAGTATCTTCTTACAAAAGTATTTACAACTTGTAGGTGGTTCCCAGAATTCCATGGGGTCAGCTTGTCTCCGTTGCTGGAGAACGCACAACTCGGGGGGCTCATCAAATATGCCACGAAATCCGCTTTTCTTCTTCCTTCTTCTTGTGCACTCAGAAAACACAGGAAAATACAAATCCAACGTGGAAAATTATCAAAAATAAAAGCAAAAACAGTGAACTGCGGAAAGGGAAACAAGTGAGAAAGACAGACAGAAGGGAGACTGAAAGACGGACAGACAGTGGGCGGGACAAATGCGGGAAACAGACATGAGGCAGGGATAGACGGCGGGACAGACCTGATGGAGGCATACAAAATGCATGTGGCAGAAAAAGGAATCTAAACAATTTTTGCGCAGGCTGCTCGAAAAGGATTATGTGGTGTATGTGATGAGGGCGGGTGTGGTAGACAGGAGCAGCAGAGAGCGGGCTGTGTTGGCCAGAGTAACATGCTGTTCTGCGGTGTTTGGTAATTGTTTTTACGACACGTAACCAAAGCCACTGCAGCGCAGCTGGGGGAGGAACAGGCAGCAGAGCAGGAGCTGTGCTGGGGCCATTTAGCTGCAGCGCGTCCTCGGCGCAAGGGTGCATAATTATGAGGGATACGCAACAGGACTCGCGGGACGCTAAGAGCAGAAGCCCGCAGCCGGCACTAGCTGAAGCGTTAATCTACACCTGGTCGTTAGCCAAATTGACTGCTGTCGGCAGCGACTGCTCAGCGTTTTTCCTGCCCCTACTCTCCTTGTCGTCTATTTTTCACTTTTTCCACTCGGCGATCCATTAAATTGTAACATTTTTGCATTTGCTTTGTTCACATTTTATTCAATTTAATATTTAAATTTAAAACGAGGAGGGGGCAGGGAGGGGGGAGAATGAGGCGGGGCAGTTTCGGGTCAGAGTTGAACAATGAAGCAAAGCTCAAATATTTGCTTGATTGGTTTAGCCTGCTCGGCAGCTGCGTCACAAATACGACGAGTGGGAGTGGTATGAATACTCAGTAGCCATACTCAATACTCACACTCACACTCGTATTCATACTCAAACTCCAACTCTGACTTCGACAAAGTTTGTTTGCTGCTGCCGGCATAGAAATCGGAATATGAAATATTTATCTTATGTGAGCCAAGGCAATACTAGCAAAGGCATTGCCAGGCAGGGCAAATAGCATTGTGACATTGCCCCAGCAAGATGCAAACTGCAGCACCCAGAACGTATTTACCATGTGGTTCAATATGCAAATACATTGCCTAAATATTTGTTGGACTGCGAGAGAGAGAGAGACAGATCGTGCTGTGGGACATACATTGGAGAATATATATTGTAAGAAGAACTTGAAGTATTTCTGAGATACTCATGTTTATTTCTTTTAGTCTAAAGATACTCGAGAGAAAGTGTTTTAATAATTATTAAAGATTAATGAGAAAGTATAGTAAGATCTATAAACTTATAAGATATGTTATGAAATAAGTAAAAACACTTTAGAAACTAGAGCATACTTCTTTAAATTGAAAGAAACCCATTAGTGAAGGTTATTATAATTGCACAAGATTGCCGTCTTCCACTTTATCTTAAAGATATTACGCGAAAGTATTATAAGAACAATAATATAATTCTGCATTTATTTCTTATGACATCTAAACCAGCCTATGTTATATTCCAAATCATATTGGAACCACTTCATCTTGTTTATCTGCCGCATTAACTTAAATAATTCCCTAGAAGTTACTAAAAGAATCACTCTCTGTAAGCATATGAACTGATAAGATATTTGCTTACCTGTATTACTCTCCTCACTGCTCACATATCATAACCTTATTTAAGTGCAGAACTCTTCCGCGTAACTTTATACTTCCCTTTAAGCAAAGTTCTTAAATCATTTCCTCATAAACTGCAGACAACCCCCCTTCAAATATGATATCAAATCGCTGCAGGCAACACCTGCCTGACAAATGACACTTAAATGAAGTACAAATCGGGCTGCAAAAGTTCCGCAAGTAAGCACGAAAAATCAATATGCTCGTACCAACAATTGACAGCGCTCTTCTTCTCTTTTTTAGGGGCTTCCACCTGTCACTTTTTTATTTTCAATTAAATTATCAAAATTACCAAGCAGGAAGCACAGGCAAGTCACAGACAGAACGTGGCGCGGGCAGACGATGCCAACTTCAGCACGTGCTGTCGACAAGGGGGGAGAGTGAGACAGGGAGAGGGAGAGGTAGGGGGGCTGTCATGACGTTGTTGGCTTCCAGTTGCGAGCGTCGAGCTTGTCGGTTACCTTCACCTTGGCTGCAATTAATTCTGGTAACATAATCTTCACTTACAGCTTTGTATGACACTAAATCAGCGAGGCATGTGGCAGAGTCAGGTGGTGGGGGGAACATGCCACCAATGTGAGGGTTGTTCTCAGTGTGTGTGGGGGCGTGCCCAACTGATTTGCAAGCCTCCAATTATGGGGGATGAGTGACTAACACACATACTAAAGGAGGCAAGGATATGTACAACTTCAAGGGAACAATGAAATTTAACGCTTTCTGCACTAAATTTAATTAGTTCCATTCCGATGTTCGAATACTTTCCGCATATTTGCACGCCAAGCGATAATTATCGCCTGAAATTCGGTCAGAGGTTGACCGCGGCCCAGAGACCAAAGAGATCCCACTGCAAGAGATACTTCCCAGTCGCAATCCCAGTCCAGGCCGAGGCACGTTCGGTACGGTTCGGTATAGTTGGCATCTGCATGCAACGGACACCTGATATATAACTGAGAATAGGGACGGGGGAGAGGGGACGTAGAGGCAGTCGCTGGTCCTCAGGCGTGTAGCTGAGCGCAGGTGGAGCTTGTGAAAGATCCTCTCCACGCACATTCATTGGCCATTTCGTTTTCACTTTTGGACGTGACTGTGCGCCCCCATTCACAGACAGGGCTGCACACACACACGACACTGTACACAAATCACGGTGATAATTCACAGTAAATCACCGTTAATAATCGCTTACGTGATTTATATATGAAGTGGAAATTTTCGGTTTGCTTTATGGCATAACAAATTATAAGGGAACTTGACTTAGTTCAGGCAATTCTGTAGATTTTGATGAACTGCAGATGTTCTACTATAACATTATTTATTATAATATCATTGTATATTATATCATTCTTCACTTGCATTATATAAATGCAGCTTCTTGCCTATTTCTTTCTCTCTAGATGTTCATTATATCACTCTCCACTTTCGTTTTCAAGTTTCCAACAACAAATGTAGTAATTTCATTAAGTTTACCGCTATTTCTTTTTCAATCTAGCTGTTCATTACATCATTCTTTACTTCTGTTGCTGGAATTCCAAAGATAACTGGTATAATTGATTTGTTTCCGATGCAATGCTATGCTTTAGGTTATATTAAACATTTTCAGTCACACTAATCACAATATAAGGAATATCTCTCTCTCTCTCTATATGTGTCCGTCTGCCTCGCCAGCCCTGTGCAGGTGTGATCGAATCGATAAACCAATGAATGCACCGCCCGCCGTGCGGGCAGTAACAACAACAACAAGCATTTCTTGTGTAGCTGTTGGAACTCTTTGGTGGATGCAGCGCGTCAATTCGCTTAAGTTTTCGACATGTTGCGCATGTGATGAAGATTAAGTAGAAAATAATTACAAGCTCTGCTGCTGGTGGGGCAGGTGGGGCAGCGATTGCTTTGTGATATGTTTTTGCCGGTCAGTCTGTTTGTGTGTGTATTGTCTGTGTGTGTGTGTGCAGCGTGCGTAATTACATAAATGGCTATGTCAGTGCGGTGACAGGTCGGCGTCATCGCAACTGTCAGTCCATCTCAGTCGCAGTCGCAGTCGTAGTGTGTGTGTGTGTGTGTGTTCAGTCTGTCTATCTCTCTCTCTCTCTGTTCTTCTGTCCATCAGTCGATCATCAATCGTGCGAACTTTCCAGCTCCATTTGGCCCGCCCACTTCGGGCCAAAAACGCGCAGCCGAAACACGTTCGTTTGCCACGAATATCATTGCCACGCATGGGGCATGGGGCATGTTGCATGTGCCCCATAAGGCACATACCTGTTTCGCTGTGCGTTCTCACAGGCTGCACATAAATCGCATAAAATAAAAAGGCCCAAATCAGCGTGTAACGATACACGCGGCAAAGGGTTGCAAGGGAAAGGGGACGAGAGAAAGAGGGAGGGAGAGAGTGATCGCCACACGGAACGCCATAAATTTTAAAGTAATTTTCTCCATAATTTATGGGAAAATATTATGTACAAAAAGTAGGTGCAGTTGGCAGTAAAACCTCCCTAGTTTCTGGCCACAAAAACTATGCCAAATAAAGTAATTAAATTCAATGTGTCATGATATACGAGTTCTAGAAGAGCAGAGGAGAATTAGGGGACAGTGGGGGATACACTGAGAAAATTGCAAGTAAAAGCTCACAAAATTGCTGCAACAATTCCTCCAGCCAGAGAGAACTTTCGCACAGCAATTTACTACGCTTTGGTATTTTGGCTGCTTGAGTTATTGCTGAGCCTGAGCCCAGGACCAACAGGGGATTACCTTCATCTGTCTGTCTGTCTGCCTTCCAGTCTCTGTCTGTGTCTGCGTCGAGTGGAGCAGCAGGTCACGATTATCTGCATACGCAGCCGCCAATAATTTCAAAATTGGCGCACTTAAGCGCAGTTTCAGGCAGGAGGGGAAGGGGAGCGGGAAGACCACATAATTTGAAAGTTATTTTGGGTTGGAGTAAAAATTATTGAGCAATATGCTGATCTGTAAAATCATAAATAAAAATATTTGTACTTAGCCTCGACTTACTGCCGGCACAGCCCCCTTTCAATCCTGTCTGTCTCCCCTCCCCTCTGCCCCCTCTCACTCATCCTCTTGTGCCTCTTCTCCCTTTGGCATTTCGATAACTTTTATGTTATTAGGTGAGAGAGTTGCTTCCAGGCCAGATTGTCTGGCTCTCTCTACCTCCCTCCCTCTCACTCCCCCCTCTTTCTCTGCGATCTTGCGCATCGGCATTTGGGATACGCTGAACGTTGTGGCCGCAGGCTTAACGATTGATAAAGTCTTTTTATTTACAAGCTGATAATGATGGTGTAGGCGCAGGCTCTTTTGCCATTGCGACGGTTTCGGCGCTGTAATTTATGAGCAATTTGGAGAGTACAGTAAAAGATTGAGAAGGAGGAGAGAGAGGGAGAAACTGCTGTTGCAAATTGTTGTATGAAGAGGAAAAGAGTTACTAAAGATCATCATTCTTCATTTATACTAAGAACAATTCTCTTTCGTATTATTGATGAGTTTTGAACTAATTTAGAAAACCTTTTCGACGCGTTTGCTGCATAGACAATTTCACAGTTCATTTTTTGTCTGTGGCTTTTTATCGCGCTGGTATTTTGTACAGATTGATAAAGTAAATGTACCAGGAAAGAAGGAAACGCGTTAAAATGTCACAACAAAACGCTGAACTCATTTTTTGTTGCTACGCATATCGAGGCTCGTTTTACGATGCACATAAAACATGCAACTTGATGGCGTTTCGAAAACCAAAACACAGACAAACAGAAGACTCAAGACACGAACTAGAAGACACGAATGCTCAGTCAGGGGAGGGAGGGAAGAGAGAGAGGTAAGTTAGACCTCTACTCTCTCATGCCTAAGCCGATTATGAGGGGGACATAAAAATGTCGCTGTCCAGCGATCTACTAGAATCGTGTTAAGTGTAGTAGGAGGAGGGGACAGGTAGAGGGGGTTGGCTGGTGTCGATGTCACTTCTGGTGCTGCCACTGCCACGCCAGGCTTGTTTGTGTCGCTGCTGATGAGTGTCATTAACATCAAATTACCACAAGTCAAAGTCAAAGTCATGATGTGATGACCAAAATAAAGGTAAAGGGCAAAAGGGAATGCGAAGAAGGAATGCTGCGCGACAGACGCGACAGTTAGTTGAAAACTTATGGTACACAAATGAAACGAAAACCACATGAAGCAAAGGCGCGTCGCGTTCCTCGCCTCCACTGTGGTCCGCACATCTTCAATCTGCGGCAAATGCGAACTGACACTTGCGACTGACCAAGCGAAAGGAGGAGGGAGAGGGAGAAAGAGAGAGAAAGACCGCTTGGAATGTGTGCTGCGAAACTATCGTTATCGATAAGTGTTCATTTTTTATCTTGCCCACCAACTATGATTATCTTCTCACTCCATTCTTCTTCTTCTTTATCTCCTTCCTACTCCCACTCAAATTAGTCTATGATATATTTGCCATAATTCTGGAAATTCCCTTTCGCGATCGACACTTGATAATAAATTACTCCATACACAGACCAGTTCTCTATTGAGATTGATCTTGTGGATCTTAATCTTGATCCCCCTTCCCCTGCATAATTATGTTAAACACGCCAAAGTCATTCATAAATCTTTGGCAACCACCCAGAGAGCTGAGGTGGAGGATATCGGAATCAGAATCAGTATAAAGGGAATATTTACATAGCACGATATTATTCATTATGCTCAATGGGATGAGCTGCTTCACGCATTTGTCCCGAGTCTCCAGCGTCTTTTGTAGGTGATAAAATTTGATAGTAATTTATTATGCGGCAAAACAAGCGCGAGACAGCCGGAGACAGCGAGTGAGCGAGATGGGAAGAGACAGAGAAAAACAGAGGGAGAGAGGGAGACTGAGTGCCACAGCGAGGAGCATTAATTTGGGGTCTGGGGATCTCTGTCTGGTGCGGGGTCTGCGCGAATAGCGAGCGAACGAAATCACAAAATGAAATCAATAAACCAGTCAATAAAAACAGAAACCGAAACAATTTTAAGATGCAAATTATGCAAATGAGGCGCACGGATTTCGTGTACAGCGATAAAACCGAAAAAAAAACAGACCCAAAAAATCAAATACCCAAAACTAATACCGAATAAAAAAAAAGAAACACACACATATTTCTTGTCTCTCTTGCACAATTTTTTGAATTTTGTATGCATATTTAACACATACAAACAGGCGCCGCGTGGGCGTTTATAATGAAAGAGGCGTGGCCTGATAGCAAAATGTAGAAAAAAGATATGCAAAACTTACGTCTGCGCTGCAAAGTCGATGATGATGTTGCTGTAGTTGATGAGGATGACGCTGCCGACGCCGCTGGTGGCTCGCCTTGGGGCCGGCAGAGACGCTTCCAAAGCAACATCTTATAGAGATGCTCCCTGATGAAGATGAAGATGACGATGACGATAAGACAACAAGTCTGAGATTATGCGGCGAATGCGGGTGTTGCTTTATTGCGAAATGCTGTTAACATTTGACACACGGCACATTAATTAACGAAATCATTTGCATAAAATTATAATAAACTCGAAATGTTTTGATCGCAATTTGTACTCGGGGCGCCCCCCACGAGAGAGATGCCGAGACGCCAGACACCGCCTCTGCGCACGCGCCGCGGCAAGGAGAAGGAGTCGGAGTCAGAGTAGGGAACTGAAGACGACGCACGTGCCGCACGTTCAAATGCAACTGCGCGGCTGACAAAAACGAAAAACAGTCAAAAGCGACAGCAACGACGACGACAGCTGCGTCGACAGCGACAGCGCCGTAGCCACAGCAAGTGTCACAGCGCGGTGCCACAACAGGTGGCGCTGTGGTGGTGGTAGAAATCGGAGTCAGCTTTTTTTTTCTCTCGAGTTTCCGCAAAATCTTCCTCGGCTTATTGTATGTGGACTTCCGTTAAGCGGGTTTCACGCGCTCGGTCACTTCTGCGCCTCACGACGGTTAATTAACGAATAAAAGTCGAGTCGGTTTTGTGAACATGGCTTAAACGCGGCGGCGGCCGCAGCGGCAGCGGCGGCATATCGCTCCGCTCGGCGCTGCTCGCTGGTAACAGAGCACAGAAAAAAAATGAAAAAAGAAAATATGTTACACCCAAGCGGCGACGCTGCCGTCGTCGTCGTCGCCGTCGCGTTGGAGTTGGCAGCCGCGACGACGCTTTCGGACCAGAGCCCAGCGCACATTGGGGCCAGTGGAGGCATAAAACAGGTGTAAAAACGATATGAATGAACGTAAAAATGCGCTCGCTTGATAGCGACATATGCCATAGATTCACACATATACGAGTATGCTATGTTAGATGAACATGTAGCCGTTAAACTTTACGATCTCGAGGGTGTGGACAATTAGAAGATCGTAAAATGCAGCCAATTAAAAGATTTATTGATGAATTTTTAGAGCGCAGCGATTGGATTAGTTGACATTTCGAATTTGACGCGTTTGTGGGGTGTACACTACGCAATTAGAATTTAGAATAATTTATACACCGTATGTTATTTACTTCTTTGGATTTTCCTTAGTATTCACTTCTTTGGTACTTAAAATGTCCATTCTTACTTACTTCTTAGGTACTTTAAATTTCCCTTCGCACTTGTTTAAATTAACAGCGTTGCCATATTTATGCACAATTTAAAGCACTGTGCACAGCGCTGCCGGCGTCGACTGCAACGCCACTGTCCGCCATTTGCCTCCATTGTTGCCCTTGTTGTTGTTGGTTTTTGCCCCAAAAGTGTAACAAGCGGGCGCATTTCTTGCCTGCTCTCTCGCCCGTGCAAAGTTCATAATGCACGCAAAGCGACAGCATTTTTACGTTTTTTTTATTTTCCCATTTTTTGCATTCTGTTTGCCTGCACATTTATTGCTTTACGCTTGATGCGTTTATATCGCAAACGACGGCGACGTCGCTGCTGCCGCTGCTGACCAACATGCAATGCGGAAAGCTTCTTCTTTTCACTGCTTGTCTGTCTATTTGACATATTGCACTTGCTTCGCTGCCGACGTCTCCGCCACCGCCGCCACCACCAGCGCCGCTGCCACCATCACTGTCTGTTCATTAAGCGAATCAGCGTAGCGAAGCATAAAGGCAAATTAACATAAGACAACTTCTTTTTCGACTTCTACCAACGACTGCCGGTTTCTGTGGCGGAATTAAAGACCCTTTCTATTGCTCTACGTATGTGTATTATGATGTACATATATATGTATGTGTGTGTGTGTGTGGGGCGGCACAACAAAATTGCTTTGGTCTGCGTCTAATTGCTTTACAAATTTTAAACGAAACTTTTTTGTGACAGGTCACACTGCATGTATATGTGCGGGTGTGTGTTGATGTTGGTTAATCATGTTATTTTTGTTGCACTCGCGGAAGTTTGCTTCATTCATAACCCACACACTTAGTTTTGAATGCACTGTGTGCGTATGTGAACCATGCAATAGCTCATTATGATTATATTTTCGAATTCTTAATCTTTTCCCGAAGTACAATGACTTTGTCGCGATGTTTGCACAAGTTAAGTAATGAGAGGGGGCGAGAGATGGAACCACCTGCAGTTGGTATTTTTAGTACACACAAAAGCACAATTGCAATTATCGATAACAGGCAAAAGTAGATCAGCGATAGCTATCGCACACAATGTGCAAGTGGAAGTTGTCCACCAGTTTTCAGGTAACGACCTTTTTGCAAGAGTGTTTCAACTGCGGCTTGCCACAAATTGTTGCGCACTGTGTTGTGTGCTTTGCGCTTGCGTGCCTCGAAATTGTTATGAATATGAATATTTATGTGTGTGCAGATGCGCAACCATATGCAACATTACCGAATAACAAGAGGCGCGTGGTTCGTCGTCGTTGTGGCAACCGAAGCGTTGCGTCGTCGTTTCGTTGCCATGTCAGCCACAAGGGGCAGGAACAACACCAAATTACAACAAGTACAAAGCTTAAATTAATTCCTAAAGATGCCGCGTCCATTAAACAAGGATTATCGCGCTGCGGACTTCAAGAAGCTTAGCGAGATGATCAGGAATCATCCGCTAATGAAGACGGAGCCACCGGATCAGCTGCAGCTGGACAAGATGCGCACACCCGAGTACCGCACCAAGTGTGTGATGCGTGCCTCGCTGGATGACATTGCGCAGGGCGTGAGTAGCGACAGACCAAACAGATCTCCAGCTTATTTATTTTTTTCTTCCTTCAGATCAACCTGTACAAGCTCCAATTGGGCACAGAGAAGCCCGAAAGCAAGGCAGACACCATAAGATTTGCTCCAATTGCAGCTGCACGCAGCGCGAGCACTACCAAATCGTCCAAGCACGCGGCCACGCCCTTCATCAAGGTACTCCTACGGAAAACACCCGTTGTGGTGCTGTTCGAGCGGCCCAGCATGACGGCCGAGATGGACAGCGATGAGGGTCGTCTCGTGTTGGCAGACAACGAACGCTACGAAGAGTTGCTGGCAGGCACGGACAAGTCGCGTCGCACTGTCGATGCGGACACGCAGACAGTGACACCGCTGGTGAAGTCACGGCTGGTCAACACCGAACGCATCTGCACCGATCATGTTGGCTCCTATGTCTCGAACTTTGAGATGTTCGACACGTACAAGGATCTGGAGGCATCCACTAAGAGTGTGCAGGTGCAGGGCGAGAAGAAGATGCAAGTGACCACGTACAGAGTCAGTGGAGTGGATCAGTTTGAGTCAATCAACAATCTGCCAAGTTTCCGCCTTGCCCTCATGCTCACCATGCGCATCCTGGCCAGCAATGTGTTCGAGCCGCAACAGCGACGCTTTCGCAACATGACGCCACCTGATCCACTTGCCGAGGATGTCAAGTTCAAGTATCGCCTGCAGCTGCTCTGGCGCCTTAGTCCTCCAGCTCCACATGCGAAGCATCGCCAGGCAGTGACCGCCATTAGCTTCTGTCCCAACAACGGCGACATCATGGCCATCTCCTATGGCGTCTATACCTTCTCCCAATTGAATGCTCCACCGCGACATGGCTGTGTTCTTGTGTGGAACATTAAGAATCCTGTGAATCCTGAACGTTGCTACGATTATAAGGTGCCCGTGGTGACACTGCAGTTCTCACCCACATCGCCACAGCTGCTCGCCATTGGCCTCCATAATGGTAACATCGAGGTGCGGGACATCTCGCAACCAGATCTGCCACCGCTTGCGATCTCACAGCGCTGCAGTTCGCCGCATTTTGAGGCAGTGACTGCGATTCAGTGGATTCAACGTAGCGATGGAGATGTGGGCAGCGCTGCTGATATTTCGCCCTTTCTAGCCACCTCCCAGTCTGGTGATGTGACCAAGTATCAGATCATTAATAGTCCCTTTCTGCTGGGCTTCGAGCATCAACGCTTTCAGCGCTCTGAGGGTGAACTGGAAGGAATTCCACAGCTGCGTCCCACGCAGGCAGAGCCTTTTCTGGCTAATCGTCATCCACAGTGCCTGGAACTGGTGGTGGATCCACTGAACTCGGATATGTACTATGTGCTTACCGACGAGGGCACACTCTTCAAGTGCTCCACCAACTATCCACTGCAGCATCTCGAACTGCGTCAGGTGCATGAATCCGCCGCGGTCTGCATGGATTTCTCTCCCTGGTCGCCTAAATTGTATCTCACCTGTGGCAGCGATTGGTAGAAGATTGGAAATTCATATGGCATAGACATTAATCTTTCTACTTCTCTAGGGTCATTCGCATCTGGCTGTCGGGCATCGTGCTGCCCCTCATCGAGCTGCATCATCATTTGTCGCCGGTGCACTGCGCCCGCTGGAGTCGCACACACGCTACCATTATCGTTTCCCTGAGTCACACAGCCATTGACATCTGGGATCTGCGCTATAGCACACTGAAACCCGTGTCCACGACCACCATTGATGCCAAGATTAGCTATACAACCTTTCGGTGGGCATAAATTCTACGTGATTAGTTAGTTTACTTTAATTCTGTTTCCCATCTTCCTTGCAGTTTCACGCACTGTGGCCGCTCCATGGCTGTGGGCAACGAGGCTGGCAATCTGCTCATGCTTTCCTTTGAGGACATGCCCTTTCCGCCGCATTTTCAGTACAGGCAGCTCAAGCGCGCTATCTACAAGGCGTTGGACCTGCGCCCGAAGCTGCAAGAGCAGTTGAAGAGCGTGGGACACTTTGGCTATCCGGGAGGGAAGAAGCAGGAACTGCAGCAGTAGAAAGAGAGCGGAGAGGAATAATCAGATATTATACTATGAGGAATAACATAAATGATAGAACTTACAAAGAATATAAAGTAAATCCATATAAAGTAGTTCTTATATATATATGAATGATGAATGATATAACTTACAAAGAATATAAAGTAAATCCTTATATAAAGTAGTTCTTTTACGTTTCAGATCTTTCTAGACTTCCTTCACTTAGATCTCCCACTCCCTAACTAAACCCCCTTCCAATTAGAAAATCCCTGCCAAAGTATTGTAGTTCTTCAGTTTACGGTTCCATTTCCACACACTGCTATCGCACTTAACCCCGTTTAGAGCTGGAGGTTCCCTTATCGGGCTCTCAGTATATTAGCATAATGCCGCTGTGCACCTTGACTACACCTGATAGCCACCAAGTTCAGCCCAATGATGACGTCGCAAGGCCTGTGGTTGCGGTCTGTCGTGCTTGTGCTGTTCGCTGTTGCTTTTCCGTCTTGCTGCCCCATCGATCGTCAGTTCAGTTCAGTTGAAATTGCAACCAGGTTCGAAATGGCGGCCCATCTGCTTCGTCAGAATTTGCTGTTGCCCTCACCTACGCCCCAGATGACCCTGCACGATGCGCGCACTCAGCTGCGTCGCATGCCGCCTGCCTATAGCACCGCCCAGACGCCTTTCAGCCGGGACAAGGATTTCGCTCCGCAACTGCGATATCAACTGGAGTCGACGGGCCGCAAACCAGCAAAGCTACGACCCTGCAAGGTCATCTTTGTGGGTGACTGTGCCGTCGGCAAGACGGCCATAGTGAATCGGTGAGTTGGAGCACTTGAGTTGCTTGAGTCTTAACCTGATCTCGCTCTCGTTTAGCTTCTGCTTCGACAAGTTTCAGTCGAACTATAAAGCCACAATAGGCGTGGACTTTGAGCTGGAGAACTTCAATATACTGGGTCACAACTTTAACCTGGAGATGTAGGTGGTTGAGTGGAGTGGGTGTAGCATAGACTGGATTATGATTGAGTTCTCTCTTTGCAGGTGGGACACGGCGGGCCAAGAGCGTTTCAAGTGCATTGCGGGTGCTTATTATCGCAATGCCAGTGGTGAGTAGAGCAGCAGGCAAGAATTTTCCCTTTATAAAAGTTCATATCTCAGTTATTGTGGCCACCTTCGACATGTCCAAGCGGGATACCCTGGAATCGGCCAAGAAATGGCTTACGAGCGCGCTCAACTACAACACAGCACAGAAACCTCTGGTATTCCTAGTGGGCACAAAGGCAGATCTATTGGTGGGTAGCCCGAGCATATATGAACTTCATTACTCACCAAATACCCTGTATTTGCAGACCAAGGAGGAGTTCATGCGCATGGAACGCATTGCGGGTGTAACAGCCTGCGAGTTGCAAGCGGAGTATTGGTCCGTTTCAGCTCGTTCTGGTTACAAAGTTACTGACTTCTTTCAACGTTTAGCAGCCTTAGCTTTTGAAACGGCCATGCAGCAAGAGTTGAGAGCATTAAACAATCGAGCACAGGCTCAAACGGCACAAATAACTGAAAAATCGCAAAGTTTTGGTAAGTTCCACATAAGGTCCACATAATATATTGATATTAATCTGAAAACTCTTTCATAGATTTACGTAGCTTTTTTGGTCGCCGCTCCGACAAGCAGAAAAGTGGTTGTGCCTGCTGACCTAATAATCCAATGGTTTTTAATATTTACTTATACCTCATATTTTTACTTTTAAGTTTTCTGCACAAAATAAACCGCTTCATTTTCAATAAACAGTGGTACCATATTATTAATTGTGTACCGTGCTGCCACATTTGCAAATTCTTTTCCACAGCGTTGCCATTTTACAACAGTGTTGCCATTTATTGACAATTGGCCATTTGGCGTTGCCACTACTCATGCTGTCTGGCCACGCTACTGTCAAAATTGGTTTCCGCTGATTTGACAATGCCCCTTAGTTCTCCTTTTCATTTCTTTTTCTCGTAGAAATGCCACCTAAAAAGCCAACCGAGAAATCCGGTAAGGATTTTTCATATAAAAATGCATTAAAAATGTCTGGAATAAACACAAAAAGCAACCCAAATGCTATAGCAATGCAAAACGATGTGTAGAAATGTGTTTTACAATGTTTTTAACGAAAATAACGTAGAAAATCGATCGCCATGTTAGCGCCACGTGCGGTGTGGCTGCGACTCACCTTCGAAAACAATGTTAATTCAGTGTGCTTACCTGCAGACCCTCCCGCTCAATCAGAATGTCTACTTCAAAAAACTTTCAAGTGCAATTGTTATTAATTATTGAGGCAGCATCGTTCGTCTACTTGCTGCAGCGGTGCTTCTTCGTGTTTAACCCAACTTTTTTGTAGTTCTGTTTACCTCAGTGTATTAATTTTTGTGATGTTCGATTTCAACTTGCAGCTAAGCCCGGCGATAAGAAGCCAGAGGCCAAGAAGCCCGCGGCTGCCGCGCCTGCTGCTGCCAAGAAGGAGGCACCAGCTGCTGCTAAGCCAGCGGCTGCTGCTCCCAAGAAGGCTGCTGCTGCCCCCGCTAAGAAGCCCGCTGCCGCTGCTGGTGCCGCTAAGAAGCCAGCCGCCGCTGCTGCCAAGAAGCCCGCAGTGAAGAAGACCGTGGCCAAGCCCAAGGCTAAGACTCTTGGCAAGAAGACCGCCGCTGGCAAGAAGCCCCAGTCGGTGCTGGCTAAGCTTTCCGCCAAGGCACGTGCTGCTGCCAAGGGTAAGAAGCCCGCCGCTAAGGCTGGTGTCAAACCCACCAAGGGAACTGCCAAGGCTAAGGCTGTTGCCTTGCTGAACGCCAAGAAGGTGCAGACCAAGGTGAGCAATCAAACTCCCTCCAGGAAAAGGAATTGTTTACTATATTTCCCTCTATCTACAGATTGTCAAGGGTGCTTTCGGAACCCGCACACGCAAGATCCGCACCAATGTGCACTTCCGTCGTCCAACAACGTTGAAGTTGCCCCGCAACCCCAAGTACCCCAGGAAGTCGGTGCCCACCAGGAACCGCATGGATGCTTACAACATCATCAAATACCCGTTGACCACGGAAGCAGCCATGAAGAAGATCGAGGACAACAACACCCTGGTCTTCCTCACACATCTGCGCGCCAACAAGAACCATGTGCGTGCCGCAGTGCGCAAGCTCTACGACATCAAGGTGGCTAAGGTTAACATTCTGATCAGACCCGATGGTCAGAAGAAGGCTTATGTGCGCCTGGCGCGTGACTACGATGCTCTGGATATTGCCAACAAGATCGGCATCATATAAACATGCAAACTGGAAGCGTACATTTTAGTTTTTCTATAAAAACAACAAAGTAAATAACTAAGCTGACACGATAGAGCGATGATGAACGTTTCACTGTTGTCTGGGTATAATAAAAAACAACTCAAAAACTACAGCAAAATGGGTTTTGCTTTGGGATTGTTGGTATTTCTTTTATTTTCAGATTTACTTGGAGACGGAATTCAAACACAGGTTCATTTGAAAAGGTAATTAAAACATCACATCAAATATTATATCTGACTAATCAATTTGTTTCTGTTTCTTTTTAGTTCTGCGCAGGTACAACAACTATATCCCAGTTTTATAAGGTGTGTATAATTTTGTTATTTATATTTTTATATAGTTTCTCATTCTGATGATATTTCGAGTAGGAATCTCCTTGAGCTCCAGTCATGCGTTGCTTTGAAATCAATTTTTCTCCAACTGAGTTAAATTACTTTAAGCGAAGTTTTTAGTGTTGCTATTTCCCTAAACTAATCGATTTATCTATTATAGTTTTCAGTTCAGCGATAGCAACAACTACAACACTATGGATAAGTCTTCAAGGTGTGTATTATAAAATTTTTAGATCTCTTTTGCAGCTCCTTATGATGATTTTCTGAGTAGGAATCTCATTGAGCTTCAGTCATGCGTTGCTATGAAATTAACTTAAGTCTCATACTGATAAACAAAACTAACATAATTGCCTGATTCTACTTGACAATTTCAACTAATTGTTGTTCATCTTGTTTATTTCAGATTGGTAAGCATTATAGACATGAAAAGCCCCACGCTATTCGGAAAAACATTTTGATATCTTATAATTAATTGCAATATTAATAAAGATTCGCATATCTATTACATATTTTGTACCTTTTATTGTCTAAATCCAACTTTAATACCTGCGAAACTGTTTTCGAAACTTGTCGTAGTGATAATCATCTGTTGCACGCTTGACTCCGTTCGGATTGGTTTGATGATGTGCTGGCTTGTTGTTCCCGTCCTTATCCTCACGCTGCTTGCGACGACGCTGTTCATTGTTGTCCTCGATATTGACTGTGGATAAGAAAAGATGTTGGATTAAAAGCAAACAGAGCACAGCTTATTGCTAGATGATCTTACAGCGATTGTGTTGCATGAAGTTGACCGCCATGTTGGTGGGCACAAACTGGGATGGACCATCCTTCTTGTTTTTGGCATCTTGCAGCAGCTTCTGCTTGGCATCCTCTGTTGCCTCAATGTTGCGTATCTTGGCTTGTATGCCCAGATCCACCTCTGGGATACCGTTCAGCATTTGATTGGACAACATCTCTTCGGATCTGTGTGAGGTCGACTGCCGCAAGTGGTCGGGCAGTGCATAGAGGGCAGCATCTTCGGGTGTTAGGTATTTGTGGGCGTCATTGTCGTCTTGATCTGTTGACTTATCATTCGTTCCGCCGCCTTTGCGCTTCTGCAGCTCTTGTTCAATGTATTTCATCATCTCTTCATCTTCGTCTCGTTTGTTTGTTTCCGCTGAGAACTGTGTACCGATGCCCACATCGTATGCATCGTCAGCTTCTTTCATTTTGCCCGATTTCAGTGTTTGCATATTAACCAGGCCACCCATTTTCACATTGTACGGATCCTTGATTGCCAATTCTTCCTCTGGTGCGATTTTCTTGCCTAGTGCAAGTCCAACAAGGCTGACGCCATTGGGACGTTGTCGCAAGCGCTGTCGTTCCTTGATTTCTTCCAGCGTGAGTCTAAAATATGGTGGGCTCATTATTTTAGAATTTACAATAATCTCAAACACTTACTGCTCCTCCTTTTCCTCATCATCCGAGTTCTTTCGTTGACGCAGGTTCTTGCGGGATTTCTTTTTAAAAACTATTTTAGTTGTCTCCTCAGCACTATCTGTATTGTCTTTTGCAAGTGTCTCCATATTTTATTATTATAATTTCCAAGTAAAATAGACTTTTTGTTTACAAGTTTTTTTAGCGATGCTACAAATGCATATATAATGCTATCGGGCAGATGAAAATATATCGATATTTATAAAAATGTGCTGCCTCACTGTATTGTTTACAGCTGACTGTGCCGGCGATTACAGTATCGATAACTTATATCGGTATCGGTAGTATAGCGCTCGACTGTGGTACTTCAGTGCATTTGAGATACGGCCACACCGATTTGAAGTTAATTGAAAATGGGCAAGGAACGTGGACGAGGTCGGGGACGAGGACGAGGTCGTCATAACTTCCATTCTCAGCCATATAACAAGGGCAATTGGCGTGATCAAAAGAAGGATCATGCAAAAAACAGCAATGGCTTTGGCCAATCACATTTCACCCGCAACAGGTAGAAGAAGAATTTCAAATCAAATTATTCTTAGAGATTAATTCCGGCTCTTGTTACTCACACCATGTAGGCAACCACAGGCAAAGTGTACGCTACGTGAGAACCAAGTGGGCATCACAGAATTCACCAATCCAGATTTGCCCGGCTTCACCGGCGTGCTGAAATCACGTTTTTCTGATTTTCATGTGAATGAAATCGACAGCACGGGGCACGTGTTGCAGTTGAATGACCTCAAAGTACCGAAGCTGGAAATTGAACGTGAGTGGGCACAATTTGCTTGGGAAGCACATCATTGATTCTCTACTCTAATCCCTCTTGCAGCTGTGGATGAGTCACAACTGGACGAGTGGCGCAAGAAACTGGAGAACATTATCGATGACAACCTGTGGCAGCAAATCGCCACCTTGGCTGCGTCCAAGTACGACGCAAGTAGCGAGCAACAGGTGGACATCAATGTGGAGACTCTGGACAAGGAACAGCGTACGCAGATACATCAGCTTATCAAGCAGCTGTACAAGAACAAACTGATATCGAAGACATGTGACCAGCCGGAGGAGCAACAGGTGCCGGCCAAGAAAGTAATACGCATTTCCAAACCCAAACCAGGACGCTGTAAGTGAGCCAGTGCACCCTAAAGTCTACCTCCTTCATCATCCTTTTCCTCTTTCAGCGGATAATCGTTGGAATTTCCCAGCGGAATTTGTCAGCTTTGTGGTGCATAAAATCAACATGGACACCAGTGAAGTGGCCTCCACCATAGCCAGTCGCTTGAGGTGGGTAGAGAATGAATTCTATGATAGATTATAGCTAATCTTTCTGCCTTGCAGCCTACGTCCCTCGCAGGTAAACTACTGCGGCACCAAGGACAAACGTGCCAAGACCACGCAGAGCTTCTGCATCAAGCGTCGCACACCGGAGGCAATTGCTCATGCAGCGCGTATTCTACGCAACGTTTACGTTGGCAACTTTAGCTTTAGACCCACCACACTCAAGTTGGGTGATCTGCAAGGGAATCGTTTCCGCATTGCACTGCGTCACATTACGCAGCCACGCGAGCACATTGAACAGGCGCTGGAGTCGTTGAAGGAACGCGGCTTCATCAACTACTACGGCCTGCAGCGCTTTGGCAATAGCGCCAGTATACCCACCTATGAGGTGGGCGTGGCACTGTTGAAACGTGACTACAAGCAAGCATGTGAACTAATTCTCAAGCCACGTGACAATGATGTGGAGTTCATGCGCGTCATACGTGAATCCTGGTGGCAGAACCGGGACTCTGCTGCTGCGGGGGCTAAGTTCTATCACAACAATAGCAAATACATTGAGAAGAAGCTACTGGACGGACTGGCCACATTCGGGGAGACGGACTATGCTGCTGCACTGCGTCAGATACCGAGGAACATGTTGCTGCTGTATCCACATGCCTATCAGAGCCTGATCTTCAATCGCATTGCATCGCGTCGCATTAAGCAATTTGGACTGCAGTTGATTCCTGGTGATTTGATCTATGTGGAGGAGGGGGAACAGGCGGCAGCAGAGGAGGAGGCAGCAGCTTCCATTGATGCAGATGAGAGTCTGGAAAGTGTGGATGAGGATCAAGATGGCAATGCTGACAATCTGTTGGCAGAGGAGTCCATTTTCAAGCGCAAGGTGAGGCCACTTTCGGAGGAGGACATTGCCAGCGGCAAGTACAAGTTGTCGGATGTGGTGATCCCTCTGCCTGGTTACGATATAACCTATCCCAGCAACGAGTGTGGCTCTTGGTATGAAGAGATGCTCGGTGAGGCGGGCCTGTCCTCGGAGCTGTTGCGTCACAAGGAGAAGACGTACTCACTGGGAGGAGCCTATCGCAAGCTACTCGTGCAAACGCAGGATTTGAAGTGGAGTTTCCGCCGCTACACCTCCCCCGAGGACACATTGATAGCCTCGGACTGGGAGCAGCTAAAGAACATTGAGGTGACACCAGAGCCCGCGGAGACGGAGGGCAACTACACGGCACTATTGCTGGAATTCTCGCTGCCCACGGCTGCTTATGCCACCATGTTCCTGAGAGAGCTTTTTAAGCAGGATACATCGACAGCTGCACAAATGCAGTTGGAACAGGAGGAAATCCTCAAGAAATTGGCACAAGAAGACGTCGAAACGGAGGCGGTGGCAGAGGCTGCAGCTGAGACGGAGGCTGCAGCTGCAGTGACTGAGACGCAAGCAGAGTCAAAGGCGATTGCCGAAGCAGTTTCAGCGCAGTTTCGATAGGGAAAATCAATTTACGCGCGCTCATCTCGACTGCATGGGCATGTGTGTGTGTGTGCGTCTGTGTCTTTCTGTGTATGTGCGTATGTAAACTTCAAACCAACCACAACAATAACAATGCGCACGTGAGTGCACGCGCTGTCGCTCTCTATCACATTGTCGTGCTCTCTTCGTGCGCTCTCTTTGCTGCCGACGTCGTGCGCTCTCTCTCCCGTTGGCCCTTTGTCGGCAGCCAGGACCAGCAGAACAGCATTGAGTCCTATTCATTAGTTCGCTGACAAGCGAGAGCTTTGGACGCGCCACCCAGTGTGCGTGAGTGTGTGTGCGTGTGAGTTTGTCTACATAAATGTTGTAAAAGAACAATAACAATAACAAATAACACAAGACCGTCGTCGCTTGTTAAATTTCAAGAAACGGACAAAAACAAAAAGGAAATTAAAGGTGAATCATTAACTTGTACACATATACATATATAAATTGACTACACACACACACACATAGTAATAGCAACATAAATGCATTTGAGATTTTGGGCGCGTAGTTTTATTTTTTTAATAAAAAACGTATACTTAATAGCAATAAATAAAGAAGGCTAACAATATTAAGTGTTATCGATTTTGTCAACAATCGAACTGTACATTTACGGTTATATTTCGCATTGGCCCTGCATGTTTATTGATTTTTGTGCGTGCCTTCGCCCAAATCAATCGATAATGTGGTGTTAATGCGCTACAGACTAAGGTGGCGGCGTCGAAGTAGTACTAGAGTAGTAGCTGGTTAGGAGGGGTACCCCCCTCCCACCACCCATGGCAGACAACAGGGATGGACAAGGGCGAACACCCTCATATTATTATTATTATTACTGCGCGCCCAGAGAAGTCATCGAAATTAATAAACTAAATGCTTGTTTGGCGTCGTCTGCCAACTCCCCGCCCACCCTCTAGTTGCCTGTCCACTCCCACACACCCCGTACTCCTCCCCGCCCCCAGGCAGACATGGTTATTGGACATGTTATTGCTTGCGCGCGCACTCTTTGACCAACCAAGCCATAAAACGCTTCACTAAACTGCGTCATAGTTCCAGCTCCTGCTCCACCTCTCCCCCCTGCATCACATTGTCATTTCTTTTTGAGTTGTTTTAAAACTAATCTGTCTTTGGCTTATGTTAGCTAATTTAAATAAATACATCGTCAATTTGTTCGTCGTTGAGGGCGCGCAGGGAGCATTTGCACAGATAGGCGACAATTTTCTTCTCAGCCTTGTAGCGATTCGCGCCCAGACCCTGCAGCAGTGCCTCAATACTTTTCATGAGATCCTCGCTGGATGTGCCGGCGGCTGGGGCAGTGGCATTGGCAGTTGTTATTGTGGTTATGGCCGCAGGCACTGGTACATTTTGCTCGTCCATTGCCTCCTGCAGGGCATCGTCCTCGTCGTTCACAATGGGACTCTGGGCATGCCAACTTACATGCATGGGCCCGGATGTGGTCACCTCAGGCGGCGATTGTGGCTGTTGCAGCTGTCGCTCGGCGCTGCGTGTGTTGTGCTTGTGGTGCTTTTTGTGCTGTCCAACGAAACGCAGTTTCTCCAGCAAACTCCAATCGGATTGTTCCTTGTGCAGTTCGCGTCGCAGTTTTTCCCGCATATTATTCCAGCGCGTCATACACGTACTGACTGACACCGTTTAGGGGTGGGTTTTACAATGGGTATTATTATTATTATTATTATAATTGAAATATGCAAATGACACAAATACATATGTAATGCAAAGGGGGACACAGCAAACTTACCGTCCGTTTTCAGGGATGTTGCAATGCTGCACCATAGTTCTCTCTTCTTTCTGCTGGAGTCGTACGGTGTGCTGCGTACTTCGCGCTCGTAGAGACTCGGATTGGCGCGCACCAGTTCGATCAGGCGATTATCAAATTCGGACATTATAAATAATAAATACAAACAACAATTGCGAACTACATCAAAACAGTCACATAGGACGATGGACCGATTGCCGATTACACCAATCGCCACAAGTGCGCGCAGTGTTGTAAAACGTTAACACCGTGGTATTTTTGTATTTGCGCGCCACTTATCGATTTATATTTGTTGCTTTGGTTTTCAGTTACAGCAGTGTTTGAAAACGTTAACAGCTGAGTAATTTTATATTTGCGCGCCACTTATCGATTTAATTTTATTGATTTTGTCTTCATGCAGCAGGAAAAAACAAAGGGCCAAAGGGAGCAGCAGCAGCAGTTGCATTCAAAAGGCGTTAACACGCCCGCGTGCCGCTAAAATGGCCGCTGAAAACTACCATCTTAAATGGGACTCGCACCTATCCTATCTGAACACTTCCATAGCCACTCTCTACAAGTAAGTGATGTGAATCAATCGATGCAATGCTGACCCGCAGGTTAATTGAATTTTCCTCTATGCTTTGCAGGAATGAGAAGTTCGCCGACGTCATGCTGTACAGCTCGTACAGCAACAGTGGCATCAACTCGGATATTCCCACTGTGGGCATCTCCGCGCACAAATTCATACTGAGCTCCTGCAGCCAGTTCTTTGCCACCATGTTCGAGACGGCGCCCATAACCGCGCCCAACGGCGTCCTCTACATTGTGCTTCCGCCCGAACTGAGTCATCGTGCCATACAAATCCTCGTGCAGTACATGTACAGCGGCGAGGCCACCGTCTCCAACGATATACTCAACGAGGTGTTGCGGGGCGGAGAGATCCTCAAGATACGCGGCCTGTGTCGCACAAATACCTCTGGAGGAGGTGGAGGTGGCATTGTCAATCACCATCTGCATCATCAGCGTGATCGTGAGCGAGAGCCAAGTGCTCTCTATGTCTCGAACGGCACACGTTCATCGCTGGCGCCGCCTCCTCCACCACCGCCACAGCAACTTCCTGGAGATATATACGGCAGCAGCAAGGCGAGCAGCAGCAGCAATTCCGCGCGTTATACACTCGAGCATCATCACACGCATCCGCACCAGCAGCAACATCATCCGCATTCGCATCATCCACAGCACCAACACCAACATCAGCAACAGCAATTTCGCGGCCTCGGCGCTTCCGTAATGCCAAAGGACAGTCCGGTCATTGTCAAGTCACCCAAAATGGCCACTCACTCTGGGCTGTTGGCCGTGGCCACCAGCAGCAGCAGCAGCAGTAAGCACCACGCAGGTGGCATATCCGTTAATAAGGAGGTGGCCATTGATCCCGAGGACAAGTGCTGCTATGGGGTAGCGTCCTCCTCCTCATCCAGTCAAGTCGAAAGTCTACCACAACCATCGAGCTCCACAGCAGCAACATCTGTACAGGCGCCGCCTCCTCACTCAGCTCAGCCAGCTCCCATGTCCATTTGCACAGAAGTTGGCTGCAGCAGTTGCCCGCTGGCTGCACCACCCTCCACCACCGAGAACACAGAGTCCACTCTGCGTAGTCGTCCCGAATACGTAGACGAACCGCCGCCATCGTTGCCGCCGCACTGTGAGCGCCTGGATCGGGAAGATGTGGGACTGGTCTTCGAGCGTCGCCTGCGTCGCGACCGATCCTGTGAGCAGGGTAACGTTGCTGCGTGTGCTGCGATGCGTTTCGGATCGTTTGCTTTAGCGCCTCTCATTTCAGGTCCCGCCGCCCACGAGTACTTCCCGCACGAGGCGCCACCTCCGCCACAACCACCGCACAGCTACGCCGAGCATGTGGTGAAATCGTATGAGGTGCCCGCTGTGGTGGTGGCACCACGTCTGGCAGCCACAACACCACCGCATCCGCACAGTTTTCTGACCATCAAACAGGAGCCCACAGATTGGTCGAGCAGCAGCACAGGCGCTGCGTCGTCGATGCCCAATGACAACCATCATGAGCACAGCCAGGAGGCGGGGCTGTCACCGAAGCAGCCGCTGGACTTCAAGATCAACACTGTTAAGCTGGAGGCGAATCTGACGCCGCACGACGACTCCGAGGAACAGCATACGCTGCGTGATTACAACAACTTCAAGCTGCTTGTCTGCGAGATCTGTCAGAAATCCTTTGAGGATACCAAGACGTTGGTGCGTCATCTGGGCACACATGGTGCTGAACCAGCTGTGGTTGCCGGCACAGGCACTGGAGTAGGTAGCAGTAGCAGCAGCAGTGCCACAGCCAACAACAACAACAGCAGCAGTGGCAGCAGCAACATGGCCCTGAGAGCGCTGAAAACCTACGTGCCAAAGAAGAGACGCAGAGTGTCGGTGAGTGCAAGAGAAACTGTTGGAGCAGCTTTTTTGTTGGACAAGAACTTATCTCATGCACCTCATTCCTCCTACTCCTCCTCGCATTCACAGCAACAGGAGAACAACATGGATCATGTGACGCTGCTCTGCGATCTCTGCTCCACGTAAGTGCGGATTGGATTAAGACTAATTGTGGTTGATGTTAATCTCTATCCTTCTTCTCTGACAGCTCCTTTGAAACGCCTGCGGAGTGGGTGCGACACATGAACAGCCAACACACTGAGATCGAGCTGGCCATGTTCAACAGCAAAAAGGATGGCGAACAGAAGGGGTGTGTGTCCTAAGGCCCTGCCTAATCCCAGCCTGATCCCTGCCTGCAACTGATGTGAGCCTTGTTCCCTTGCAGCAACAACAGGAACAGCAGCAGCAACTACTCTAGCCGGCAGGGCATACCCAGCAGAGGCAGCAGTGCAGCCTCGCCAGGAGTGACATGAGCACAACGAGAACCACAACAACAAGAACACCTACAGTCAGGCCACGAGTGAGAGAAGCAATAGGTCGCTAGATATGTAAGTCGAGCGTATACATACAGTATGTCAAGAAACACTACACATAAAGTTAGTCAACACATTACACAGATGTACATAACATTAACATGTATGTACATGATAGTCAAGTAACTCTTTAGTCAAATGTTAATGTAATGTACATATGTATGTGTAAAGAGTTACTCCACTAAGCATCTATGTTAGATGCTTAGTGGTTACTCTTTACTCAAAAAAACATGTTAATGTAATTTTATGTACATTTCATTAATGTTATGTACATTACATTAATGTTATGTACATTACATTAATGTTATGTACAATACATTAATGTTATGTACATTACATTAATGTTATGCACATTACATTAATGTTATGCACATTACATTAATGTTATGCACATTACATTACATTGTGTAAAGAGCTACTTAACAGACTGTATGTGTAAAGAGTTACTTATCTATATTTCGAAGCAAAATCAAGTCGTTCCAGAAATCAAAAGACAAGAGTATAAAACTATATAGAAAACTATATATTATATATAGAACTAGATCTATAAAGAACAAAGAACAAACAGCAAGAACCGTGATCAAAAATGCAGCAAAAAAACAAAAAAAAACAGCGTATTTTATAGAGAGCAACTAAACTAAAGATAAAACTGAAACCAAAACGAAACCAAACGAAACTGTAAACGAAATGAGAAACTTAAGAATTGAAGAATCGTCAGGCAACGATGCAAAACAAGAAAAACCCAAAATGAAAAAATCCACAAAAAAAAGAACTTAACACTCTGTAGTATTTTAAAATCTATGTAGTTTTTAGAACATAACAGCTCCCCCCATCCAAAACTTGTACATGATAAGCGCGCGCTATATGGAATTGGAATATTCTGGTCGCGTCGTCGCTGGGTGAGCAATGCAGGAATGATAAAATTACGAGCAGTCATTGCGCCTAATCGAAGCGTCAGTTTTACAGACTTATTTTCTGTTTCATTTTGTGGAGATTAAAAACAATGATTTTTATTTTATTTCTAACTGGGAACCATTTCTTCTCGAAAAGTCGTTGATTTTTCACTAATTTCTTAAGTATGCTGCAAATATTTTTGTATTTTTGTACTTAACTTAAATTTGATTTTGGGTAAATAAGTGCATTTTGTAAATAGACATAAGTTGTGTAATTTTTTTAATGTGTGAACAAAAGGCCGCCAATTTTGAAAATGATCTTGATGTGTGTATAACAAGTAGTTGGAAATGTGAATCAAATCGAACAGTTGTAAAATCGATAAATTTGCCACCTCCCGCATAAAAGTATATTTACAAATCCGAGTGATTCTTAATAATCTAAGTAATACAACCACACACTCACACAGCAACACACACACACACACATACAGATAAACATACATGTGTACAACAACAACAACAACAACTAAAACTCGAAAATGTAGCAAAGCGTTTTATTCGCAAAATAAACAACATGAGAAGTCGTTTTTAAAAAAGCCACCGATAACACAAAGAGTGGGTGAATGAAGGTGGGTAAGAGAAAAAGCTTTCGCGCTCTTTGGGCAAGAGGAAGAAGCACGAAGAAGCTACATAAAGAGAAGGCCGGCGTTGGTTTAGCTCACAGTTGCCCATCGGCATTCACAACAATCACAAGTTGAGAGAAGAACTTTCGAAATCGAAAGCAAATTTCAGAATTTTCAAAACGAGCAGAGTTCAAGTGCAAAGTATATTTAAAATGAGTGCTGGAAAACATCTTACAAAAGGTGAGTCATGCTGGGAGAAACCACAGACAGACGCAGCATATCGCATGACGTCACGCTTAATCTTCATGTTTATCATTGTGTGCAGGTTCCCCCAAGCCAGTGTTGCCTGATGACGGCATACCGCGTCTCTATTCGATGCGTTTCTGCCCATTTGCGCAACGTGCTCATCTGTTGCTGAATGCTAAGAAGGTGCCACATCACACGATCTACATCAATCTGAAGGAGAAGCCCGAATGGTACGTCGAGTTCAGTCCTTTGTTGAAGGTGCCTGCACTGCAGTTGGTCGCCGAGAAGGGTCAGCCCTCGCTAATTGAGTCACTGATCATTGCGGAGTATGTGGATGAGAAGTACCCAGAGAATCCCCTGCTGCCCAAGGATCCAGTGGAGCGTGCCCAGGCTAAGATACTTGTGGAGCGTTTCAGCCCCGTTGCTGGTGCCTTCATGAAGATTCTGCTGCAAGGTGCCAACGGTGATGAGCTGTGGCCCGTTCTGGACGTCTTCGAGCAGGAGTTGGCCAAACGTGGCACACCCTACTTTGGAGGAGATAAGCCTGGTTGGGTTGACTACATGATCTGGCCCTGGTTCGAGCGCATCAATGCGCTACCCTTGTACCTCAAGGAGCAGGGCTTTAGCTTCGATAAGCAGCGTTTTGCCAAGATCAGCGCCTGGATCGAACTGTTGATCAAGGATGAGGTGATTCAGTCCCACTATGTCACACCCGAACAGCACACGGCGTTCTTTAACGGCTTTAAAACTGGAAATAGCAACTTGGATGCGTTGGCCTAATCGGACTGATCGTGGTTCCCATTTGTGAACTTGGATTGATCTGATTTGATCAGATCGGTATATTTGTGCATTTCAATTATGGAATAACAGTATGTACAGTGCAATTAAGATCTGTGAATACGCAAATATGTATTATGTTTGTAAACCTACTGTTTATTCAAGCAAAATTCAATCAGTTTTGAAAAACGAAAGTCCACTTGTTTATACTATGCAAAGATTTAAATAAAAATGTGATCTAAATTCAAGAAGTTTATCATTATTTGAAAATGAACTCGATATGTGTGATGTAGAGTAAGAAATATATATCGCAAAGTCAAAAAATCGATAATCACTCAACCTCCCGCATAAAAAGTACATGATTATTAATAAATTAGGTACCACACCCGTACACACATGTCCCTTATACAAAAGAACACACATACATATGTACAACAACAACAACAAATTGAAAGCGCTTTATTCGCAATGTAAACAACATGAGAAATCGTTTTTTTTAAATTATTAAACGATAACGCAAAAAGAGAAAAAACAGCGAAAAGCTCTCACGCTCTTAAAGCTTTTTGTGTATTACGAGAGAGATAAGGTACCCAAGCCGCTACATAAAGAGAACGCCGTCGACTCTTGGATTAGTTTACAGTTGGCCATCGGCATTTACAAGACACAAGAATTTTCGATATCGAAAGCAAAGTAATTTGCAGAATTTTCCAAGACGAGCTACTTTGGCAGAGTTAAATTGCAAAACATATTGAAAATGAGTTCTGGAAAACATTTGTCGAAAGGTGAGTTGGTGAAAATCGTGGGACAACAACAGCACGAACAAGGAAGCACGCACAAGGCACGTGTGTAACGCAGAAGCGAAACAGGCCAAACTAGTTTTTGTGCTATAAATAGTTCAGCAACGATTAAGAACATTAAAAATGGTAGTACGTTAATAACGCAGTTTATCATCGTCTGCAGGTTCCCCCAAGCCGGCGTTGCCTGATGATGGTGTGCCGCGTCTCTACTCGATGCGTTTCTGTCCATTTGCGCAGCGCGCGCACCTGGCTCTGAATGCAAAGAAGGTGCCCCATCACACAGTCTACATCAATCTGACTGAGAAACCCGAATGGTTGGTGGAAGTCAGTGCTCTGCTGAAGGTGCCTGCCCTCCAACTGCCCGCCGAGAAGGATCAACCTTCGTTGATTGAGTCGCTGATCGTTGCAGAGTATGTGGATGAGAAGTACCCAGAGAATCCCCTGTTGCCCAAGGATCCAGTGGAGAAGGCCCAGGCTAAGATTCTTGTAGAGAGGGTCAGTCCAATCACTGGTATCTTTATGAAGATTATCATGCAGGATGGAAATGCTGATGAGCTCTGGCCCCAACTGGACATATATGAGCAGGAGTTGGCCAAACGTGGCACACCCTACTTCGGAGGCGACAAGCCCGGTTGGGTTGACTACATGATCTGGCCCTGGTTCGAGCGCCTTACTGCCCTGCCTGTGCTCCTCAAGGACAAGGGCTACAGCTTCGATAAGCAGCGCTTTGCCAAGATCAGTGCCTGGATCGATCTGCTGCTCAAGGATGAGGTTGTTCAGTCCTTCTATGTCACGCCCGAACAGCACACAGAGTACTTCATCAGCCGCAAAGCGGGAGCTCCTAAGTACGATCTGCTGGCCTAACTGAAGTTGAACTGATCGCGCTTTCGATTTACGATGCAGCTGTGGACTGATCTGATCTGATCAGATAGATGCGTAGCATATTGTTGTTGTGTATTTCGCTGACAAAGTAACACAATGTCCAATGCAATTAAGATCTATGTATTATGATTACGAAGTAACACTTTGGTTCTACTAAGATTTAAATTTAGAAGGTTTAGCCTAGACTTGTTTATACTCTATATGGATTTGAATAAAATGTGTATTTTGCACTGAATCGCAGTAGTTTGTTGTTCTGGATTATCATTCTTTAAATATGACGTTTTCATATCAATTATTAACAGTTTTCCTGTCTGGGGTGCAAACATGATATGTAAAAATTTAACGATATCTTATCAGGCGAGGGTGATAAACACTTTTGACGAAATCAAACTTGTTGATAGTCCTTACTGATTACAGTAATTAGCTTTAGGCTGGGTAAAGCTTGTTCCACTGTGCGTCAGTGGCGATTGTCGACTGTAATAGGGTTTAACGTTCCCATCGCTGTCTTAAAGTTTAGGCCTAAGCTTTAATCTAAGTTTCACTTGGTTCCACAATAGACTGTACAATGTATGTCACCCGCCGCAGAGGTTATCGTTGACACGGCCACCAAGTTCAGTGCGAGGTAATCCAATCCCACCTGGGAAGGGCAACTGACACCGGGCGACAGTTTATAAAGCCACAGTGACTGGTTGATCATGACAACAGTTTGGTTCTCGCACGCATCATGAGCAGCGGCAGACACTTGGCTAAGGGTAAGTTACACTTCGATACCCTGTTCCATTACTCAGACGCTCTGCTCGACAGGCTCACCCACACCCGATGTGCCCGAGGATGGAATACTGCGACTGTACTCTATGCGCTTCTGTCCGTTCGCACAGCGTGTGCATCTTGTGCTGGATGCTAAACAGATTCCCTACCACAGCATCTACATAAATCTCACAGAGAAACCAGACTGGCTGTTCGATAAGAATCCACAGGGCAAGGTGCCGGCGCTGGAGCTGGTGCGGGAGCCTGGTCCACCTGTTATAACCGAATCTCTGCTCATTTGCGAGTACTTGGACGAACAGTATCCACTGCGTCCGCTCTATCCGCGTGACCCACTCAAGAAGGTGCAGGAGAAGCTGCTCATTGAACGCTTTGGACCAGTGCTAGGAGCCTTTTTCAAGGCTTCCGATGGCGGTGAACTGGAACCCTTCTGGCGTGGCTTGGATGACTATGAGAGGGAGCTAAGCCGGCGTGGCACACCTTTCTTTGGTGGCGAACAGACGGGCATACTGGACTACATGATCTGGCCATGGTGCGAGCGACTGGAGCTGCTGAAGCTGCAACGCGGTGAGGACTACGACTTCGATGAGTGTCGTTTCCCACAGCTGGTAAGGCTAACCAATCCGTATACCTGTCCGCTTCATACTATCTCTTGCTCTCCCCGCAGACGCAGTGGCTGGACCGCATGAAGCGTGATATTGCCGTGATGGCCTTCTTCATGGAGGCCGAAGTGCAGGCTGAGTTCCTGCGCACGCGCAGCGCTGGCAAACCCAACTACAATTTGCTGGTAAAGGATGCCTGATTACTCCCAATTTATTCCCAATTTTCGTTGCTTGAATAAAGTGCTTAAGCTAATTTTGGAATGCAATGTCATACTGGGGCTTGCCTAGCGTCTTGGAATGTTGAAACTTGGCGTGCAGCTGCTCATCCAGTGCGGTTGCCTTTACAGCTGCATCCTGTGCCACCAACTGGCGCCACTTGAGCTTTGGAGTGCAAGAGCAGGATTAGTGATTGGGATAAAGTGAGTTGCAGTGGGTTCTACTTACGAGCTGCTCATATCGCTTAGCATCAAGTTCATAATGCTGCGCCGTGTTGTATTTGAGGCCGGGGAAACGTTCAAACCAAGGCCAGATCATGTAGTCCACAATGCCAATTTCCTGACCACCAAAGTAGGGTGTGCCGCGCTTGATCAACTCCTGCTCGAAGGTATCCAATGCGTTCTCAAAGTTCTTCAATGCATCTGGCGGCGCATTGGGGTTGCAGGTCATCACGGGGTACACTGCGCTCACCACGTTCGCAAAGCGTTCAATGAGTATCTTGTCCAGTGCCTTCTGCAGTGGATCTGAGGGAAAGAGCTGAGGTTGTGGATACGCCTCATCCAAGTAGGAGGCAATGATCAGAGACTCCACTAGCGCAGGTTGATCCTTCTCATTGGTCAGTTGCAGTGCAGGCACCTTGCCTAAGGGACTGTATTCCTTATACCATTCGGGCTTGTCGATTAGATCAATGTAGATCGTATGGTGAGGAATCTTTTTGGCAGCCAGCAGCAGCTGCACACGCTGCGAGAAGGGACAGAAGCGCATGGCGTAGACGCGCAGCACACCATCCTCGGGTAGATCGGGCCTTAAAGAACCTGTTGGAAAGAAAAGAAGGATTTGCATGAGATGAGACTTGTCTAGTTCGGTTCCCTAATGATCTATGTATATCTGCCCCTTCCTGTTCCCTTAAACACATGTAGTAAGTTCGGTTCCAAACGAATATTTATTTTCCTAAGTACAGGCCTGTATAATCCTTTCTATAACATCCAATTTATCTTCCTGTTTAAACGGGTTCGAATGCCACATCGTAGTTGGGTTTGCCCTGGTGGCGTGTGATCATGAACTTGGCATGAACACGGCTGTCCAGAGCCACCTGCTTGACGGCTGCATCCTGTGCGACCAGATCGCGCCACTTCAAAAGAGTTGGATAGCGTTTCTGATCCAGTTCGTATTTGGAGGCCAAGGTGATTTTCAGAGCTGGGAAACGCTCAAACCAGGGCCAGATCATGTAGTCCACCATGCCGATTTTCTGGCCACCAAAGTAGGGTGTGCCACGCTTGACGAGCTCCTGCTCGAAGACATCCAAAGCGTTCTCGAAGTTGGTGAGCGCATCTGCTGGCGGATCAGTGGTGAAGAAGACGGGGTAGACAGCGCTAACAGCGGGTGCCAGACGCTCAATGAGTATCTTGTCCTGTGCCTTCTGCAGTGGATCTGCTGGGAACAGTGAGTCCTCCGGGAACTGTTCATCCAGATACTCGGCAATAACGAGCGATTCAACCAGTGCAGGCTTGCCGGGCACAGCTGTCAATTGCAAAGCCGGCACCTTGCCTAGTGGACTGTAGTCCGTGAACCACTCGGGTTTCTCGGCCAAATCAATGTAGATCTTGTGGTGTGGTATCTTCTTTGCCGCCAACACAAGAGCAGCGCGTTCCGAGTACGGACAGAAGCGCATCGAGTAGAAGCGCAAGATTCCATCGTCGGGCAGCTCAGGCTTTGGTGTACCTGTTGATGACGTATGCACGGGGGCAGAGCAGAGCAGAATAAGTGGGCTGTGACGGCAGTGGAATAACCAGAAACTACATTTGTGTGTGTGTGTTTATCTCTTGCTAACCTACAGGGGGCTACATATCTCCCTCTCACTAAATATTACACTACTAGCAGAATGTGTCGCCGGCGTGATAGTTTTCAAGGTCTTCCAGGTGACTTTGAAGTCGTAACTTACCCTTCTTGAAGTGCCTTAGCGGTATGTTCATGATGCTAATGCTACGTTTGGCCAATTTAAATGTTTTACGTAGCTTATCCGTGTTGATGGAACGGTTTCCCTGGAGTTTCTAACGTACAAATTACGTTTGTCAACAATTTATTTACTTATTTGTCAGAAAAATGAAGCTTTTATGTTTAACATGAGCTGGCTATGTTAACGCACTGTTATTTGCATATGATCTGTCAACAATATGTTATGGCGTGTGTTATCGATGCTTGCAAATGTATCGCAGCGTAGAAATGTATCGATGAAACTGTTAGCAACTTTTAAATTTAAATTACGTCGCAGAACTTATATTAATCAATTGATTCCCATTAAAAGTCTATTATTTAGTACACTATAAACATAATTTATATTTCCGTTAATTTCTTTTCGTATTTCTTTATATGACAAACTTATAGATTTATTTTGTTTTGAATTTTAACTAAAATTTAACTACCACAGATAGGTTGCAATTACATATAAAATGTATACATATTACATATATATATATATATATTGTGTGTATATATGATACATACATAAAAACATACATAGTTTTTTTCGATTTTCATATTTTGTGTATTACACATTTTTTAGTTGTATATATTGTATATAATAGATTTATATATTTTACGCGCATATGTTATAGTTTACTGTAGTTAGACAAATTCTACAGTTATACAAGCATATATTGATATATGTATATAGAAATGCAATACGTTTGTCGACTATAACGTTTGAGATTTTACTTAAATCGCACGATTTCGTAAGTATTTACTTATGTAGTTTGTAGATTTTTGTAGGCTGAGCGCTTTACATATGGTTTGTTTATGTGTATTGTATCGTGTATTATCGTATTTTAAATGAGGTTTTCTCGGCATGTGTGTGTACCGAAATTGCCACTTAACTAAATACATAACTCTTGCACTAGGCTAAAAAACTAGACAAAATGATAACTAATTAACAATTAAGGTAAACATTTATTGGAAATCTTGCATGGTGTGTTCGGAGTTGGGTCGTGTTTTTTTTTACCATTAGACCGTCGTATCCGGAGGCGGTGCAGCTATAGGTTGCTTCGATTCGGACACATCGAGCCGTGTGGTGGCACCTGGTTGAGCACCTGCAGCTGCTGTGCCCGCATCCTGTTGATCGGGCGCAATATCAATGCGATGCGCCTTGCGCCAGACGACCAGATCCATGAGGAAGGCCAGAAACATAATGCCAGCCGTAATGCCTAAAGGGGGGGAGGGAGAGGGATATAGATATGGGATATATAGCAGTCTAAGTTGCCTGGTTACTCACCTAAGAAGTAATGCCTGAAGGTGTCCGCGTCGTAGAGCGAGCAGGCGCCGTGTTTGCCGCACACAGACTTCCAGAGCAGACAGGCTGAGTCCACAATGGCGCCATAGATGATGGGACAAGGAACATTACCAAACAGCCCAATAGCAGACTGTATGACGCCCATGGCCATGGCTTTATCTATGAGGGAAGAGAGAAGAGAGGGTTGAGAAAGGTCTAAGTTAAGCAGGGTATGACTCTGGTTTACCTTTTGGATGTGTACAGCGCATGACGAGCAGCATGCTGCCCACCTCGGAGGTGGAATGCATAAATACGCAAATGGCAAAAATCAATATAAAGTAGATGAAGTTCTTGCAGTTATTATCACAGTAACCATTGACCGCCTGAGCATCTGTGGGAGTAAAAAAGAGGGATAAGGGATTAGAAAGGGCTTAGGTTAGCTGGGCACAAGTCCAGCCAATCTTCTGTCCCTAACTTACCATCTGGAATGCAAGCACATTGGGAGTAGAGTGTGCGATTATCGCTGGGACGCATCTGGGAGCTGCTGCAGCCGGCATGGCAGGCCGAGATGTACATCTTGCCATCGGTGCCACAGATGGGGGCAAAGTTCTCCTTATCACAGGTGCAGTTGAGCACGGCATTGCAGGCGGGCTCAATCATGGCGGGGCTGCAAGGAAACCAAAGGGATTAACCTCAATTCTATACAAATCCTTGCCTGCAAACTCACCTATTGCCATCTCCTGGCTTGTAGCCGGCAAAGTCGTTGGTGCTGCAGCCAATGAACATGAGCACAATCATGCCTGCGGAGTAGACCAGTGCAGTGAAGGCAATCCAAGCGGCCACACCACGTGCCGTTGGCTTCCGTTTGAGTATGAACAAACCCGAGATGACAATGCCAATGCCCATGACCAGAATACCACAGAATGCTGCCATCAAATTGGCATCGTAGGTGGCCAGACGGAACTGTGTCTCCAGATACTTCGGAAGGAACGTGTAGAGTCCCGCAATGGGCAGCAAATGGAACACACACGAGGCAGTGCGGAACATGAGTATATCGTTGCTCAGCTGACGGCGTACCGTCTTGGGGAAATCTAAAGAGGATAAGAGAGAGAGAGAGAGACAAACAAATCAGTAACAGGCATAACTAAACTTTCTCCTCGACTCACCCTTCAGCTTGGGCTTCTCCTCTGGTTCAGGTGCAGCGTTGCCTGCCGCCACGGCCGCTGCCTGCGTCTGCTGCTTGCCGCGCAGCTGCTTGGGAAACGAGAACATGGCAATGGAGGCAAGCAGCATAAGGCTGCCAATGGCCACCGGGCCTAACCACCAGGCACCAATCCAGCGTGGATCACTGGCATCGAAGCCGGGATTGGCAAAGTTCACGTACCAACGTGTGCAGAAGCTGCCCACGATGAAACCCGAGGCGGGTCCCAGGATGCGCATGCCTATGGTGACCGCCATGTACATGGGTGACTGTTTGCTGCCCACATTGTCATCAATGTAGGGTATGCCCAGCGTGGCCACAGCGGTCTGCCCAATGCCAGAGCTGAGCAGGCTGCCAAAGAAGATGCACAGCACAATGACAGTGATCTTGGAGTGGGAGGCCTGTTCTAGCTGACGCTGCTCATTGCACTCACTGCCCGCCAAGGTGCCATTGCCGCCAAGCAGGCAGAGATTCGGATCAATCGAGCTGCTATTGCTGAGCAACGATTGCGACTGTGGCTTAAGAAAAACACTGGACTGCATCAGCTGCTCGCCGAAGATGAAGTGCGGCAGGGCGCAGGCAAAGGCAGCGAAGGAGAAGAGCACCATGCCGCAGGCAATCCAACGTGGGCGATGGCCACGCCCTGCGAAATAGGTGAGCAACATGGCCGTGCTGATCTGGCCCATCTCACTGGCCGACAGCAGAAATCCTGTTGTCTTGGACTTGATCTGGAAGAGCTTCTCAATGGTGGTGATCACCGAGACGAAGTACGTCATGTACATGCCCTGCAGGATGTAGGCCAGCAGGAAGACCACCATGAAGACGTGTGTGGAGGCAAAGCGACGTGCCCAGCGGGGTCGGCAGCCAAACAAGCCGCAATTGGCGCCATCATCGGCTCCGCCACAATTCAAATCCGAGTCGAAGTCGGACTCCTCCGACTCAGAGCCACGTGCTGGCAGCTTGTATCCTCCCGTCAGCGGTGCCTGCTCGTGTGCGTATTTCTCGCGCAGATTGTGCCCATTGTGTCCGTTGTGTCCATTGTGCCCATTGCCATTGTTATTGCTGAGCAGCCCATTCTTGAGGTTATTTATATCCTCCGATGCCTTCCACTCGTTGTTGTTGTGTCCCGGCGTAGTCTCGAACAGGACACTGTTGCCAACTGTCTCGCCATTGTCCAGCAGCGGCGTGAAAGCCTGTGCTGAGTCACGTCGTCCGCTGTTAGCTCCATTCTGATGATATCCATTTCCATTTCCATTCCCATTGCTATTCCCATTGCTGTTGGGCGTATTACTGTGGGCGTGGCCATTGCTGTTCGTCTTCTGTTGACCATTTGCTGGGTTAACTGCACCGCTGCCTGGTGGCGCCTCCACATCGTTTAGACTCTTCATCATGCTGCACGCGGCGTATACGTAATGTGAGAGAAGAAGTTATTCTTGACAATTTCACTTTGTTTCTTGCGTAGAATTCTACTCGTTGTGGGCTGTTTCTACTGTTCTTCTTCTCTTTCTGCTGCTTCCTTTGCTTGCTTAGGTTGTCTTGGAAATTTGTTGTTCCATTTTTCCGTTGGCTACATTGGAAAAGCGTTTGACGGCTTAAATTGGGAAAAATCTCAGCTGCAGTTCAAATGTGTGTGGGTGTGAGTGAGTGTGCGTATGTATTGCGCTCTCTTTCTAGTTGTGCTTAGCCAGCAACGAGGTAGTTTCGGTTGTTGTTGTTGTTATTGTTGCTGTTGTTGTTCTTGTTGTAGTCAGTTACTTCTTTGTTGCAATATGGCAGTGTTATCTGTAGAGAGGGGAAAGGGGAGAGAGCAGAGTTCAGAATGTGGGAAATTAGTTGGGTAATTTATGAGGAAATCTATATATATTATTTTGTTTTTATATAAATATATATTAGATGAGCAATTCCTAATAATAAATACTGCTAAAATAATCTTTCAATAATCGCTTTCACAATCAGATCAAAGTTCAGCTTTGAATTCAGCTTTTATTATGATCTGTGCTTTGAGTTAAGCCTTAAGTTTATTTGAACCTCTACTTAAGCAAACTTTCATTTATATTATAGCTGAAAATCGTTTTTCAGACTTTGATAAACCGATCAAAGTTTACATAAACCAAGCGCCTTTTGGATATGCAATAAAATATTAATGGTTTATAACCAACACTTTAATATAATTTATAGAGCTATTATAAAATGTTTAATATACTTCACATATTTTTCTGCCACAGAAAATATCACATAAATTATTTCTATATTTATCCCGGAATATCTAAAGCGCATTAAAGGCAGTTTTATTTTTTTCAACTTCAAATTTTCATTCACAAAACTCACAATCTTGCACAAAGACCGTTCTTATATAGCATATAGCACGGACCGTTATGCGTCGCGTTGTCTACGAGCTCAAAAATATAACTAAGCGAGCGAATTGGAGCGCAGGCTGCAAAAAGCGCAGCACACAAGGCAAGAAACACACACAAAATACAGAACGTAGCACAAAAAACCAATTAAAAACGCGTACAAAGCAAATACTGAAAGGCAGAGCTTATCAGGTCCCACACATACATATACAGTGGGAGAGTCGGGCAAAGCGCAGTCTACATATATGCATATATAGCACTAGTATATGTAGTATCAAACATATAATATAATAAGAAATCGTTGCAAGCAGCAACGCTAATATTATTTCGTTTTTTTTTGGCAATTGATAAGGCCGAATTCAAGGTTAATTGATTAGGTTTTTTGAGTTTGGAGGAACTCGTACTGACTGTATGCATGGCAGAGTGTTTAATAGGTTCTTAAGTAGAGCTAGAAAGATATTAAGTATTACTGAATGATGGATTATTGTAATGCCATTAGACATTAGAGATGAGTTATATTTCATTATGTGGAGGAAAATTTAAACAGTAAATCTGCTATTAACATGTATAAAGTAATTTATTTGATCTTAAGTAGATCTACAAAGAGTTAGCAAATATAATTTAATAAACTCTAAAATCTGAAGATTATTTTAGACACTTTATTTAGATGTCTTATAATATACTAAATGAAACCAGTTGATTTGCCCCAAAATGTTTATTAACTTAAGATTAGTATATATAGCAGGGTGATTATATACTATATATAGTAATTGCACTTGGTGGATTTGCATAGTCTCTGCGATTGTGATCTCATCTTTCGTTTCGTTTATTGCACATTGTGTTCTGTTCTGGCTTAGATCAAATATTAGAACAGTCTGCGTCTCTCCTTAATTCGTCTGTCTTTGAAATTTCAATGTCAGTCTAAAAATTCGCATTATAATCTATTTTTTTTTTTGGGTCCAGTTGTTGTTGTTCTCTCAACTTTTTATTGCGGCACTTTCACAAGTTTGCGGCATGGCGTGCTATACTGTATAGTATAATATAATATCATGTATGCCTGGCGGGTATTATATATGAATTTTTATACCCTTCGACCATTGAAAATGGTCAAAAAAGGGTATACTAACTTTGTGCAAATGTATGTAACAGGCATAAGGAGGCGTGGGAGACCCCATAAAGTATATATATTCTTGCTCAGGATCACAAGCCGAGTCGATTGAGCCATGTCTGTCTGTCTGTCCGTCTGTCCGTCTGACCGTCTGTCCGTCTGTCTGTGTGAACGCACAGATCTCAGCTATTATAAAAGCTAGAGTTACCAAACTTGGCAGGAAGACTCCTGTGTACTATAAGCAGATGAAGTTTATTTCAAATGTTAGGTGCCACGCCCACCGCCCCCACAAATCAATAATTTAATTTTCGAACTTAATTTGTAAGCGCTGTATATAAGATACAACTTTCTGACTTAAACATATACTAAGCTAAATGAAATATCTACGTAGTCCCCAAATTACAATCCAATCGAACAATAAACACAGAAGTTATTTAAGAAAGTATGAGCATAAAACCAAGTGCTTCTGTCAGCTAACAAGGGAGACGGGCGAGCGCGAAGCGCGAGCGCCATCTGTCGGGATTAATTTCAAAGCATGTGCATATGCATATGTGTATGAATTTAACAAATTAAACTACACGGGAACATAGGTCGAAGGGTATCCCACTGTCGCGTTTTGCGCGACTGTTGCTCTCGTTCATATATACAGCTATGACACAATCAAAATTCACATTTCGGTTGTTTTGGTTGCGTCTTTTCTCCTCTCATTCTCTTTCTCTCTCTCGCGCTTGCTGGGTATATGTGCGGTTGCAAACGCAGTTGCTGCTGCAGTCGCTGAATCTTATCAGAAAGCGAGCGCAAACGTTGCTGATAATGAAAGTGAAATGAATTCTTTGCTGTGCGAGTGAGAGAGAGAGAAAGAGAGATTGAATGAGGGGGGAGATGGCCATGGGTTAAGCACATAAGCATGCGGGAAGAAATGCAATAACAATGAGAGTACTCTATAATGGCCAAGGCCTTGAAATTGCGTGAAATACCCTGTAATGGAAAGACTAGAAAGGTATATAGAGAGGGTAGGCACTAAGCAGTAATTATTAGCTGCAATCTGTTCATGTATCATGGTATAAAAGAAGTCTATTATGGAGTTTATAAAACTAAGGGGTAGAAATAACCTGAACAAACGTTTAAGATTTGTTTAGAGTACTTAAAAGTGTTTAGTATTTTCAGTATTATCAGTATATTGAAAATCCAGCACACTGCAATTTTCTACCACTACTACTACAGGGTATGCTCTAGTCTATCAGCTGCAAACCTCTTGCCCACTTCCTACGTGCTTAAAAATCTGTTGCGCAAATTCTTTGCAAATTGTTTTTCAACCTTTAAAAAGAATTTTCCTTTTGCCATTGCGCAAAAACAATTTCTAATTTTACTAATTAGACAGGCGCGTGTTGATTTCGCCAGCTTGATAAGCAGCTAGCGAGATCTCTGCAAGATTTGCTGACAAGGTGTCGAGAGGCGTCTATAGATGTTGCTTTGCAGGGTATCAAGTGAGGCTCGTCGGGCGTAACTGGAATCAACTGGCTGCAATTTGTTGATTACACTTGATGGTGAAACAGCTGAAGCTGGGCGGCAGCAGCAGAGAGAGGGGGAAGATGAGGCAATGAGAGATAGAGAGAGATGAAGTTAGATCAGAAGAAACAGAGCGGGAGAGCAAGCGGGCACAGCTGGAGTTAAGAGGAGTAGAAAAGACAGTAGAAGAGGGGCAGCGCGAAAGAAGATATAGGCAGAGAGGGAGAGGAAGCTTGCTGGCAGTAGAGAGGGAGAGAGGGAGGGAGTCCAAGAGTGGCAGTGCGGCAAATACTTATGCAAAGTAGATTTCAGTTCGTTCAAATGCTGCGCCTCCCTGGCCTGGCTGCACTTGGCCAAGGGCTGACTGGACTGAACTGACTTGCTTGGGCTTGCCTCGCCTCTTGGCCTGCCCTGGCTTGGCTTGGCTAGCTGCCCAGTTACCAGTTCTACGGCTGGCAGAGAATGCTGCTAAGTACCTGACCGCAGAGGACAGGTAAAGCACATTGAACCCGGGGTGGGTTACTGAACGGACGCCCGCTTTTTTCGCCACGAACTTCTCCTGATGCTGCTGCTGCTGCTACTGTTCTGCTTGCTACTCCTCTTGTTGTGCCCACAGCTGTTGCTCTTCTAAGTTCAGATCCCTCTTCCCTAAGATCTCCTCTAATGCCTGCTGGCTTAACATTTAAGTTCACAATTGAATTATTACTGATTGTGAACACTGTTATGAATTGCAGCTGCTAATTAAATGTCCTTTTCATGTAGTTGGCAACACTTAGATCCCACTATGTTAGTTTACAGTGGTTGACAAGCTATCGCATATTCCCTAACATTTTCCTTAACATTTCCCCTAACATTTCCTCCTCCTTCTTCACATTGTGCACCCGCGTTTGATATTGTTTTAAATTTGGTTTAATAGAACGTTAATTGCTGCTCAATTTGTGGCTTACATAAGCAGCGTTAGACCAAGAGGGGTAGGCCGAAAGGGGGCAGGGGCACAAGTGTCAGATTCGACGAGTGTCAATCACAATAAACGCAATTAAAACCGTTGGTTGCCGCGCGCGGTTTCCATTTCAATTGAACGCAGCGTCGACTGCTCGTAAATATCGTGGAAAACTAAGAGTTATCAACGCCTAGAATCGATAGGAGTCGTTAGAGTGGGAGGAAGAAACGTAGGGGTGGGGGGCACAACTGCCAGGCAAGGCTGCTGCTGTTGCTGGGGTGTGGTGGGGCGTTGCGAGGCGGAGCTGAGTGCAGGCAGAGCGCGCTGACTCGCCTGCAGTGCGTGTCGTTTTTCCGGTTTTTCGGCCAGTTGCAAGTTGTTGTTGCAGTTGTAGTTGTTGCTGCTGCTGTTGGCAGTTGTTGCCACATCTTCCGTCTTCCGTCTTGGCCAAGTCGACAACGGCGACGACGTAACTGCTGCTGCTGCTGTCGCAGTTGTTGCTGCTGTTGTTGGCTGACTAAGTTATTACGCGATCTTGTTTGCCACAGGTGTGTGTCTGTGTGTGTGTTTGCATTTGAATTGCGCAAGCGCAACTATTGCAAATTGCATACCAAGCAGCTCAGTTGCTGCTGCTGCATGCCAACATGCAACAAACCAGACACACGGGCAACACGGCCCAACTGTTGACTAGACGCTGACAACAACAGCAGCAGCAGAAGCCGCAGCAGCAACAAGTGCCACAGCCGCAGAAGAAAGCCGCAACAACAACTGAAACAACAACAGCAGCAACAATAGCAGCAGCAACAACAACATGGCAAGTTAGAAGCAGCATTGAAAGTAAATTGCAGACAGAAGCACAAGAAATGGCCGAAGCTGACGCAGTCTTCCTCTCTTTCTCTGCCTCCACCTCTGCTGCAGCTGATCATCGCAATGGCAGCAACGCAGGCTGGCCAAACGTATCGCGCGATCTTTTCATGATGAGCTGGCAAAAAGCGGTTTGGCCACATTTCACTTTTAGCATAGAAATAATTCAGAACGTTTCACGGCATGGATGATGAACTTTGCATAGAGTCGACAGAACTTTTGGCAGTTTGAGAAATAAGATGATTTTCTATTGATTTTTTGCGCATTTCATCATTTAATAAAAATCAATATAGAGGCTTAACATTGAAGTTCTCAACATTTTATTGTGACCGCTGCAACTGTTAATAAAATGTCCTTTATTGAATAAGTAACATCGGTATGGTTTCGCCATGTTAGTTAACATTTGCTTACATATTATCGCAATCTGATGAAATTAACTTTTAAATGTAATCGAAATATTTTTAAAGTTTTGTGATTCAAGTGCATTAATGTTTCTACTTATTAAACTCCATGTAATATCAATATATGTCAGCACTCGCTACCCGTATGATATTCTAGACTTTTGCAGCGTTACTCAGCGCATCGAGTTGGGTTTCAATATGCGTCACATTTGTCTATCTAAATCAGCAGTATTTTTGCCCCTGCCCTGCCCCTGCCACCCTCTTTGAACGTGCTTTCATGCCTTGACTTTGACCTTCACACTGAAAACCGAAATTGAAGCCAAGCTAAACAGAGCAGACAGACATACGGAGAGGGAGAAACAGCGAGGTGGAACAAAAACTCAGATATTTTTTTATAAACAAATTTTTGGACAGACGCAAAAAAAGTTGAACAAATTTGTTTATCACATTTACATAATATACATTTATTTATTTACATATAGATGGGTATACTATAAAGCTATTAATATGTATGTATAGCTGGCTAATTGAAGTCGCGGGTTTCCAAGCCGAAAGTGTCGAAATTATCTTTTGAGAGTGATTCATTATCTCTCCCTCTCTCTCTGTTTCTTTCTCTACTTTTGTGTAATGCCCTAAAAGGCCAGACATGAAAATCGAATTCAAAGAGGGGATTATAAAAACTTATATTCGAACAGTTTTGGAAATGTACAAAAACGATTACGATTACGATGGCGATTACGATTGTTACTGCGATTGGAACGAGGATTGGGATTGGGCGTTTGCGTTGAGGATTACCCGAGTTATATGTACATACACTGGGCTGTCTGGAAGTGGAACACGCATGTTTATATGGCGACTGTTGGATTGTTCAGGTATTTACATATGTATACATGATTCATGGCGACAAAAGGTGCGGCTAAAGCAGCAAGAACAACGAAACAAGCGAATAAACATGCAAGAAAATAATCATTTCACATGTGTCGCTCATCGAATACACTTAAAACAAATTAAATAAATTATTTTAAATCATTCGTAATTATTTTTCGAATATCTAATTGAGTGTTGACTTTTCAATTATATTTTGAATTATAAACAATTTGTTAGGTCGAAATGAACCCCGCAATTGTTATGCCCTTCTCTCGCAGGGTACCACATGCCACAGATATTCCATTGAACCGTTTTTTTTTTGCACATGGCCCCAGTGTATATATATTTTATTTATTTTGTGCTTTTCTTTATGCGCACTTTCAACAAAAACCAAAAAGCGCAAAAGACGCGTGGGGCGGGGAGGGGGCGAAAAAAACAAACTTCCTTTTTGACGGCGCTTGTTAAAAATGCCAAAAAGCCAAAAAGAAATGAAGCAAAAGAACGAATCGAGAAACGCACGAGAAAAAAACATATACGAAAAAAATTAACAACCTCAAAATGGCAGCGAAGTGTGCATAAATTTTTGAAATGCCCGCAACAGGCGAATGTGCAGCCAAAATACCATAAAAAAAAAACTAAAAAAGAAATGTAAGAGAAGAAACAAACCTAATGAAATGCAATCAAAAATGCATTTTAAGAGGACTGCATTAAGTCGGGCGTTGCGAACCGGGAGCTGAAGATGGTGTGCTGCAGATGGAGCTCTGGATGGCGTAGCTACTTGTGCCTTGGTATTTACCTGGCCCCAACTGCCAGTGAACCGTTCCAATTCGACTTTCTGCTATCTGCCTGGCAGATCTGAGAACATGGCGCTGACGTGCGCTGAGGGCAGTCCGCGAAAAAAAGATGTTCAAATTTATTTAAGCATATTGCAGAGGTAAAAAAGTAATGAAAATACAAAATAAATTCAAGCGATTGCCTCTTTGGCTTGCCTGCCACACTTTACATTTGTCATTTTCGGTTAACAGTGGGAAAAAATACAAAAAATTGGTTTAAAAGCAGCACTGTCAAAAATTAACTTTGGCAACGAGTAGCTACACTGTTAATAAAATATCCTTGTAACCTATCTGGCAGCGCTATAATTGTGACATGTTAAAGTGCATTTGATTTCATGTTAAGTGACTGGGAAATTTTATGTTTATGAATGATAAAAAGTGTATTAACTCTTTCCACTGTGCTGTGCCGTTGCCTGCGGCCTTCTTCAACGTAGCGATCAGAGAACGTTCCAGTCGGCATTTATAAGAAATATACTTAATTTAAAGAGAACCTTACGTCTGATTGATTGAGCTGCTGATTTAAGCGGCTTTTCGGGCAGGTCCTGGCCCGGGTGAAACGACACAAACACACACGCACAACGACGAGGAAATGCGGTGCGTTGAGGTGTTAACTTGCCTTAAATGTTCAGAGCAGTCAGACAGTGCGAATGAGAGTACCGTTATAACGCTAATTGAAGTCTTATAAATCGCTTGGACAAGAGACAAGACAAGTTTTCTGTATTTGGAATTTATTCGCTTGCCCCTCCTGACATATTTTCGTAGCTAATTTGTGCGAAAAACGCGTAAATTTTTAGTTGATTACGTGCATTGATTTTTGCACTTAACGCCCAATTAGTTTTGATTTATTCAGAAGTAAACATATTTATCTCTGATTCATTTCGAACAGAGTTTCACTCATTTGCATAATACATAGAGAGATTCATCGTGTTCTTAAGAACATCACTTCAAGTGTCAAGTGGACTTGGGATGGCAACGGGAATAGGTATAGCTAGGCAGATAAGCCTCAGTTCTCTGGTTCTCTCTTAATCATCGGCTTTATTTGTTTATGAATGTACTTAACAGTTTTTGCGCCGCGCTTTTTCGGTTGCCGAATTGTTCTCTGTTTCCCACCCCCCTTCCCTTTACTGCGCCCTACAAGTACAGTACTTCAACATTTTCAATTGTTTAAAATTCTGTGCATAATTTGTCGTTGTGCGTGAATATGTTAATTTTTGGATGTCTCTTTTTTGTCTTTTTCGCCTCCTTCTTCTTTCTCTCTTCCTGTTGTGTGTCGTGTCTTGTGACTCTTTTGTGAATTTCTACAAAGCGCCAAGTGGCTTTTTTTGGCGTTACATTTTAAATGAAGTGTTTACTTAAGGTTTGGCTCAGTACACGCAGACAATTTGTACTTACTTATTGTTTTATTATTTGTTTACTTTGAAGTTGGCAGCAGACGCGTCTTCGAATTGGTAACTGCAAAAGAAGAAGACAATAAAAAAGTGTTAAATGTGTGTGCAAAACAAAATAACAAAACTAACAGTTCTATCACTCCCCCAGCTAATATTTAAATTTCTATCGGCACTCCCCCACCTACTGTTAAAGTTGAGGTTATCTCTTACCCACTGTTAACAGTTTCATGACTCCGTCACCCACTGCTAAACCTAAACAGAAGCCTGTTAACAGCACAACTTTGACACAGTATTATTTAAATGCCAATAAAATACATGCTATAAACTATTTTTCAACATTTATCAACAATAAGTGCTGTCATTTTGCAATCTATAAACTGTTATTAAGAAGCAGCTGCACACAAATCACAAGCTAAGCAAACACAAGTTTTTTAACATGTATGTGTGTGTGTGACTGTGTGCGTGTGATCAGCTCGTAATGTTAATTAACTGGTAGCTCCGCAAAGCATTGCCAATTGCATTTACAAGCAAAATTCTTGCCATAAAAACGCCATAAAAAAGCAACAGCAACAACATGAACTGCAGCATGCATTGCAGCAGACTGCACGTTTAGCTGGCTCATAACAATTACAGCAAAAGTGATTAACAACTATAAAACAACGACAACAAGAACCAGAGCAACAACAGCAACAAAAACAACGATTGGCAAAACGAGTTTGTGTCGTCGGTTGTGCATTGCGTGTGAAAACAATTTATGAACGAGCATTTAAACAATGTTTTTTTTGCATTGCCAAGAAAAAAGAGAATATGCAATAAAAAACGCATTACGGTGGGGGCAAAGTGTACAATGCGAATGCAAATCTACAGCAGCAACAACAACAACAACTGCAATCGATGTGAACAGGCAGCGACAATAGCTGCACGACACGCAGCAACAACAACAACTACAAGCGCGATGACAACAGCAGCAATAACAACAACAACAGCAATCAACTGTATAAAAATAAAAGATAAATGAGCGCAACTGTCTCTGTCTCTCCCTCTCTAGTTGTGGGACTGTGTGTGTGTGTGTAACAAAAGCAAGAGCTCAAGTAGCATTGCATTGAGATAGGTCAGTCACACACAAAAACACCAATACACGCACACATACACACACACATACAGTCATCACACTCACACACAGACACACGTGCACATAAATGCAACGCTGCACTCGCCGCTGCCAAAGCTTAATATGCAGTTACAGCTGCAGCGCTGTCGACGCCGCAGCCAACGTTAACGCCAACGGCGACGTCAACTGCTCTAATTACTCTGCCCGTAAATCGTTGCGTTGGGGTGGGGTGTGTACAGCTGCCCTCCTCACTCTTCCCTTCACCTTTCTCTCCTCTTTCTCGCTCTTCTCTTCCCCCTGCCAGTGTTACCAAGCGTTGCATCAACAGTAACAACAACAACAGCAGCAGCATCAACTATCAGCATAAAACAAGTTTTTGAGTTAATCTCAGTCTCAGTTTCAGACGCTGCTGCAGCGATGCTGTTGTTGTTCTCGTCGTCGTTGTTGTTGTTACTGCTGCACTATGTAAAAACTTACACAATCGCCGCAGCAGCAGTGCAGCGCAGCAGCAGCAGCACGCACACAAACGCAGCTTCCCGCTCAACGTCGATTCACTTTTCTTTGTGCAATTTCAATAATTTTTCGCCCGACAGTGAGAGAAAGATTCGATGAGAGAGAGAGAGAGCACGAGAGAGGACGCAGGCGAACAAAGAGCGTGAAAGAGCACAGCATATAAAAAGCTCAGAGAGCGCTGTCGCAGTTGCTGCGCAGCGTCAGCGCCAACTTGCACTTTCTGCTGCACTTTTGGGCACACGTATCACACGCAAATAGTAGTAGATTTGGCAGTAGAAATGTGAGAAGTTCTTTCCGCGATAGTTTTATGAATGAAAACGAGGTTAAAATAATAAATAAATAAAGTTAAAATAATATACAAATAATAGTTATGATATTTAAAGCAATGTTATCATTATTTATGATATGTTAATAATATTAAAAATGAATAAAAGAGAGATGTTCTTCCAACGAAAGTTCAATGAATGTAAAATAGGTTAAAAAATATACATGAAATTTAAAAAAAAATTATTTATAACACTACATGATGAAGTTATTGTTAATTAATCATAACTATTATTAAATGTAATTTTCTTACGCGCTTTCTGCGGGCTGCAAAGCAAATGAAAACTTAAACTGGGACCTACGACAACAGAATAAATAGTGCGCAATAGAACAACAGACGCCCTAGAAACACTTCCAACCCCTATGACAAAGCTTTTGCTCTCTTCCTCTTTCCCACTCTCTTTCCCTCTCTCTGTCTGTCTGGCATAGAAAGAGGGTGTGTCTAGGGAGGTTTCGCCTTACAAAGAATGTTGCGCAATTTGCCAAAAATGGCAAAAAATAACAGACTGTCTAGACAGCGACGTGCCTAGAGCAGGCACGGGGGTATTATAGACAGCTCTATATATACTTATATGTATATATAAATTACAGACATATCTACCCACATATCTACAGCTGTACGTCATGCAATGCGGGCAATCAACGATAATGATCATTTGAGCTGTGTTTGCTTTTATTGTGACATAATTAGTGAAAGTGAAATTGATCTGCTGTGGCTGCGCTGTTGCGCTGTCAATAGATGCAGCTGCAAGGCAGCGCAGCGTGACGCCAGCGTTGACGTTGACGTCGACTGCGCAGCGAGAGAGTGCGAGTGCGCGCAGCGAAATGAAAATGAAATTAAAATTCAAAATGAAAATGAAAATATTGCAAAACATAGAGAGAGAGGAGCAACAGGCTAGGCTGAGAGTGTGTGTGTGTGTGAGAGAGTGCAAGTGTGTGTGTGTGTGTAAAAAGTGCATTGACTCGTTGGACGAGCCTACCTTGGCAAGAGAGAGGGAGAGAGAAAGAGACAGAGAACTATCAAAGTGTCTTGAGTAAAATTTGTATGCAATTTATAGCAGCATTTATGGCATTATTTGATGGGATTTGTATGCAGTTTATAGCAGAATTTATAGCAACATTTACTGCAATTTGTATGTTTAATTTAATAAATTAAGTAAAATTAATGTCAACATTAAACAAAGAAATATGCAAAAAAAAGTTTAAAATATTTTTCAGTTTTTTACTTAATTTATTATTTAATTGTGTTTACTTAGCTTAACTGCTCAACTGCAAAATGTGCAATAAATATGTAAAATATATAGCTCGTCGCCCGTAAATCAAGCGCCGCGTTTCACATGTCGTATGCGCAATATGTGCATCGCGTATACGCCGCGCTGTACGCAATTGTTGCGGGACTGGCACAATTAGCGTGAGCGAGTGCATAAATAATAGCAAGTAATGCATATAATCAAAGGCAGCAACAGCAATAACAACAACAACAAGAAACACTTTCGCAGTCAGGCAGGCACAGTTTACTGCACTTTGACGCGCTGCACGCGCAACACATTTCGCTGCGCTTGATTCCCCTCATTGTGCTAGTCAATTTGCGGGCGTATTCATAGTTGCATTTGTGCAACAATGTAGCAGGCACACGCACGCACACACACACACACATGCACAGACATGCAGACATTGTCAACAAGACAAGAGGCAGAACAGAAGCACGATAAGCGCAAGTGGCAAGTGGCAAAACTAGTTTAGTAGGAATTTTATCGTGTCCACACACAACGCGTTACTCAATTGAATAACTGCCCCAGGGGAGGGGCGTGGCTCGTTGAGAAATGTGTGTTAAATTGAGAGTGCCATAAATTAATGCGTGCGCACATAAAACAAGTCAACTTAAAATTGCATTTCGCATAATTTTCACAAAAATCAAGCAAGACAAACAAAATCAAGACGCAGAGACGCGAAGATGGGGAGCAGATGGAGGAGACGAAGACTATGAAAAGCGAAAACTGGGTCAACCTGATGCAGCTGCCTACGCAGCGAGCGGACGGAGATGTCGTCGGCGTCGCCGTCGTCGTGGTCGTGGTCTATCCGGGCGCAGACGCTACAAATATGTAATTCAAGAGATATGCAAGCTGAAGCCAAATTGTATCTGTATCTGCACCAAAAAAAAAACTGACTGCATAAAGGTGCGTTGGGCATGATCATTATGAATCAACACATACCCTGTAAATAAATGAAGAATGTAAAACTACTTAATATAAAGCAACAGCTAAAGTCTTAATTCAAATCAATATTCAACCATTGCCATGTCTAGCATACCCCACACCACTTCACACTTTTATTACAGGGTATCATATAAAAAATGCACCAAAAAAAAATATTATAAATCATTTGTTGGAAAAGTAAAAACAGCAGCAACACGATGCCAACAATTTATGTATCTCTTGGATTTCACCCACGCCGCCGACGCCGACAAGTAGCAACAGCAGCAACAGCAGCAACACTAGCAACAACAACGTGGGTCAAGTTGCAACTTGTTTTTGGGCTGGTTTACTCAGTGTGCATTGCGTTTTGGTAATCGCATTCACCTTCTTATCAGACTCAGCAGCAGCAAACACGCGACAACAACACGAACAACTCCGACAACAACAACATTGTTTGCAAATGTGCACCATGATAAGCGTAAAACATGAAACAATTTTGCTCTCTGTGTGTTGGAATTTCCAACTGCATGCGGCCCACTGTGCAAGGCAAGGCATTTGGGTGTCTGTCTACGAGTCGTGATTCCGATTCCGCCTGCACACACACGTTCACTTTCAAAATCAGTGAAATGTAACCGACAAATGTAAAGAAAACGAAGAAGTGAATTGTGAATTGTTGTTGTTGTCGCTTTGTTGCTGCTGCTGTGTTGCTGTCGCTTTAGTTATTCACATTATTCATTTGGCTTACAAATAGAGGTTAATTTATTATGACTTGATCAAATTGAGTTGCACATAAAGTACATAAAGAGAAATGCAGTGAAGCATTTCTTTTATTTGGAAAATTTGCCAATTGCGAACGATAATTGAAGCCAGTTATCGATTAAAGAGATGTGCAGCTAACTTCACTTAGTCAGCGTTGCCAGCGCGTGTTATACAAATGTAAAATATTTGTGCCAATTGCTAACTGTTAACGATATTTGAAGCCAGCTATCGATTAAAGCAATTGCAGCTAACTTCACTTGGCTAGCGTTGCCAGTGCGTATTAGAAAAATGTAAATAAACCAAACGGTAAACTGCTGCGTCATCCTGTTTTGTTGTGTTAATTTAATTTATAGTTATAGTTGATGTGAATTTAAAATGAACGTAAAATTAGATAAACAATTCGGTTAAAATTTGAATTCTGGCTGAGCAAGTGGATGATCGAGTCTCTGCCTCGCTTGCGCAGTCTGAGTATTTATCGACTTTGGCCCTACCACAATGCGAGTGCGCCGCGCCAGTCTCAATGTCAAGTTGGGGCCATGTTATTGAACCAATAACACACAGAGATTCATTCAGAAGAGGCGCACAAAGATACAATATGAATTAATATGCGAGTGTGTGTGTGCTGTAAGTAAGATGCGGCGGAGGCAGATAAAACTGCAAGTGAAGAGAAAACAGCAGCAGCAACGGAGGCGGCCTTCATTTGCAGATCTCTGACATTGACATGCTCACACACAAGTAAGACACACCACACACACACATACACTGTACAGTGTAAATGTATTTGTGTATCTGTGACGTTGACATAATTCATCAAGGCGGCATGCAAATTGTTTGTAACGCTTTTCTTGCCAATTAACGTCAAATGCCAAATAAGTCAACCTCTTTTGGTTGCCTCTTGTGGCATGTGGCACAAGTCGATGTTGCAGTCGATGACGCGCCTGCGCTTGCATTCCACACAAGTTTCTGACCATAAAGAGACCGCGCACTCGCTGCGTGTTGCAACTGCACTTGACTTACTTTGTGACTGTGTGTGCCACTGTATGCGTGTGTTTGTGTGTCTTTCTCCCTCTCTCTCTTTCTGACTCTATCTTTCTCCTGGTGTAGCTGTATCTGGTAACTGGCAGCGTCGCCATCTGCGCAATGCATTTCACTTTCATTATGATGCAGTCGCCTTTTTGCCACTAAAAATGGCAACGCTGGTGCAGCTTGTGGCAATGCCAAATGCTGCGGTTTTTCCAAGCCGAAAATGAAAACCAGTTAACGGCATACGCGGATTTTCCCATTTGCTCATACACATTGCCATCTCTCCTGCTCTCCCTCCCTCCCTCTCTCTCTTTCTGATTGGCATCAGCTGACAGCTTGGCCCCACTGTGTGTGTGTGTGTGTGTAGGAGGCGGAGGCGCCTTGTCTTTTGTCTTTTCATTGTGTTTCTTTAGTTGTTTTTACTTTCTTCTAATAGATCGTTAGCTTTGCTTTGAACTTGCAACCAGCCTCGCCACTTTGTTGTTGTTGTTGCTGTTAGTGTTGTTGCAGCTCTTTGCAATTGATTGCTTATTGTTAAATGAAAATGGAAAGTCATTTTCTATGCAGCTGAAGCTGGCGCTCTTTTTCGTGGGTTTATCCAACGTACCCTCCCCCACACTCCTCCTTTGCATACCTTTTGTGCGCGCGCTTTCCCAAAATAAACTACAGAATTTTCCAGCGTGGGTTTGTGGCAGGCGGCACTGGGGCAGGGGCAGCAAAGGCAGTGGCATCTGTCGGTCAAGCGCTTAATTCATTTTGTTGTTGTTGCTCGCCTATTCTTGAATGAGTTCTCATTCTTTTTCCCTCGTTTCGTTTTCCTTCGTTTTGTTTTTATTGATTTGCCAGCTGAGCAAACGGAAAGCGAAAGTAATTAAGGTTAGTCATGCAATCAAATGGCAGACAGGCCGTCTCGCTCCCACACAGAACGCAGATAAGTATTCATGCAGCGCGAGAGAGGTAGAGTAGGAGAGGGAGAGGGAGAGTGATAAAGGCGACTGCATAAAATGCAACCCCAAACTGTCCAAGCCGTTGACTTTCTCACAGTGTAAGAGCTTCACTCTCCTATCTCTCTCTCTCACTCCTCTCTTGATCCTCGTACCTCACTCGCACGCAACAGAATCAATTTTTATTGGTTACACAACGCCAGCAGCAGCAGCAGAGGCAGCAGCAACAGCGCCAGCAACAACAGTTGCAGTTGCAGAGTGCATTGAACCCGTCGGCGAGTCATGACTTTTAGTACTTCTTCGCCTGCCTGGCAATGCCTCTATAGGGTTAAGGTATATTAGCTGGCAGTGGGAGTTGGTAACAGTGAGAGTAACTGCGAGAATTGGTAGAACTCTTAAGAAGTTCTTCGAACATTGTATGAACCATTGTTCTATTTAAATACTTTACCTGACTCTTCCTATATAATACCTTTACTATCTACTCTACTCTATATACCCTGAATCTGTATAACATATATATAACATATATATAATATATCCTATTAAACCTTATTCAATGTACTCCCTCTTACAGCTGTTATTCTACATACTTTATACACCCTATAATACCATACCTTATTCCTCTCTTTCCTCTCCTGATCTGCTCTCTATATACCCTACATAAGTTTATTCTGTGTTAGCGTATTCCCTGTTCACCTTGTGCTCGGACAAACTTTCAATTCTTGTATGGTGTTTGTTGTAGCTTCCCCATGTTGTTTTTTTTGTGTGTGTCTTGCCTTGTTTTTGTTGCTGTTGGCAACTACTCTTGAGCAAATAGCCACTGCATTTTATTGACATGTCTTCACACACACACACAAGCATATACAGCACACTCACACACACAGTCTCAGGCAGCGACAGTTGCACTTGCCAGAGAAAAAACCGAACAAAGGCTTTAGATAGCTTCCTATCTTTATTTAGCTTTCAATCGCTTAAGATCTATAAAATATTAGGCGAAATTTTAGAATTTTACATTTACTGTTTAGTTTTATTTTTCGTTAATACATTAGCTCCTTCCCTCCCCTCCTCCGCTCACTTAGAAGTGGATTCTACCCTGAATACCGCCACCGAAATTATTGCGATTTGTATCCCAATTGCGACCGGCATTCGCGTAGGCATCGATGCTGCCACGCCCATCGCGACTTTTCCAGAGATTGTGATTGTACTGCACGTTAGCCTGGCGTCCCTGCTGATCCTTGCTGCCTGTAACCACCACAGAGCCGTGCTGGGGGGAACGTGCAAAACGCAGATGAGGCTCGATTTCGGGATCACTGGGATTGTCCAGAGGAATAATTGAAGCTGCAGCCACGGCGGCGAGGCAGCAGGCCAGAAGGAGAACGGCGTTGAAACGACTGGAGAACATCTTTGAGAGAGTGTAGAATACTTTAACTTGCACTTATGAATTGCGAATTGAGACTGTGCTTGATGTGGCCACGATGTGTAGCTTTTATAGCCCACAGAAGATGCCACTGGGATTCACCAGCACAACGGAAACGAGCCTCCGATTGCGCTATCTATATTGTAAAAGATCCCAAAGGGGACCTTTTCAGGTGGCGTGAATCCCCTTCAGTGTCGCCTTATCAGCAGTTTAGCAAGCGATTATTCATATTTGTCTTCCAAGATTCTACGAGTACATCATACGCAGTTCAAAACAATATTTGCTGCTTTCGAGGTTAGTCGTGTTTTAAATACTTACTTATACATTGAAAAAGGCAATTGAACGATTTCTAGTTGTTGTTCTTTTCCATAATTGTACCGGGAATTATGTTATATTGTCGATGTTCTTATCAGTTACTATTAAAGAAAACGTTTTTTCCCTGATTATCATATATAGGATCATCGTTTAGAAAAGAAATACAATTTGGAAAAAATTAAAAAGTTAACAAGGGGGTATCACTTTTTACTTGCTATAATCGTTTTGTTTTCGTGTAGAATCAATCTAGAAGTGAAGACACTAATAAAAGATATCCCCGATGGAGTCTAATGATTTCAAAGAATTTATAAAGGTTGAGAATTAAAAAAATACCCCATGATGAAATTATACAATATATTGTATGCTCGGATTTGTCTAGTTTAGTATAGACTGTTACTTAAACGTCAATGGTATCAGGTGTGTTTGAACAATAAGGGCATCAACGAACTCAATTCGGGTGCCGACGAGATAACCTGATATCATTTCATCATACCCTACCCTACCCTTAATCAGTAACTAAATCCTCATACACCTTATCTGAATTCTTCTTAAAAACAAAACAAACTTTTTAAATAGTATTCTTTATTAACAATAAAATCGTGTAGATCATTATCATGTTAAAGATCATTCAGTTGCTCAACTATTAAGGTACAGTGGGTGCGGGATAGCTTTGGTCCGGTTCTATAGGATCCCAAATGATTCCCAAATGAATTCTTCAATTAGGATAACGGGTTGGTAGTGCAGTGACGGGAGTGGAGAAGGGGATATCTCCATGAATACGAAGAAAAGTCGGCGGATAACGGGTTGGGAGTCCAGTGACGGGAGTGGAGAAGGGGATATCTCCATGGTTAGCAATCCGAAGACTCGGTGCTGCTAAAGTTGTCCAACAATAGCAGGCCAATAAGAGGAACACGTGGAACTTTAGAAAGAACATCTTCTATGATTGCCGAATTTAAACTAAGCGCAATATGCTTATATATAAGAATACTATAGGATAGAGAGCATAGAAACGGTTCTCTCTTAACGACCCAATTCCGACCTAATTCGACCTGATTCCGGAATGAAACAAATATGTGCCAGTGCTGAATTATAATGACATGTGATATAACAGAGAGATCTTTGAAATAGAGTGTATGTTTTGTTCTGCTCTTCTCATATAGAGATTATAATGCGACCTCTTGACCTGATTCAATGTTGAAATCGCCCAAAATCGAAACATCTTTTCAGGGGGGAAATCTGTCATAACTTTTCTTTTCTTTTCTGGCCTGAGCCTACGCAACAATCGCACAGATAACACACGCACCTCGAAAGAAAAGAAAAAAAAAACTAAATACAAAAAATAAAACAAAAGCCAATAAAACTTAAGAATCCTAAAAAATAGAGAATTTAGTTCAGACGAGTTCATTGACACACAAAAAGAAATCAAAATATACCTCCCTCCCCCTTATGCTACTACTCTTGGCGATACTTATAGTCGCCCACAATCTAGCTATGCGTATGCGTATCTCACCTCCCCCTCTCTCTGTGTCGCTCTCTCTCTGTCTCTGTCTCACGCACAATTTAGTTTAGTCTCGCCACTTATCGATGCTTAATCGGCGCGCACAACGTCATAGATAGAGTGTACTATACACCCCTTGAGAATATCGCCAATCGACTTCGCCGTGAACTTGAATTTCATTTTCGATTTTGTGAAAGTAAATCGAGGCATGAAACTAGATTCTTAAGCGCACGAGAACTGATTTCTAATCAGTTCATTAGGGTAGGGTAGCAGGGGTACTTATAGGGTCTCTCTCTCTCTCTGTCTAGGTACTGCTCTATGTATCTGTATCTGTATCTGTATCTGTTCAAGTGCCGTAATTAGATGTGCGTTCGTCGCGTTGTCGTCGAGTCGATTTGAATGCGAATACGAATACGAATACGAAAGTCTCTCGACGACGTTGGGGCTTTTGTCTGTGTCCATAGATCATTTGCGGGTGAAAGTTTTTTTTCGACTCGCTCGAAAATTGTACACACAGTCTCCGGCAAGGTATACGACTCTGTGTGTGTGTGTGTGTGTGAGTGTGTGGGTTTCATTTACTTTTATTATTCGAGCTCTGGAGCAGCTTATCTATTGAATATCAAGTTATGCATTTCGAATTTCGTTTTGTCACCTGCGGCTATTTATCTTCACCACGGGCTTTGTCTTAGCCTAGCTTAGCGCCCACGGGGCGTATGCGTACCTCCGGCCATAGGTCTAGCTTTGGCTCTGCCTTCTGCGAGCACATTTTGAAGCGTAGAAAACGGAAAGCATTGAAAAAGAGCGACACGTGTAGAGCGGCAAATTTGCCAAGTCATAATTGAATTTTTATAAGCCTGCTCTAGCTTGGGCCACAGCGCGGTTCAATATAAACACTTCATGCTTACACACCCATACACAGACACACACTGGCAGGCACACTCGCACACTCATTGAGTGGCAATGAATGAAAGGTAGCGCATTAGATACTCCGTATCTAGATACAGATACAAATGTAGCTTGGCGTGGCGTACGCACGCTTTCCAAATATATTTTGTATGCTATGCTCATGCTGGAATGTGTATGTGTGTAATACATGTGTGCGTGTGTGTGTGGTGCGTGCTCTCAAGATTGGTTTGCCGAAAATATGACGACAAAAAGTTGAATAAAATGAGTTTTTGCGCTTAAAAGTCGCCACGCCTCTGCTTGCCCCTCTCACTATACCTCTCTCTATCTCCCTCTCTCTTTCTTCAACATATTTGGGCAAATAACATGAAAAAGCCATATGAAAATCGCGTTAACGCGTTGCTCTAAGCCCGCCTACAGTTTGCTCTACAAACTAAGCAGTTCTTCAACAAGATCTATCGATCTATAAATATACCCATTATAATCGTATTATATTACATAAAAGACAGGCGCATAGTTGGGCTTTAAAATCGCATAAATTAAGCAGATAGAAATGAGAGAAAGAGATGCATAGCAAGAGCGAAAGAGAGATGGCAAGAAGCAGCAGAAGAAGCGCACATAACGCACGCACAAATAACATTTATTTGATTATTTCTTTGCTTTTCTTTTCTTTCTTTTCTTTTTTTTTAGCACTAACCTCTTGAATAATGTATAGAGCGTAGAATGGCGAGTGACAGAGAAAGAGAGAGAGAGAGAGAGAGCAAGCTAGAACGAGCTGCGAAGAGCTCAAAAGTTTTGACAATTGTCGAGAGAAGTCGAAGAAGAGACAGGAGTTGGGAGAGGGGGAGGAAGTGGGCGAGCTGAGCTGTAGCAGAGGCTGTGCCGGCTGTGAATTGTTGTTGTTGCTGTAGTTGTTGCTAGTCTTGTTGTTGTTGACTTAAGTCAAGTTCAAGGACTGTCAATTAAATTGAAATCACTTGCTAAAGAGACGAGACGAGACGAGGCGTAAACAAGACATCGCGCTGGGTATGGGGGAGGAGGAGGGAGTGTGGGGCAGGCAGGCAAAGGGGTGTGGCAAGTTGAGTACAAGTTGTGTCAAGTTGTGGCTTATTTTGAAATCACTTAAGCAGCGCATGAAGTAGGCAACAGTGAGTAATTGTGTGTGTGTATCTGTAACTGTGTGAGTGTGTGTGTTTCTGTCTCTGCACGCAGCTTCGTTTACATTTTTGCTCTGCCAACGGATGCTGCGTAGTTACAGCTGCCTGACTCTCAAGTGAGCTAAAGATAGAAACAGATACAAGCAGCATATACAATTACAAAATGTGTTTCTTTATGCTGCGACTTTGGCAGAAACCAATTAAAACTCTTAGCACTCATTTACTTTAACTTAATTCTGTATTATGTAGAGAGAAATTAAAGATATATAGATACAGGTAAAAGAAATGTATCTTTAAGATGATTACATTCAAAATATTAGATACAGTTTGAGATTCAGCTACAAGACATGTATCTTAGGCTCTTTTCTGGAGGAAACATCTTGTAAAATGGTTAAAACATTCGAATATAAAGATATTTATTGTTCTTTATCTCATTATTTACAATAAACATAATACAAAAACAACTTTAGCTCCTATTTATGTATCTTTAAACTCCTTTATTCATAACCGACAGTATTTAACCTTAGTTAGCACTCTTTATTCTCTACTCTAGCACATTTCTACTCTCAATTAATTCTACGAAATTTTCCACAAAGAAATATCGTTTATTTCCCTCCATATTTCAATTCCATGCGTATCTCATTCCCCTCTTCCCTCAATCAAATGTTTTTCTATTCCATACACACCTCACACAGATAGATAAAAAAAAAACCAATTGAAAGCGTGTTTTTAGGCCAACTTTCAGTTTTCAAAAGTGAATCGAGGTTTTCGCATATATATCATATATTGTAGTTTGCGCGACTACAACTTGAGATCTTGAGATATAAGATACGAAATTTGGTCATAGCTTGCGGCTGTGCTTGATATGCTTTAAATTTGAATTAGCTGCATAATGAATTGACAAATTAACATAATGAGGCGACAGAGGTGAGCAGGAGGAAACCCCAGAGAGAGAGAGAGAGAGAGAGAGAGAGAGAGATTGAGCAACCCCTGGAGAGGGAGAGGAAGAGAGATAAATGAAAGATTCCAGAGAGTTTGAAGAGCATTTCCAGAGCAAACTGTGCACGTGCTCGCGCCTAGGCTAAGCTCGCCTCATCACACTTGGCTATTTGTAAATAATGACTAAAGAGCTGTCTAGTCCGAAAGCAAACATATATCTTCGCTCTATATAGGCAGCTATAACGCCATATATACTATATAGATGCGATGTAGATGCGATATATGATGTGCTATGTGTCAATCTATCAGCGAGGAAGCGCCGGAAACTGCCTGCGTTTGTCACGCACAAATTTAGCGAGAAAACAAACAGACAGACAGACAGGCAGTGTGAGAAAGAGATGCAGCATGGTGTACGAGTGAGATGGGCGTATGGGCCAATATGTTGCCAATATAAAGCCATTTCGCTGCGTTTCCAAACTCAATTTGGAATTTGTTGCTGTTGTTGCTGCTTATTGTTGCTGCTGTGTCTGTTGCTGCTGTTGTTCTTATTGCTGCTGTTGTTCTTGTTGCTGTTGTTGTTGCTGCTGTTGTTGAAATTTTGTATGCCAAGAATTTAAATTAGTAGCAAATCTGGTTTTTTGTTTTCGATTTCGGGTTCGAGTTCTGCTCAGTCTCGTCGTCGAGCTTGCCAGCTTTGTGATTCTTGTTTTCTTCTGCTGATTCTTCTCTGTCTGTCGCGTCTGCTGTTGCTTCTTCTTTACAGTCTCGCCGATGTTCTTACAGGTGGAATCGGAGCCAAAAATACAACTAGAGTTGGCCAAAAAAACAAAGAAAGAAATTTCGATATTTGCGCCACTCTTTAAAGTTCTTTCTCTTGCAGCAGGAGAGTACTATATAGCACTATATATGGTGTATATGGACACGCTTTATCTGTCCTCCGTGATTTACGATAATCTTTCTGCACGATGTGGGTCATATTTGCCTTGGCTCGAGAACCGAATCTGCTTTCTTTCCTGCTTCTTTTCCCTTTTTTGAAAAGTGAAACTCGGCAAAAAAACAGAAAACAATCTTGGCCTAAACAATTGGCGCGTTTAAACATTTACGTTAATTAAATGTACGTGAAGATTCGGCACAATTTGCATAATATAAATATACGATATATATATATATATAAGATATGTGCCATATATCTGAGTATCTGTAACTGTATCTGCAACTGCAACTGCAGCTACACATCTGCATTGTATCTGCATCTGTGCAGAGCTTTATCTGTGCGTATTTATTTTCGCTTTTACATGCCTTCTGTCCCCTCTACTCTCCCCCTCCCCCTCTCTTATTCTCCCTTGGCCTCTGCCGGCTTGTAATTACACAGAAATGAGGCACGAAAAAACGCACAAAAAGCGGGAGGAAAAAAAAACGAAAACGAAAACGGAATAAGTATTTCATGTTCTTCCACTGCTGTTGCTGTTGTTGTTGCTGCTGCTTTGGTTTGCTTTTCGGATTTCAGTTTTCAAGTCTTTTTTTCTGTATTTATTTTCTTATCATTATTTTGTGATGTGCGCTTTCGGCTGTCCCTCTGTTCCCTCCTGTCCTCTGTTCCCCCGCAAGGGACAGAGTCTCTTCGCATTTAAGAAATTTCTTAACTCATTACGATTTCACTCAATACGCCGTATAATTGGTTTGTAGGCCGATCCACACACACACACAAACACAGAAATACAATGAAATTACATGTTTCACTTTCTCTGTGGCATCCATGAGATACATTTTCATTCTGATAGAAACGACAGCGAAACCGAAAGCCCAAAACAGAAATTATTATCAATTTCATTGAAAATCGTAGCAGATCTTCTACGTTAAACCCATTTCCGATAACGCCAGCGATCTCTCAACATATGGCTGACCATATAGTGGCTATATATGTTCTATATAGGGTATTTACTTGGTATATACTGTATTTATCTGTAGCTGTACTTACATTTATCGCCCCTATATCATGTTTTTCATTCAGAACTTTTGCTACGCAATTTATGCGTGTAATTTAGCTGCCTTCGTCTGTCCCTCTCTCTCTATATATATTGCTGTCTTGCTCTGCTCACGCTCTGCTGGTGTCGCTGCTGCTGATGTTGTTGTTGTTGTTGGTTTTAATTCACACAATTTAATTTGTTGTTTGATTATAATTTATTTAGTAATTGCACACGAGAAATTTCGAATTTGAGATGGGGAAATATCATTAAAAAACACGCACGAAAATTTTGAAATATTTTCGACTTTCTGTTGTTGTTGCTGTTGTTGTTGTTGCTGTTTCACTTGGGGAACACGTAACGAGATTGCATTTTAAATTTCAGAGGCGATTTTAATGAATACTCAAATATTTCTCGTTTTCTCTGGTTCTTTTTAAAAATAGAACAATTTTTCGCCTGCCAGCGTGCGTGTGTGTGCGTAAGGCGCGTCACTGCTGCTGCTGTTGCACTTGTATCTCTCAGATACACAAACCGACTGTGTGTGTGTGTGTTTTCGCCTCGTCGAGGGGAACTGGGTCGAAATACAATATTGAAATTACAATTAACTTTATTCAATTTCTCAATAATTCTCGAGGGGGTCGCCGCGGGGTCAAAGGCAACACAGTGTAGAATATATTTTGGTTAAAGACGCGACGCGACGCTAAGGTTCCGCTGCGCAGCGTGTGCAGTTACAACGACGACGACTGAGCGGCAAAAACTCGAGAATAAGCAAAGTGCGGCTCAATTTATACGACAGACAATAAGAAGATACACACGGAATGAGCGTCGCTGCCGGCGCTGCGCTGCTGCTGTTGCTGTCGACGTCGCTGCCACTGTTGCCCTGACTGGCATTTGCATTGGTGTTGGTGTTGCTATTGCTGTTGTTGGTGTATCTTAAAGATACACACACGATCGGCACGGCACAGCACAGCAGACACAGGCCAACAACAGATAACAGCGGCGGCGACGTCGCAGTCAACAGCGACGCGCACGCAATTAGAACGCTGCCAAACTGAGTTGAGAGAGAGAGAGAGGGAGCAGAACGCGTCGCGTAGCCGGCAGCGCAGCGAGAGTGAATTTTTCGTTGCGGTCGCGCTGCTCTCGCTCTCTTCGTGCTCTGCCCGAGGGGGTGGCAGCGCTGTCGCTGTTATCGCAGGCGTAGGCACTGTGCGTCGGCGGCGCGGCGTTGCCGTATGTTGTGCATGTCTGTGTGCGTGACTGTGCGTTTGTATTCGTGTGTGTGTGTGTTGTGTTTGTTTTCGTATGAAATAGTAGTAGAAAGAGTAGTAGATTTTGGTAGTAACAACGTCTGTTTCAATGGGCTTTGTTTCGTTGCTGCCTGTGTGTGTGTGTGTGTGAGTGACTGCACGTGTGTGTGCAGCTCTGGGTGTGTGTATGTTTTATTTGCATATATTAAATATGCACGACCTACATTGTTGTTTTGTCGACGCGCGGGGCGCACAAACAAAAACGAAAATATGTATATAAAGCTGCAGATACAGAAACATGTCGAAGGCAACGCACAAAATATACAAAACACGACAGAGAGAGAAAGAGAGGCGAAGCCGCATATAAATAAAAACACAGCAAGTGTACATATTAACGTTGCCTCTGTCTCTGCCGCTGTCGCTGTCGCTGCCCCACAACACTCTCTCACTTAGTGGCGCCCGCATACAGTGTAGGGGGAGGAGGGAAGACACAAGTACGCACGGAGGCAAAGACACACGCACAGACAGAAGACACATACACGCACACGCACACACACTCGCACATACACACACATGCAGAGTGAGCGTCAGTTCAAGCCGACCAAACCAAACAACAACTCGCTGGCGTCGCCGTCCGCACGCGGTCAAAGGCAAGTCCAAACTGAAAAGTGTTATTCGCTTTGGCCCCAACAGCTGCTGCTGCTGCTGCTGGCGCTGGCGCTGCTGCCGACGCCAAAGTCAGCTGCGGCAGCGCATTCGCTCTTTGCATTTGACTTGTGCACACAATGGTAACAGCAACTGTTAATACACTGTTAAAGCTCCACTGCACTGTTAACACTGTTGCTGCTGCTGCGCTGTGCATTGTTGGGGGTGGGGGAGGGAAGTTCTTTAGCCTAAATTGTTATACATTTTTTGCTATTATCTTCTGACAGCTGTTCGTCTGTGCAAGCTTATTAATTATCCTAATTGGGACACAGAGAGAGAGAAAGAGAGAGTGCAAGAGTGCAAAAGCTTGACTGACGTCATTTTTTTGGGGCAATCATTGAGGTATAATGGGGGAACCTTTTGCAAGCCCAGTAGCCTGATGAGCTTTTGATGATGTTGTATCCCCGACAATGGGATAAAGACGTGCAACAATGTATCAGTTGGTTTTATTGGTTTTTAATTGAGCTGAAATCTGAAATTAGAATACATTTTCTGCATGCACAAATTGTGTTTCCAATCATCGTATATTGTATTTATATATATAGATATAGCTACTCGTATATCAATTACACATTGAGCGCAAGGCCGCCTTGCATTAATGAATGATCAAAACGAATTGAATGCAAGGCACAGATCGATCCGCATACAACTCTCTATATATGTATATACTATATAGACACGCCATATGTACATACATATGTCTGTCTGTCATTAGTTTATAGACAAAATTGCAAATGGTTTCGATTTCGATAGGCGATTTTTAACTGGCTAATTACGTGACATGTCAGAGTCGAGTCGAAAACGAGTTAGACGCGATTGCAAATGCGATATTCGCAGCACACATTCACCTCGAAGTGTGCATTGAACTTTTGTAACAATTATTAGACAACAACAACAATAATAATAACAACAATAATTACAACAACAATAACTGATAGCTGCCTTGCAATAATTGATGAGCTCTCGCACTATATTTATATTGGAATTCGATTAAAATGCAGCATAAAACAATGAGGGAAGTGAGAAGGAGAGGCAGATAGGCTGGCAGTTGTCTCTCTCACACTCTCTGTCTCTCTCTTTAGTGCTCTATCAGCAACTGTCTCTGTCTCTGTTTGTGTAACTGTTTCAGCTTGTAAACAAACGTCAAGCAAATACTACAAGAAATTCCAAAATTTTGTTATATTGACAACATTGTCGGGCTTATCTGCCAGTTTAGTTCAGCTCCGTGAGTACACGTAAACCTGGCAACTTATTCATATTCATATTCATTCAAATCGAAGGGAAATTATGAAGTAGTGCAGAGAAGCGCAATGTGGCATGCAACATTAGCATAAACAGGCTGAAATCAGCTATAGAACTAGACTTAGGAGAGAATGTGAGAAGACGAAAACTAAAAGAGAGTTGGAGAGAGAGAAAGAGTTGGAGGTGAGGGAACGAGAGAGCTCGCTCTCGCACAGAAGCTGCGAAGTCTGCGCTTATCTGCGTGCTACACAATGTGTGTCAGTACTGATAAGAACGTTTTTTATATGTATAGCATGTCTTTAGTATATAGTATACTTACATTTAGCTAGACTTCCTACTCTCCATACATACTCGCCATACATACTCCCCATACATATTTATACCACATACATATCTCCTCCCCTTGGCATGACTAATTAGCCAGGCAAAAGGCAATTTCTCAGCATAAAAACGCAGCAACAACATTGTAAAGAACTGCCAAAAAAAAAATAAATGAAGTTGGTTTGGTTGCGCATTCTTCAGTTATAGGGTATACTTGGGGAGTGCCAGCGCTTGAATAAGCAGATTGTAAGCTCTGAACGCAAGCTTTATTTGTAAAGCTTAAGCTACTTAAAAGCTGACCAAAGACAAAGTTTAGCTTGGAATATTAAGACTGGAAAAGAAAAGCTAAGGTAAGTCGGATAATTATATATATTTTAAGTTTTAAAGAAATATTTTAATATATTTCAGTAAAGAATTTATATAGATTTTTATAAAGATTTATTGTCTGATTGAATTTCTTGACAATTATCTCTGATTCTGTTGAAATAATAATATTAAATATAGTATATGTTTTCAGCTTTCAAGCAAACTTTCAATCAAAGAATAGAATTGTTGAAATTATATAAAACTAAATTAGTTCCTCGTGCAACTTTTTAGGATTCTATTTATAATAGTACAACATTATTTGTCTTCAGCCTTTTTACAAATCTTATAAAATAATTGCTTTATATTACACATTATTTATTTCTTTATCGAACTTCTTAAGAATCCATTCCAAAGTATTTCCCAATAAACATTTTCAAGGATATTCAGACTTCAGCATGCCCAGCGATAAGGTTAAGTTCTGTTGTTGTTGTTGTTGTTCTTATGCTTTGTTTCGCCACATTTTCGATTTTTGTGCTTTGCGCGTGTGAATCATGAGCATTAAGCATAAAACCGACATTTAGCTGATTGATCTTAATAAGAATTCCTGGCCAAAGCAGAGGGAGACTTGGAGACTTGGAGCTGCGCTAACGGATCCCGCCAGCAGCGTCAGGTCAATAACATTTCGGGGCACCCAAAACCGTTGAGGGCGTTGCTGATGCTGGACCTGGGATCGGGGCAACATAACAAACTTTGTTTGTTTCTTTTGTGTGTGTGTGTATTGTGCATTTCCTTGTGCACTTTTAATAACTCCAAAGGGGCAGCACCCTTCTCTCTCCTCCCCCTCTTCCTCATTCTTCTGTTGCTTCTCGGCAAGAAGGAGCAGCCCAGGCCTGTCGGAAATTGAAGTTTGCCTGACTTGAGTTATGTTTCTTCAGTGCGAACTTCGGGTTCAGTTTCTTCTGCTTCTTCTTCTGTCTTGTGGAATTGGAATTTTATATACGCATATGTAGAATCTGTTGATATTTAGAACGAAATTTGCAAGCGTCTCTCTCAGCGGATACCGCATGCTAAATTGTCGCCAAAAGTACAAAATCTGCAAAGCTAATGCCGCCAACTAATGCTCCACTTTCCAGGTACAATCTCTATAAGGTTTGGCTGTTGTATATTTGATGTTTAACTCAAGTTTACCAATTCAATTTCGCTCTGATAATTCTCGAATGTTTTTCAATGAAATCCAATCAACTTTGTCGTGACTTTCAAACTGCATTGGCTGAGAGGGGCTAAGGGGGGTGTTATTGGTTGCGCAATATATCTTTATTTTTGGGGTGCGTCTGGCAATCGAATTAAATCAAATGCAATCGAAACCAGACGAGACAAAATCGAATGTTGTTTTTGGTCTGCAGTTTGAATTGAGTGCAATTAAAGTGAATTTGATTGGAGAGTCCAGTCTGAGTCTAAGTACGAATATGTAGTTCACTTGACCACAGACAGTATACCACAGTCTACCCATCTCACTCTACTCGGAATTGTTCTCTCTTTCACTCCTGGTTAGCCTTGTCGCTGCTGCCCTTTATTACGCTTTTGTGTGTGTTTGTTTATCTTCTTCGCTTTCGCTCGACGGCAAACAAAAGGCGTCTAGATTACGTCTACGTCGGCTTTGCTGCCTCTCTTGCTCCCTTCCCTCTCCCTCTCCCTCTGCTCCCTCTCCCAGTCTCCCTTCGTCTGGCATAGGGTTCGCCTTGTCTGCGCTTTGTCTGCGGCTGCAGTTTCCTCGCCTCTCTCTCTCGCTCTGCCTTGTCTGCGCTCTCGCTCTTTGCTGCTTTTTAGATGTTTAGTCAAGTTTTTGCTTTTATTATTTTGATTCCTTGTTTTTTTTTCATTTGGGTATTTGGGTTGTCCGGGCGAGCTTTTTGTTTGGGTTTCGCATTTGATATCAGTTTTCGGCACAGTGGGGCAAGTTGTGTAGGAATTGTTAGAAACAGAGCTAAAACCGTGTAAGTCTTTGCTGATATTACATATTTGTATATGCAATTATTTTGAGTGTTGATAAGCTGAAGCTAAAAACGGCTAAAAACCTATAAGTTTCTTTGTAGATCTCTCTCAAATGTTCTCTAGTTTTCTCGCTTTGCCACACAGTTACCGAAAAAGTAGACGCACACACACACACCATACACACACTTTGGTATGGCACACCACAAATCATGTCTGGGACTTTATTGTGCGACTGACCTTGAATTTATGCAAATTGCGCAAGTGGGAACAACTTTGTCAAATTGAGAAATCAACAACAACAAAAACACACAAATACATATAAAATATATACAAAATATATTATAGACCTTGACATTGAGCTGCAAAAGGGCTCGCCGTTTGCTAAATTTATGATATCATCGCGAGCATAGCAGGCGATTTATGTCACTGTTGATAGGGAAGTTAATAGAGAACAAAAGGAAGCACATAACTCAAGTAGATCAGGTTTTTAGAGGCTGTGGAGCTTTTTAAGTTTAACTTAAATCACGCAGAGCTTTTAATATGCGAGGTTTTCAATTTTGAGTACCTTTTTTGCGAAGATTCATTTACAACTCACGCATAACTTACAAGGCAGCACAACACAAAAAGGAACGGAGCATAAAAATCATAATAAGCAAGTGGGCTCGGTTCGGGTCGGGTCTCAGATATCGATAACCCTTATCAAGTGTGCGGCATCTCGAGATGCGAAAAATACAAATTATGCGCCACAAACAAAATGCCAAAGTATACAATGAGGTGTGTGTGTGTTGGTGTGTGTCTGCTCATGTTTGGCTTGGCAATTGACTTGGTGCCCCCCTTGAGGGCCTGCACGGTGGGCGTGACGCATTTAAATCCCGCACGCCCACCAAAAAAGTAAAAAAATTTGGCGATGCAAATTTTGCGATATTGAAAAAAAACCGCTTAAATTGCTGTAATTTCCCACTGCCGCAAAAGTAAATAATTGGCAGAAGATATTGGGGATCTTGAGATCTTATTTTGTATTAGGAAGCCGTCTGGTTAAATGGCTCTTAAGCCTAATTGTGGGCCCGACAACTTGTGAGGTCTAATTGACCAATACGCAAGTCCCACATTACATACATATGTATGTGTGGTCTAATTGGCTACCATATTGTAATATATCATAATATGAACGTATGAAACCTTTTCGTCTTTTCTTTTCCAATCACTTCGACTTTAATGTCGCTTGTTTTCGAACTAAGCACTTTATTCAGATTTTTTATCATTTGCATAACTTGATTGTGTTCCTCAAACACAAAATTGACGAAATATACTCTCAACGTTTTTTAATTTTCGAACAATCCAAAATTTAGTAAAGTGCATATAAATTTTTAGAGAATTCCTTTTAGAATCAGAATTTTCGATTTTGGTTTTTGCCCCCATCCTCCACCAGATTTCCCCCAATTGCACATCGCCATGACAGAGCGAGTAATGCGTCTCGAACAGGAGGTTAAAAAGCTACACACACAGTTAGCTATTTTAAAGCATAATGCTAGCCACCTGACGGTCTATGATGAGGGCGATAGTAATTATAAGAGGCAACCACTGGGCAAAAACCAGGAGCAGTATATTAATCATCTGGAGGAACAAATCAAACGGACACGCTTGAAGTATCAGGAACAAATCGGTGAGGTGAAGGTTAAGGCCAGCGAGCTGGAGCAGAAGTTGCATAAGGTCCATGAGGATATGAGCTGCATAACAGCGAAAGCAAAGCAGATTGATGCTATGCAGAGTAATATCGATATACTGAAATCCAAGCTAGTACGACGAGATCGGACCATAGCTCGTTACAACGAGCAATATTCAAAGTTTTTAGACATGGTAAAAAATTTTCAGACACAACGCGCAAATGGAAAACCTATCGAAACGCAGACAACGTTGCCACATCGAAAGCCACCTCCGGCATCATCGGTTAATAAACGTGCTATCCGAACGAAAAAACGAATAATTTTTCAAGAAAGCGAAAGTGAGATCGATAATCAAATTGAATCGGAAAGTAATCCCGAGTTAATCGAGAATTTTGCATACCTTGGAGATGCACTCAAAAAGAAACTTCAACGTAACTGGACTCGTTATCCATTAAAATAGAAAGCTCTTTATGAACTTAATTAAGGCCAGAAACGGTATAAAAAAATATTGAAAATTCTATAGTGTGATGCTAATTTAAATGGGTATAAATTCAGACTGAAGTCGTCTTACCAAGTGCAGTTTATATAATCGTGTTGCTGGCTTCGATTCCGCTTGACGGAAGTATTCGGTCAGCAATTCGCTAAGTTCCCGGAAATTTCCCACTTCATATTCGCAAGTTCATTGACAATATCGAACGATACGATTGGGTTATTGTACTTGGGAATTCCGGAGAATATTGAAGAGCTCTTTGGATTATTTAATAATTGCGTTGATGTTTCGAGCATTTCATCTTTGTAGGGAAAATTGTCACGTCTCGCTCTTTGGACTGGCCAACTATCGCCGACTGCGCTTTGTGCACTGCATTCGCATCCTAATGCAAAATTTGCGCAGAAAGGCACGTATCACATTTCCCATAAATACCCACTGTACCCGACATGGGTCACGCCTGTGTGGCGCGTCTATTGAATTCTAATGTGGGATGAGGAGACCAGGAAGTGCGTGCAGCAATCGATCGATTGCGTTGGTCAATTGCAGCAGTTGCAGTTGAATTGAAATTGATTGGGCACGATATGGGGGGAATGTTATAATAAAGTCGAGTCTGTGTTTCTCCCTCCCTCTCTCTGCTAAAGTGGGCCAAAAGTTCATAGCGGGGAGGAAGTTGGAGGAGCGCTGCAATTGATACTCGTTCGACTATCTTATCTTGGCTTGAGGATGGGCAGTGAATCATATACAGTTTCATGATGAAATTGAGCACATTGGTATATCTAATTTTTGGCAGTGTAGCGTGGCATCCATTAGGGAAACTTTTATTTGGTTCCGTCAGCCTTCGAAAATAATTAGTAAGCATTATGTTTGCCTTATATAGGTACGTGCCAGGGCACTATGACGACGACGACCCTGAAACCGTTGGCTTTGTTACACGAAATTCGTGTCTGCTTGTGTGTGTGCTTTGTGACGTCATTAAATCGACTCTAAGAATAAGAACAAAGTAAAAGTTGAATTATATTTGCTTTGAATAGGTTTAATGCTTAACTAAATTGCGTACATTACATTATTTATTTTAAAAAAATTAACCACTAAACGCATCTAGATTCCTTCAGTTCAGTTTATGTGCCCGAAAAGCTGCGAAAATTGTTTTTCATCAGCAAGACGACAAAGAAAATGCCCACAGCGATGGTAAACAACTGCACGTTGATCACTTTGGAGTCGACTAGGGCCTGCAACATGTTGTAGATGCTTTCGCTGCGCACCTCTCCACCACAACAGTCCATTAAGTAATAGTATTAAGAGCGCAAATTATTTAAATATAATAAACTAGTTTCTGTTTCGTGCGCTTGATAGATATAAAAATCACGTCTTTTTGTTTTTGGGAAACGAACAGCTGAGCGAAATGTCAGTTGAAGTGTTGACAGTGTCATAAAATCTGTAGTGCTGTAAAGCACGGACTGCTGGTTGAACATATGGCAACACCCGCAAACAGCTGTTGTTCGCCAATTGAAAACAAATACACTGGGTACACAAATGTTATGTAGCGAATCCTTTGATGCTTCGAATACAAAGGAATTAGTGATATGGCATATATTATCAATAATATTTAGCATTATATGCGTTCTCTACAACTCTCCCATGCATGCAATCTTAAACACACAACTCCTTTGAACTGTGGACCTAGTTTTATTGGTTGAGTTTTAACATAACTATTTGCTATTGTACGCCACTCTGGGAACAGTTCGTTTATTCGTCGTTGGCGTAATCAGCGGGGTTCTTGCGCAGCAACGCAGCGTGCTTGCGCTCGGTCAGATCGTAGATCAGGTAACCAACAATGAAGGCTGCAACAAGTGTAAACATTAGTCAATGCAACTTGATAAAATAAAGGATTAACGTCGTTCTTACGTGGTGTGACGCGGAAGATGTTCGAGCGGATGCGGCGGAGCATGTTAGGAAGTCCCTTGCTGATGGCACCGGCGAAGGCGCGCTGCTCAAAGGGCGACAGCTTGTAGGTGACAATGCCGTGCACCTTGGCGAGGTTGCCAAAGTGGGCACCATTCAAGACCGATGTTAGACGCATGTTTTAAGCTGTGGTAGAGGTAAACGAAGAATTAATTAAAGTGCACATATGAAGCTCACAAGTATTTGAATGAAAACACAAAAAGTTATTATAAACATTCTGCACTTAGCCTCAAAGAGGTTATGTAATTTGGCACTGGGAACGACGTCTGCAACTGTGGCTAGTTTGTTGCAATTTGGGCAGCCAATTATTGCACATATTTATAGAGCCCAGAACTTGGCAAAATTTTGGCATTTATTATCTTCGATTATTACCTTGAAAAGTCAAATTTCCGTGCCTTAAATTAGAAAACCTCTAATGACGTCCGTCCGTCTCACCTGCTGTTTGCCTGTCGGGGTATAGGAATATCTATAGCCGTCTGCGCAATTTCGAAGTATATCGAATACGAAATAAGGCTTGTTATCGCACTGTTAAATTTATGAATTCAGAATAATGTTAGGTGTTAGCCCTACTGTATTTTCTCACGTACTGGCAACACTGGTAGTCAACATATAGCTTCTCAATTTCCAACGCCAACTGTTTGTAAAATTCGTAATTAGTTAATTAAAAGTTCATAAAACATAACAAAAATGGCCGCCAAAGTAGCAAGCAATACAAACAAGGTGTTTCAGAATGTAAGTGCAAGTCTGTCAATCGCCGCACGACAAAGTAACCTCACTTTGCCTCACCTCACCTGCCCAGCTGAGCAACCCGTTGACTAATTTCCCTTCGGGGTGTTCTTTTCGCAGCACGATGATGTGCATATATCTTTCGAGGATCAACAGCGCATCAACAAATTTGCCAAGCACAATGCACGCATGGATGACCTGAAAATGGAGCTGGAGATGAAGAAAAATGATCTCAAATGCGTGGAGGAGGCTCTGGAGGAAATCGAACTGTTCGATGAGGATGAAGATATTCCCTTTCTGATTGGCGAAGTATTCCTCTCACACAAGTTGGGCAAAACTCAGGAGCTGCTTGCCGAGACCAAGAATCAGACCCTAAGCGAGATTGCAAATATTGAGTCCAAGGCGAAGGTAATCAAAGCAGAGATGGACGAACTGAAGGCACATCTATACCAGCGTTTCGGTAGCAACATCTCCCTGGAAAGCGACGATTAGATTAACGCGCGATGCAATCGAACAACAAGTGACACTACTTCATTACAATACATTTAATTTAAAACTCGATCCAGATACAGTGATGATAATTTCGTTTTACTACAGCACCAAAAAATAGTATATGATCAGTCCGATTATCAAGAGGGTAACCAATGCGCCGCCTATAAAGATTCGTCGATCCTCCACCAACCTTCGCTCGATTAGCTTCATTGTATGATTCGATAGTCCGAGAGTGCTGCCAATGGCCTGGATGCGTTTGTGTGCGCCACCCAATGTCATTCGCTGTGATATGAGACTTTCCAAGATGCCGCTGCCCGATGCGATCATGTCGTCCACACCGCGATGAGCATTGCCCATCTGTGTGTGATGTTGCAGTTCATAGTCCAGTTGCAGACATGTCTCTGCCGGCGACGTGCTGTTCGCAGCGAAGCGATGATTCAGCAGCTGCTCTCGTTCGCTTTGTTCCTGCTGACGGCGCTGACGACGATCTCGCGCTAGTTGCAGCGATGTATGCAAATGCCTCAAGTCGTACTTGAGCTGATCTATGCGCAACTTTGAGCTTTGTCGCTGCGAAGGCGGCACTTTGAATAACAACACATCAAGTCTGTCGCAGTTCCTGTGAAAATTGTGAAATCTTAGCAGCTGTCGAAGGGGAGACGGTGGTAGTGGGGTGTTAACTCACGAGTTGGCCTGTGTTATTTTCATTTGTATCGCATTCTCTAGTTCAAGCGCCTCTTGGGGCCCAATCTGCCCGAGCCGCTGAAAAGATTGCTCGATTTCCTTGACGGCACTGTTGGTTTGATGATACAGCGTTTCCATTGTTATTGCTATCTAGTGTACACAATGACCAAATACATGTAGAAAATTCGTGTGTTAATTAATTAACAAACGAACGAATTATTCATTCGTTTCAAAAAGCTGACGCGTTGCAAATGGTCCAATTGCCTAGGATTGCAATTGCGTTGATAACGTATCGGTGTTATCGATAAGCGGGTGGTGTCACCTGCCGTTAAAAGTCTGGCAACACCCCAAATTAAAAATGTACTAATTATGACCACAATGGAGTGTGCCAGCAATGCGAATGTACTAAAATAAGCCAAAACACACACACTCTAGGATTAACCACAATGGCGCATACATCTAGTACCGGCGTTGGTAAGAATTTAATTTGTAAAATTAACAATTTCAAAAGGAATATGGTTGAAAAGCACGTGCCCGCGTGCACCGACAAAGTGCTGGCCAAATTTGGCTACCAAAAAAGTGCAAAACAGTGGGCGAAAACGTGTGCGCAAAGCTACACTTTTTTTATTGAACGATGACGGGCCCGCAGCAGTGCTGCCACTGCGCCCCGCTGCTGCTCTGGTCTCTGTGTGAAAATGGAAAAGAAAGCAAATCGCAAAAAAAAAAACCGACGACGAAGCGATAAAACGCAAGCGATATTATTTTATAATGGAAATCCAAGCAGGAATATGCAGGTGGCCATTGGTGTATTTGTCCTCGGTGCAAATGCAATCGCAACTGCAGTAATTTTTCTTCGTGACTTGACAATTTCGAAGGCGCCCGCACCCCCCACACACACACACACCCCTTGCCCCAGAGAGAGACTGTGTGTCCCTTTTCATTTGTGTGTGTTTTTTTCTTCTTTTGCTTAGCCACTTGGTTTGCCTTTGCTGCTGCTGCCGCTTCTGCTGCTGGCCAAAGTGCTTTAATTTCTAATTAAATTAGTCGTCTGCCATCGCCGCTGCAGCAAATTGACTTTGCGCATATCTCCAGCAGAAAATTATGTCTCGTGCCTGCTGTTGGTAGGGGGTGGGAGGGAGGTGAGCCAGCACTAGAACTAACCAGGCAACCAAAGCAACTAACCAAATCAACACACACACCACACCCTTCTTCGCTCCGGCTCTCCGTTCATATAATTTTTCTTTATTCCACTTACGAAAATGCGTGCAAAGTCGCAACGAGCAGAGGAAAAACAACACAAGACGCACGACCAATAACAATAACAACAACAATAATACATTGACGAAGAAGCAGAGAATCTAGTAGAAACACATGACCCCGCGCCAAACACGCTTGCACACAGAGTCTCTTAATTACAGCCTTTGGAACCAGTTAAACGGAATTCTATAAATGTTTCGCCTTGCTCTGCTTTCGTTTCAGTGGTGCCACGAAATTTCCGCTTACTGGAGGAGCTGGATCAAGGCCAGAAGGGAGTTGGCGATGGCACCATTTCGTGGGGTCTGGAAAACGATGATGATATGACGCTCACCTATTGGATTGGCATGATCATTGGCCCTCCTAGAGTAAGTGCAATGTACCAACCCCACCCCTTCCTCTCTATCCCATCTTCTAGCCAAGTAAAAGTGCAGGCGCTTATCAGAGCCAGAGAGATTATAGGGTATTATATCTTCTCGAACCCAATGCAAACATACGAGTGCAAATTATTCAGAATTGGCATTGCATTAATAATAAGAATCTCAGTTTGTTTATTGAGGGAGTAAACAAGCATTGAATGAGAGAAAGCAAAGAATAGAAAAGTCTTGTGATTTAAAACTTTAAAGTGGAATATAAGAGGACTAGAAAGTATTGGAGAGATTGCATACAAGACTTTACAGGCAGTCAATATTGTTGCGAGCCCACCTTAAATTATATAATATAGATTACCGGCAGTTTCCATTAGAATGAACTGATAAGAAATAGCTATGTAGATAAGTCGCGCTAAAAATGACGTCAAAACGCAGAAGGTCGCATGCATTATGCATATGTGCGAATCAAGGAATTTGGTTGTATTTAAATGGGGGAATGAAACAATGCCACACACTCAGTTTAAGTTCTGAGTGTGGTGGAATTCAGTGCGATTTGCTTGTGGCATGAATCATGTCTATGTGCATTCACCATGGATTGTTGCAGCCCATGAGTCACCACAGAGCAGACGCGACTATGGGAGAGAGAGCGAGGTGCCCCGGTAATTATTAGTAGTTTCATCAATAGATACAGCAACAGTTAATAGATGCAGATACAGATACATAGATACAACTACATAGATACAGATAGATACTTGGCAAATATTTGTGTAATCGACTCGCTCATTAAATTCAAATTTGCAACTCGCATGACTCGAATTTGTTTTTGTTTCCAGACACCATTCGAGAATCGAATGTATTCACTAAAGATCGAGTGCGGCGAACGCTATCCGGATGAGCCACCAACGCTCAGATTTTTAACTAAAGTTAATATTAATTGCATTAATCAGAATAATGGTGTGGTGAGTATGAGTCCCTCAGGATATTCCAATCCTTTCATGAACTATGTAGACTCACTAACTGTCTCTCTCTATGTCCGTGGACAGGTTGATCATAGATCAGTGCCCATGTTGGCCAGATGGAGTCGCGAGTATACCATTAAAACGATGCTTCAGGAAATACGTAGGATTATGACCATGAAAGAGAACTTGAAATTGGCACAACCGCCAGAAGGCAGCTGTTTTTAGTCGGCAACGGCCACCACAGCAGCAGCAGCAACAACAGCAGCACCACCTCCAGCAATAACAACAACAACCACAGCAACCATGTTAACAACAACAACAAGCAGCAGGCTACACACAACTCGAACAACAACCACAGCAACATCTGCTGTGCTCAGCTGAGCAAGTTGGTGTAGGTGGAGGCAAGTGTAGCTGCCTGTCTTGTTGTTGTGCTTGTTGCATGTGTCTGTGTGTGTGTTTGTTTATCTGTTGTGTGTGTGAGTGCGTGCGTGCGTGCGAACACGCTGTTGTTCAACTTCAACTAAAGCAAAAAATATATACTATAAGTGTAACAACGGCAGCAGCAACAACAACAACAACTGCAGCAATTGCAACGGCAAGAAACAACCACAGCTTGAGAGAGATAGAGAGAGGATGCAGGAAGATCAGGAGCAGAGCAGCAGGAGCAGTAGATGAGCCTGAGTAACGTCACTATAAAAAAAATGGTCGTCGTCGTCCCTTCCGTCATCGAGCGTCGTACGAATGTCATCATGTTTGGTTAATCACTTTCTTGAATAAGAAATAAAACAAAAGAAAACAACAACAACAACAGCAGTAACAACTCAATGAAGAAACGCCTACAACAAAGCTAAAGAAAAGTTACATTTATTATTTACACACTCACGCAATTTACAAACTCAAAAACAACAACAACAAAAGCAAAAAATCCGTAATGAAAAGTTGAAAAAGATTATCTGAGAGTTCTGTTTTCTATTCTGTTTTTTTGGAGGAGCGTTAGAGAAGAAGAACCGTAATTATTGTTTTGCATAACTAAAAAATTTATTAATTATATATTATATACAAATTTAAGAGAATTTTTTGTAGTAAAAACAAAAAGAAAACAAAGAAAAAATGAAAACAATGAACCGAACCGAGGCAATTGTAACAATTTAATTAGTTTTCATTCTTCTACCTTTGGGATGATGTGAAACAAACGATTAATAATCTTTGAAAATTGCGGTAAATATATATATATAAAGAATTATACAAACTCACACCTACACGACTACACACACACAGACACACACACTAAACTGATGAAGAAGTCGAACGGGCAGAACGATGAAAAAAATGATTAAAATAATATTTTAATTTAAGCTTCTAAATAAAACAATTAATAATCCAATAAAAAGAAAAGCCAACTCGGTCGTTTTGGAGTGAAAATTAGTCGAAAAAAAATTAAAAGATAAAAGAAAGATATGAAAGAGGTTTAAGAGATAAATCACTGAAATGGAAACCAAGTTCGACTGAAGAGTTGTTTTTGAATGAGAACAATTTTCTAGAGAGAGGAAATTTGTTTAGTATATACAACAAGAAATTTGCATGGTATATACCACAGTAAACTTGTTTCGTATATAGAGTATATACCAGTAAATCTCCTCGTTCGCATTCGTTTCAATTGTTTATTTAAATACATAATTTGAATTATAGATTTTTTTATACATAGCAAATGTAACATTATCCACGATTCATTTCTCTAGGCTCTGTCTGTGCTTGCTGTCCCCGTTTCGGTAATCATCATTATCGGTTTCTTCACTTTCTTGCTGGCTAGTTGTCGTTATGGTATTATAGATAGCTTTTCCTGAACAGAATCTGTTTGCAATTGAATTTTAGGTTTTGTGGTTTGGTTTTTCATTTTATGCTTAAAATTGATTTATTTGTATTGTAGTCGATAAAGCCGCGATAACACTGCATTTCTTCACGATTCTTCAAAATCAAATTTCAAACATTCTTCAATCTACTTCTTGGGCGCGAAGACGATCTTTCGCGACTTGAGCGAGGACCACTTGTGTCGCTTAATGTAATACGAGATGGCAGTCAGGAAGCCGAGAATGCCAATTACTTTGATCAGCAGCTGCTTCCGATCGTCGTGCTCCGGCTCGGATGTCCACTTGAGGAACGTGGCCACATCCTTGGCCAATTGACTCTGTGTTGGCTTTGTGCCGTCCTCGTACTCAATGACCTGAAGAGGATTGAAGAGATATCAACGTTTCAGTTTATTAACTCAGCAGACTCTCGAAGGGATTCTCTACTCACCTCATTGTACAAGACCTGGGCCATGGAAATGGCGCCGCCAGGGAAGTACGGGTTGAAGTACTGACCCTCACGCAACACCACGCCGGCTGGTGCGTCATTGTAGCCTGTCAACAGCGAGAAGATGTAATCCTCGCCACCCTTACGCGCCGACACGATGTAGCTCAAATCTGGTGGGTAGGCACCATTGTTGGCAGCACGCGCCGCCTCCTCGTTGGGGTACGGCGATGGGAAGTAGTCAGACAACTTGCCGGGGCGATTGTAGTAGTTGCCGGAATCGTCGGGACCATCCTTCACCGTGATCTGCTCGGCCTCGGCCTTGGCTTCTGCCTCGGTATGGCTGACGCCAACCAGATTACGGTAGGCAATGTATTGCATCGAGTGGCAGGCGGAGCACACCTGCTTGTACACCTCGTAGCCGCGACGCACACTGGGAGAGGAGAACACCATAAGTATGCAGTGAAATTTCAAACGGATCTCATTGCAATTTACCTCTGGTGATCCAGCGAGGAGAACAAACCCTGGTGGCTCCAGGGCTGGGCAGGTGAGTGCACCTCACCACCGGAGGCCTCGACGGATTGTTCCAGGGCAAAGAGCAGAGCACCAACACCGCCGGTAATAGCTCCCACGGCACCGATCAGCTGTTTGAGACACGCACACAACCAACGAGCAGAGCAAAAAGTAAACGCGTTTGAGGTTAGGTCCGTTTGGCTATTATGAAATGCGTTGCGAGTCCGTTTGGTGTCTTGTACTTACCTTTTTGTTGTTGTTTGCCCAGCTTGAAGCCGTCGACAGGTTCTTGGCCTGGAAGAAATGATATAATTAAAATCATTGCAAATACCCTGCGAAAAGTGCACGTATGAATTTTGCATGGAGTTACATAATTGTGGGTCAGGGTGTAATCTGCGACTGCTCGAGGGACACAAATTCGAATTATTCATCACAGATGATGCACTGTTTTTGTGGCATTCTGTGATAATTCACTTAAAACACGTAGAATTGATACTTAATTATTGCACAAATTGATTTGTATAGAGTTCGGTAGCTTGTTTGGGGGGTCTCTGAAAATTTTCCGCCTATAATGTTACGTCGAGGGTGTTGAGATTCTTTTTACCTGTTGCAGATTCAGTGCTGGCGTAGACTTTAGCAATCTCAAGCCATTGAATCTTCGCAATGTCGCTGCCATGGTGGCCGGAGTTCAATTTTCTGCGTCTTGTCGTGTAAGGAAACTTAAAGGGCAGCGCGAATCTATCTTTTCCCACTGGCTCTGGGTCGTTCGCTCTCGCTGGCAGATGTTTACTCGCTCTTTTGAGAAATCGTTTTAATTAACCAAGATTGCTCCACACTTAACAGCAATTGCTCCACACGTACACCCACGCCACTGCTCCACACACTTAGCATAATTACTCCTCACTTAACAGCGCTAACAGAACGATATTTCTGCTCGCTACATATTAACAGCACCAATTACTGTCTACTCCTTGCTTAACATTACTTGCTCCTCACTCGTAACAGAAATAAACGCCCCCGCACTTGAGACTACTCAGCTGGACCACTTGAAACGGTCACACTGTCTGCAATTTTGCAATAATTACTCGCAAACGAATCATAGCAACGGGTGCATAAACAAATGCAAAGAAAAACGTATATCACCGTTTACCATTAAGTGCGTACCGAGCGAAAAGCGGCCCATTCTTGTAAGACATCCAATAGGAATCCAATAAGATGCCACAGGAGCAGCAGCCAACGGCGGCGACCTCTTCACAACAGCTCGATGACGAAATCGAAAATGTTCGTGTTGTGGTGCGATCCAGGCCCATGGACAAGAATGAGTTGTCCACCGGAGCACTCAGCGCTATACAGGTGGATAAGATAAATCGTGCCATAACTGTTGTGAAGCCCAATGCCACCGCAAACGAACCGCCCAAGACGTATTACTTCGATAATGTCTTTGACGGAACATCCAATCAGCTGGACTTGTATGTGGACACAGCTCGACCGATTGTGGACAAGGTACTGGAGGGCTACAATGGCACCATCTTGGCATATGGGCAGACGGGCACTGGCAAGACATACACCATGTCGGGGAACCCAGATTCGCCACAAACTAAGGGTATTATTCCTAATGCATTTGCCCACATTTTTGGACACATTGCCAAGGCACGGGAGAATCAAAAGTTCTTGGTGCGTGTCAGCTACATGGAAATCTATAACGAAGAGGTGCGTGATCTGCTCGGTAAGGATGTGAGCAAGAGCCTGGAGGTCAAGGAGCGGCCCGATATTGGTGTCTTTGTCAAGGATCTCAGTGGATATGTTGTTCACAATGCAGATGATCTAGAGAACATTATGCGTTTGGGCAATAAGAATCGTGCTGTCGGTGCCACCAAGATGAATCAGGAATCCTCCCGTTCGCATGCTATCTTCTCCATCACGGTGGAGAGCAGCGAGCTGGGCGAGGGCGGTGTGCAGCATGTGCGCATGGGAAAGCTGCAACTGGTCGATTTGGCTGGTTCGGAACGTCAGTCCAAGACACAGGCCAGTGGACAGCGCCTGAAGGAGGCAACCAAGATCAATCTATCCCTGTCGGTGCTGGGAAATGTGATCAGTGCATTGGTAGATGGCAAGAGCACGCACATTCCCTATCGTAACTCGAAGCTGACTCGCCTGCTGCAGGATTCGCTGGGTGGCAACTCGAAGACCGTCATGTGTGCCACCATAAGCCCTGCCGATTGCAACTGCATGGAGACAATCTCGACACTGCGCTATGCGAGTCGCGCCAAGAACATACAGAATCGCATGCACATCAATGAGGAGCCCAAGGATGCATTGTTGCGTCATTTCCAGGAGGAGATTGCCAGGCTACGCAAACAGCTGGAGGAGGGCAGTTTCGAGGATGAGGTGCAGCCCAGTGGCGAGGAAGAGGAGGAGGATACGTGCGACGATGAGCTTGAGGCTCCGTTGGAAATTGAATTGGAATCAGCGGCCCCAGCTACTGTCAGTCCCAAGAAGCCACGCAAGAAACGTGAGAAGACCGACGAGGAGAAGGAGGAGTTAGCCATGCGCAAGAACGAGCATCTGCGCGAGATTGAGCATGCCAAGACAGAGCAGGAGCAGCTGCGCAACAAGCTGGTCTCGCTGGAAGGAAAGATCTTGGTGGGTGGTGAGAATCTGTTGGAGAAGGCACAAACACAAGAGAAGCTATTGGAACAGTCCATTGCCGAGCTAGAGGAGCGTGAAAAATCTGAGGAGCAACTGCGCCAGACACTGCAGCAAAAGGCCACCGAACGCATTGACATCGAGGAGCGTTACTCCTCGCTGCAGGATGCCAGCACAGGCATCACCAAGAAGATTCATCGCGTCATGCAGATGTTGATGGGCGTCAAGTCGGAGCTGGCGGATCAGCAGCAGGAGCATCAGCGCGAGAAGGAGGGCATCTACGAGAACATACGCAGCTTGTCGCGGGAGTTGGCCCTGTGCGAGTTGGTGCTCAACTCGTACGTGCCCAAGGAGTATCAATCGATGATCAATCAGTATACGCACTGGAATGAGGACATTGGAGAGTGGCAGCTGAAGTGTGTCGCTTACACGGGCAACAATATGCGCAAGCACATCGAGCACAAGAGTGGCGGAAAGGAGCCTGACTTTGTTGATCTCTCTCATGTGTATCTTAGCTACAACACCGACGGCGTCTCCAATCCGTTGCGCGCCAAGTCCGCTCGTCCACGCACCTCTGGTGTGCCGCGACCCACCACGGCGCGGCGCTACTGAAGGTGCAGTCAAGGAAGCATTAAGGAATCTCTAGTCCCAGTTGCAGCAGTTACAGTTCCCACACCACCACATCCAGTCCACTTTCTGGCCGGGATTCGTGCACAGTTTTGGTTTCTTCTGTTATTGCTTTTGCTTTTCTACAGCTTGAAATTCTTTTTCTCTGCGAGCTTCAGTTGTTCTTGACCTCCCCCAGTTAATTATTGTATTATTTTGTTATTATTATTATTGTTTAATAGGTGTCTGCAATAGCTGAGAGTAATATATAATACTTTTAGGTTGAACAATGGTGCAATACGTTTTTATGTGTTTATCTTTAATTTGTAATTCTAATTTATTGTATCTCACTAAGCTTAACAATTATACAAATAGTCGCAACATGTCGCTTAAGGTATCTACGTGCTTTTGGCTTTTAAAAATAAATTTAATACTCGAAATATAGCAAAGAAAATGTTGTTTCTCTCTATGAAGAAAAGGAAATTTAATGGGAATTCTAAGCTGAGAAGTGCGTTAGAATGATTCCTTCCTTTGAGATGAGCAGCAAAACTGAATTTTGGTCAACAGGCTTTCAACGGGTTCCATAGTGTAGCGGTTATCACGTCTGCTTTACACGCAGAAGGTCTCCGGTTCGATCCCGGATGGAACCAAGTGGAAATTAAATTTTTTTTTACCCAATATTTATTTAATATTGTGTTGCACAAAGCAAGTACACTAATAGTTAGTTAAAAATATAAATGATATTTTGCCTTAACATACAATAAACAAACAATCAACAGGCTCTTTTGAATGTGTTTTTTACGAAAAAATACAAATTAAATGTATGACGTTTCTGAACAACAAAAATTATTTAAAACAAATGGTAAAAACTTTACAAAAAGTAATTATCCACATGGTTCCATCCGGGATCGAACCGGAGACCTTCTGCGTGTAAAGCAGACGTGATAACCGCTACACTATGGAACCAGTTGTGCGTTGCCTGTCTAAGTTCCAAGAAAAGGCTCTAGCACAAATTTCATGTATATTAGAGAGGGACTAAGAACCTTTTGAATTTGGACGCAACTAAAATAAATCCCACATATGAAACGAAATGCGGAAGTTGTCATGCCGCATAAGTGATATACTTGTGCTTATTTTTATCTCTGCACGAAAAGCAAAGATGCAGGCACTGTCAAGGCAATGCAGAAATTATTTTAAAGGGCTGTGATTCATGACGGATGTTGGTTATTTCGCAATGCAGCTATTAGGTCACACCTCCCACCTGTGTGACTAAGATGATAATAACTGAAAATTGTACTGCGGTTATTAACTTTTAACTGTATCTAATCGCGCTTATCATATCTACGTTTTGTTTACACGTTTCGGCTAAATTTGCGGGACTTTCCTCGTGCACATTGGTGCTCGCACAAGCGCCTTTCGCAATTGGTTGGCAATTTCACTCAATTCACACTCAACCGTCAAGTGCGTTATCAGCTGTTGACGTCACGAATAACAGTAGAATATATATATATTTAGTATAGAGCAAACGATTTGACGCCAAGAGCGCCTGTTACTATGACACTCTGATCCGATTCGATCGGCCATTGAATCGAGAAACGCGAAGCAATAAAGAGAGTGACATTTAAGTTGTGAGCACAAATAAAAATTTCACTCAGCATGCGAAGCAAATTGAGCGTAACATCGAGAGAGCAAAAGAGAGAGCCTACACAGCGCAGCCTGAGAGATGTGAGGAACAAAGAAATGAAATTGATTGTTGCTTGTTTTAGTGGGTAAAATAATATGAAATAAACTTTAATGAAATGTATTTAGAATAAATTTATACCTAATTACATATTTAAACAACTAATTAAATAAAAAATAAAAAATAAAATATTTCTATTGGTTATTTCACTTGCTTTGCGTGTGTTTCTAATTGTCTCTAAAATATGTTGCACAGTGTTGTGAGAGGCGCGGTACTCCCTCTCTCGCTCAATTGTAGGCAACACTTCGTGCGGGATCTGGTTGGCTTTGTTGGCTGCTCGAAGTGAGTTTCGTGTTCAGTTGAAAATCGTCGCTCGACGCCGATCGTAAAACGTCTCCGTCCCAATCAATTATTGTATATATCGTGTGCATACAAAGCGAAATCTCTCGAGTAGAGAAAAATCACATTGTGTCTGTTTCACTCGTAAAACCCGTGAATCGTTTCGTATCGTATCGTTTCGCTTCGCTTCGTTGTTGTCTTTCAATTTCACTTCAATGTGCAATCGTGGCCCCAACTAAAAATACAAATTAAAATAAAATACAAAATACAAATAAGTTTTGGGGTGTAATAACGCAAAGTAAATCGAAAAGAAAAGAAAAACGCGAGCACAAGCGCCACGTTCTCACTCGTATTCGTATTCGTATTGTACAACAACAAAACAAAAGACCAACAACAATACGCACAGCTGAAAGTGTACTCAACACATAATTAGTTACTCGCCCCTCTTTGATATTTTGCACTGCACATAGCAACAGACGAAAGTCAGATAATATCGTACAATTAAAACCATATATTATATAAAGTCGAAATAAGTCGAAAACCCACATATAAATTTCTAATCACAAGAGCGGGGCGAACCCAAAGAAAAACATCCCAACTTTCAGTGCGGTTCCAATGTAGCCCTTTATGGAAAATTAACACGAGCCCGTTGTGTGACTATATAGCAGTTTCGTGTTAAACCCCCCCAATAAGTTGGAGAGTGTAAAAAGTGATCCTCATATAGAGTTAATGATCTGTGACAGCCCCACAATTTCATCACACAAATAGCGTACTCTTTCGCGTGAATCACCGACAATTTAAATTCTCCGGTGAGTCTTTTTTTTTGATACTATACTAGTCGATAAGGGGGGCCTGTCTACACACACGCACACTGCCCGTGTTGACCCTATAAATAGTGTGTGGAAATACCCGGGACGGCACACTCTCCGGCACACGCATACACTGCGTAGTGTCAGTGCCGAAATCGGGTCAATATTTTGCTATATTATTTACACGTTTTTTCGCAAGCCGTCGGCAAATGCGCAAGTTGATAATAGACTCGACTCGGATGCGTTACTTGATGTTGTTGGGGGTTGTTTTCCTCAGGCGACGACGCAGCATACCTGTTTCTGGATAATTCCAGGCTGTACAGTCTGACAACAGTTGGGTGTCTGTTTGCCGTAGATATAATATGTCTCACAGCTGATCACCGTCGGGAAATCCAGTTCGACAATATACACGTATCATGTTTGATTTTGGACAATCACCTCAAACTGATTAGGTTTTGATTTCGATTGAAGGCCGTATAATTGGCAATTCGTAGTGCCACAGCAATTCAATTGGAATTCGCAGCCGGAAATCTGATAGTCAAGGCATACCCCGGTGCGATGAGTGTGTGCTACGGCCGTTGTCGTCGTCGTCGTCATCGTCATCATATCATCGGTGTTAGACCTTCAGGCGTTGTCGTGGCACTACCAGCTACAAGTCGGGACAAGTGAATGGGGTCACATGAGGCAGTTGACATACAGTACGTTGATATGGTATGTATGATCAGCTGGTTCCGGGGCTTATCTTTTGGGTAAATTGTATACAAAGTTGGCATCCAAAAATAAATGAAGTAATTACGCAGACAGCTCGAGCTTGCGCTGGGTTATCTCATCTCATTTATTATTTCTGCGAATAATGCTTATCTACTTTGAATAAGATAAGATTTTGCTGTGAATGAGGATGGCATAAAAAATATTAAAATAGATCTCGTTTAGTTTAAATTTCACTCTGAAGCGCCGCAGAGCAACAGGATTACTGCAGTTTGTGCCAAAAAGAAATTGAACGTGTTACAAGATGATGAATTTTAGGTAAAACTTCAAAAAAAATGTGCAAAGAGTTCGCAAAAAAAAAGTAAAAGTCCAATGGCCTAGAGAGTACGAAGAGGAGACGAGAGCACAATGATAAATCTTCTTAAATTACGAGACGACAGACAACAGTCGCCTGGCAACAGGGGAACAGATTCGTTTCAGATTCGAGTACCCGAAGAACTCTAGAAGAGTCGTCCACAAATTGCGCATGCGCACCGTCTGAGCTGGCAAACAAATAAAAGAGACGATTATAAGAAACCTATAAAAGCACTAGGGGTGAGGTATTCTATCGCATAAGAGAGGGGAGAGAAGGGAACTGGAGTCAGGTCTCTCTCTACCGAGAAGTTGCCAAGCGGCTTCTGTGGCAGGCCGACGGACGAACGAACGGACGGACAAAGAGATGAACGAACGAGCGCATGAAACGTATTGTATCTCAAAGATATGCAGACAAATGAGGTCAAAATCCTTGAGGTTCTTGTCCTTCTAAAGAAGAGACAGCACAAAAAGAACATGGGAAAAGAGACGCTTCACTTGGCTTCTCCAATTCTTCACTTCTTTATCCCTCTCTCTCCATCTTTCTTCTCTTACTTACTTTGATATTGAGCGACAATTGTCAATCAATTAACTTCCCAGACAAATGAACTTGTTGCATTCGTTTCCATTTAGTGTTATGTAAAACCAGTCAAGCTATTCATCAAGAGCTTTTCCATTTTACGGCCTTTTTAATTAGTTTGTTAATTGAGCTCGTCAGGAAATGCCATGCCATCATAAAGACCCAAACGATTAACCCAACGACAAGACAGCGCAATTTATTGGCCTCTTCCGAAGAAAGTGATATATTGCATGGGAAAATAGTTGAGACATTTCTCCTCCTAACTGCGCACTAAATCGAATGTCAATTTCAATTGAATTCAACCAGTGGAAGGAGAGGAAGTGGGGAGAAGGGGACTGTATCCAACTATGCGGAAAAGCGCATAAAAGTCGATCGTATTCAAAGTCAATTGACAGCAGATTTACATGGAAATGACGCTAAATAATGCATAATCAAATGTGGAAAACGAAATAAAATAATTCGCTAAAAATAACAAATGAGTCTGCTATAATTGTGTGCTTCCTATAAATGTATGCAGTTTAGTTAGGATACACTACAGGCGAGCTACATACAAAGTTTCAACTTGGACGATCACTAACCTATTGAGTTATGAGTTTACAAACCAAGTTTCTTAAGTTATGAGTTTAGAAACTGGGTTTTAAGTCTAACAAATTGTTGATAACAAAATTTGCAAATAGTATCCAAAATTTAAGCTTGCTAGTGCAAATTATAAGGTACCTTATCAGTTCAATGGCTTCTCGACTGAGTAACGAGTCTAAAAATCTAAAGATTTACTATTGTCTCTCTTCAATTCCAATTACACTAAACGCACATACTCTTTAGCCTGCATTTACAGGGTATTGCGCTGATGAAAACCTGCTGTGATTGAAGAATTTTGCTTTCTTGACGGTCACGTGCGACGTGTTTAGCCTCCAAGTAAGAGCTGATAAGTGCAGAGGTTGTCAGAACTTCGCTGCCCGACTGTCTGTCACTCTATAAAGCTGTTGATCTGTTTGGTTCTTGCTGCAACGCTGTGCCACCTGCCACGTGGCCCGAGTGCAGCCAGCGGAATCGGGGCCGAGAGCCGATTCCGCATCGTTCCGAGGGCCAAGTTCAATAGAACTCTGTGCTTTGCTCTGAAAACTGTTCGGGTTTTTCAACAACGCAAATGGCACAGCAATTTCTTTTTTGCTCATTTTCATTTTCTGTTCTTGTCTTTTTGGCGTTGTCGAATTTTCCGCTCGCAACGCTGGCAGTTTTGGTAGAAGCGTCAAGGCGATCGGACGAGATCGCGCAGAGAATATAAAAAAAAAAATATTTTAAAAAAATTTACTCGCTAACAAAAGCATTGACGTAAACGGGATTTTTATCTAAGAGATACTTTTGTGGGTGGGCGGCATCAGTTCGGACTTTTTGCGGCAAGTGACAAAAATAAATATTTAATAAGAATAAAAGTATTTGAAATATTTTTTTGAAAATTACAAATCGACGGTGATATATTTTGTCGACAACAGCTTCGAGAGCTTGCAGATACTTTATCTATAGATGTCGACAGTCAATTGAAAGAGGTAAATGAACTGTTTAGATTATAAAATCGATCACGAGATGGTTCCGTGTAATATATAACCATATAAGTAAATCGTAGATTTCAATATAATTAAAAGTGACTTGCGGAAAACAATTTAAATTGGCATAGACAAGCAAAACAACCCAAAGGAAAGGGAACAATTCGTTTAAATTGTGAGAAAATTAGTGAAATTATATTTAGACTCCCTATATAAGGTATAGTTTTCTCCGTTTCGCCTAGTGCAAGCGGAAACGTACATACTCTAATTGTATGTTAATTTTTGGAAAATTAAAATAACAATGCAAATCATCGTTTATATGTTAAACAGTTCCATGAGAAGCTAATTTAGTTGTTGTTTACCGGCGAAAAAGGAAAATATAAACTAGAATATCGATTATAATGCCGATCAAGTCGTTTTTATAAACAGCTTAGTCGTGCTTATTATAGTTCGCAATATAATTAAATGTGTGATAAACAGTTCAATGGAAAACTTTAACTATTTATTAAGTGTAAATACTATTTATGAAAGATTACAGAGCGCAAACAAGCTCAAGCTATGAGTGGGGAGTGTAGACTTTGTAGTCAAATGGTTTTTCCCGCGAGATCATTAAAGATGCTCGACTGAAATGTAAATGTAGAGAGTTTGAATGGGAAGAACATCTCAAAACGATTTATAAATTATAAATGAAACTGATTAGATTGGAATCTATCTCGTATTTCTATGAATACTTTCCTTTCACTCGAGATTTGCCATTGTAGAATTGATAACAAGACTATCTGTCTTCTGTTTACATTACTGATTCAATGAGAGTTATGGCGTATTTATTCGAGGGGCGCGACGCGACGTCTAGACTTCAGACTTTATTGATCACACAGTTCCCTCACCTCAGAAATTCCCCTTTGAATATACAGACTGATTAGAGCATGATCTGCGTTTAATTAACAATTTCAATCAGCTGAGCCGCGCATTGATTCTATGTGGGGTGAGTGTTCAGCTGCTAACTGCGTGTTTGTTCCCATCATCCTTTCAATACAATGACGACTTCGATTACCTCAGTTGATCTCGCTAAAGTGTCAATCACGCGACAAGCTGTCGGCGCATGCCTAGAGCCCCACGTGTGTGAAATAATATGATAGATACTATATACAGTCTATAAGCTGAGTCTATAAGATCTCTCTTTACATTGTATAAATTAAATTTGCATAAGATTATCCTGTTATCGTCTGTCTCTTTAGGGTGTTCTTCCCCACATCTCCGATTACAGTTTACAGTTGCAGTTTGTGCTTATCGGGCGCGTGGCACCCGTCAAGTTAGCAGTTTTTACTGCGGCATGCCATAACCGCGTTATGAACCCGTAATTGATTGACTGAGAATACAGCGAGTGTTTGCATTCTGTTTAGTTAAGATTTTCAAGTTTTGCCAGCTTAGCTCTTTCTTCATTCAGCATAAATTGAGGTTCCCACGTCAGCCACGACAGTTCGTGCTTTTCCTGTGTGTGTGTTTATGTGTGCTTTGTTGCCAAGTGAATAAACGCTCGTTTATTGAATTATTTATAAGGCTGGAGTACCTAACAAACTACTAAATGATATCTGGCTCAAAACGCCTATTTATCAGCTAGAGCACGTGTATACGGCGGGGTGAACTACGAAACAGCCCACAGACCGCATGGGGCGTTATGTGATTTCAATTTTTTGTTACGATCTGCCTGCTGATTTGCTTCTTTCTCCTGTACTGCCTTTTTCTCACCTGAAACATATTTTCCGTTATCGAAAACATGTTCATAAACTTTTATCGATGCTCAGGGAAAATTTTCTTAGGTGCGTACGCAGTAATTTATTGCTGTTTATGAAAGTATTCATGATTTGTTGAAGGAATCGTTTAGCGTAGCGGTAAAAAAGAACGTGTTAATCGTAGCAGCAAAAAAATGCGTATAAATTATATTAAGTTGTTCGATTTTGGAAAATTTTCGTGTGGTTGGAGAATCCATGATATCACTGCTAAAGCTCGTCCAGACTGATACACAGACTGTACACAATCTTATCGGCTTATCGGAATTTATATTCGCCCAGTTGGAAACAGTTGGTGGACACATTGGGAGCGCGCGAGTTGACTTTGCTATCGACTAAGTTAGTTAAATATTTACAGGTGACTTAGTTGATTGATTGGGGCCAAATGTGGCGATAAGCAGAAGTATGGTTAATTTATATATGGTATACGATATGGCGTGGACTACCGTTACTATAATCACTGTGAAGTGTCGCTAGTGGGTCTATCAGATTTTCCTCCCCATAAATCAAAGTCCATCATGTCTCCGAGATCTAAGCAAAAACAACTTTCAGTCTGTTTGTGTCATCAAAACAAGATGATAACGTTAATCAAGTTAATTAGGGGAGAGTTTGCTGCAAAAATACTTGACGTCTGTTTATGGGGATTACGTGAATTAGAAGCTTCTGTTTGGGTTGTTTATTGTTAGGTTTTGCAACCGTTAGTTATTGACGTCACAATTCGCGCACCTCTCGGCCAAGATCTGCGTAGTTTGTCAGCTTATTGACAGATTCGCGTGAAACTTATTGACAGACAGACAGACGAGAGATCTCTTCGTTTTTACGGCCTTAAGACAAGCCTTCACCTGCAGTGAGAGTAATCAGTATTTTGAGTACTACAAATCATCGTCAACATCATCATCATCATCATCAACTGTGTATACAATATCATCTGGGCTCCTTTTAGAGGGTACTAGGGTGGGGGCATTACGTCTTGCAGCTGCTTTTCAATTTGTTTGTTTTCATAAGTTAAAACGAAATTGAAATTAATTTCATTTCGGTTCATTGCTAGGCAAACAATTGATTATGAGCCACAGTGCCGTGAATCAGTCAGCGTCCAGACATATTACCTAGGAAATACAAAGAAAAAACCTGCCAGTAAATAATCCACACATTGCAAAGTTATTAACTATGGACATTTCAATTTTTAATGCAATTGCAGCGAAATGTGCCGACAATAAAGATTCATTTGTTTCGTGTATGCGGAAGAATCGAAGAAATATATATTTCATTTTATAATCCTGCGAATATATATAAAACGAATGACAATTCAAATGATTATAGCAAAGTATACAGTGCACGTTTAAACTGTTTCAATTCAAATTCACAAAATTCGGAATTTAAGTAAGAAGCACAACATTAGTTGCATGTTTCCTTTATGATTCACAATTTGTATTGTTGCAGTCACTTTACTCCAGCTATGATCCATTAGCTACATATCTCCACTATGATTCACAACTTGTTTTGGTGCAAAATCAATCATCATATCAATCAGTTTACTCAAGCTACGATTTCTGTTGCTTGTCTGGTTATCGAGGCAATTGCTCCAGCTCTGGTTTCCATAGTTCACTTTGCATGCGTCATTTGGGTAACTTGTTGAGCTTTAACATTGCAAGACGCGCGCGGACATCATCATCAAATCAGTTGGGACTCACTCTGAATTGATATGTCTGGGTCAGCGCGCGTCTGTTTTCGAGACAATACGTCAGCACTGGCGCGGGACCACCACCAATCAATTTGGCTGACCAACACTATATCATCTATATATGATATATCACACAGCACATATCAAAGGGAATTCGAGAATCGAAAGAACGCGCGCGTGCGTAGCGTCTTTATAAACACTGCGACAAGTTGAGAAAATAAACACAGTCTACGTAGAACTGCTGCAGCCGAAGATCATTTTGTATCGTTCGACAATCGGCGACAAATCGCCAGACAAGCTGAAAATAATAAACAAACGACAAAACGTTGACCGAGTGAGTTGTTGTTGAGTTGAGTTGGAATCGAGTCAGGGTTTCTGTTTAGGCGCCGGCATTATCGGGGTTATTGCCACCAGACTAATTCCCGTTCTCCCTCTTATTCTCTCTTTTCAGTTCTTCAAATGGGTTGACTTGTGACATTTAAGCTTCCTGGACCCGGGAAACAAAAGGTAAGCGAACCATACAAAATATAAGCAATGATGCATCTATAGAATTCATAAGATTCGTTAGATATATTTTTTTCAATTGGACTTGTTTGTTGACTGATTGATCAGCGCTACGAATCTGCTGTATCTCATGGATACGCAAGCATCTATCGCACAGATGCACTCAATGTAAAACAGCATCCAAAACGAAATCAAGTGAATAAATTCGCTTGCATGGGTTTTCAAATATTACGCGATATATCCCACGTGCCGCAGGTTTCCGATCGAGAACATAAAACGGAATTTGTTTATCTTGTCGATTTTTGTAGTACAAGTTGAATCTGAATCGGAAATTCTAATTACAAGTTGTTCGAGATTGCAAAAAAAGCAACTAGTAACAGAATTATATTTGTACATATTAAAGAGTTTTCCTAGGGCAGGCGCCAGGCCAGAGACCTTGATATTATTTATTGTGAGGGCATATGCCTGCAATATCGAACATGTACTCGATAAGGTCCGACTTTGATTGGTTATAATATTGGAATTCCACGAAAAGAGACCATAAACATAAAAATAATTAATAATTCCCGCATGTTTATGAAGAAGGGAAACCGCAGAGTACTTTGCCAGGAATTCGCATACTTGATCATATTTGAAGGGGTATTACTATTGCATATCGTATGTGAATTACACATCAGATTGTGGCCAAAATATCTCATAAATTTTAATGAAGACAAATTACAAAACGAATTAAATGTGCGATTGTTTATTTTTATACGCCTGGCGTAAATATTTACTCTAATCGAATTGAAATGGGATGTATCGCGTCTAAGACGTCATCGAAATGTCTTGCAATAATACCTATAGATAAGCTAATATATATACTGTGTAGTATATAGAATTGTATATATTTCTGTGAGTGCAGGAATGTGTTTTAATATTGTTTTTCTTTTGTTTTTTCTTTTTTAGGGATACATCTTTGAACGTATTGCAAAAGACACAAACACACACACAGACTCTCTCACACAAAGACAGACAGACACACACATACAGACACCTACACACACTACTGCAATAGACCAATTAGAAAGAGAGAGAGAGAGAGAGAAAGCCTCATAGAATTCTGTGAAAGTTTGGCAAAAACCGAACTGAGAACCCAATTGGAAATCTGCCCCCGAGCAGCGACACCTCCACCGATGAACCAAGCGGCCGTTTCGCCTGACAGCGCGGCCACCATCAGCAGCTCCTGCTCCAGCAGCAACGTTCCACACCCTGGCGTAATCGGCCAATCGATTGCCATCAAACTGGGCCATTCCTACGCCGTCCGAGCCGATCTCAATTATTGCGAGTGAAGTGAATCCTTAAGAATCGAAACCAATAGAGAAAGAAAACATCGTTAAAAGGAACTTGGCATTGGATAACCCTTAAAGAAAACTCGGCATAGATCACCCTCAACACAAGGCAAGTGGGCAAAGTTGGAACCTCTTTTGATTGCCCGATACCAAAGCGGCTTCAAGACGGACGGAACAATGCTTAAAGTTGTTGGTGCATCATGGCAAAAAACGCGGATAGGTACATATATATTGATCGGAGCTGGTTTGTTAGTGATAGGCGCCTTCTTCGTCGGTTACATGGAGCGTCCCGAATACGATGGCACATACTGTGCCACCGCTTTGTGGACCAAGAAGGTTGGCTTTCAGATGGAGAACTGGAAACAGCAAAACGATCTGGTCAATATACCCAAGGGCGTGGCTAGAATATGCTACAAGGATTCGGTTTATGAGAATGGGTGAGTAGCAAGCGAAGAAAGCTTCTTTAGGATTTGTTTATTGAGTTGATCTTCTTATGCAGTTGGGCACAAATCGAGGTGGAAACGCAGCGCAGTTATCCGGACTGGGTGCAAGCTTATGCGGCAGGCTGGCTGGAAGGCACACTGACCTGGCAGAACATCTACAATCAGTGGAAGAAGTGAGTAAAGATCACATTCATATTATTGAAGGATCATCTAACCTATCCCTCCTTCCTCCTCTAGCACCATTTCCTCCTCCTGCGAACGGGATGACAGTTCGCAGAAGTTCTGTGAGTGGCTGCGTGCGCTGCTGTTGAGGAACTACGAGTACCTGAAGGAGCAGGCGAAGGCCAAGGGGGAGCATGATCATTATTGGCATCAGGTGGACATGATACTCAACCAATTGGAGGGCATAGAGAATGGCTACAAGCGTGGTGCATCACGTGCACGCTCCGATCTGGAAGAGGAGATTCCCTCGTCCGACTTTCTGCTGATGAATGCTGCAGCAGATATACAGGATCTAAAGATCTACTACGAGAACTATGTGCTGCCCAATGGCACTGCCGAGGCGGGCAACAAGAACTTCCATCTGCCCAGTGCATCGATGCTGACGAGGATTATGCCACAGGAACCAGTGGCGGCGCCACAGGGAACACAGTCAACGTCGCAGTCTCCTCAGTCGGCACAGCAGTCGCTGCAGTTGCTCTTTGGTCACAGCACGGCGGGCAGTTATTCATCCATGATACGCATCCAGAAGCGTTACAAGTTCCACTTTCATTTCTCGCCCGATACGCGCAGCAACACAGTGCCCGGCGTGGATATCACCTTCACGGGCTACCCAGGTATACTGGGCTCCACCGATGACTTCTATGTCGTCAAGGGACGCCAGGTGCAGTCCATTGTGGGCGGTGTGTGCATTAAGAACGAGAATATCGCACTGTGGAAGGCAGTTGATGTGGAGCACATGGTGCCGCTGGTGGCGCGTGTCATGGCCTCGAATCGCATTGCACAGAATCGTCGCACCTGGTCGCGTGCCATGGCGCGTCATCCATACACTGGTGCAAAGCAATGGATCAGTGTGGATCTGCACAAACTTGGAGCTCAGGATAATCTCTTCAATACGCTGGATGCGGATGAAAAGCACGACGATGCAGCAGTGGCGCTGAGTGAGAAGGACAATGCAGCGATTAGCCAGCGTCATGATCAGCTAAAGAACATGGTCTGGATTGCAGAGCAATTGCCCGGACGCATGCACATCAAGGATGTCACCGAGAACTTCCTCGTGGCGGGCAATACCAGCTGGTTGGCCAACGGGGTGCCCTACTTTGATGAGATTCTCGAGGCCAGTGGCCTGTCGCGTGACAACTTCAGCCAAGAGGATCAGGATTTGACGCCCGCCGAGGAGGCGGAACTGACCAACCTGGAGGCAGTGGACAAGTATCTGCGCAAGCACGGCTTCCGTGGTGATCTGCTGGGCGAGGAGTCGATTGCCTATGGCAACATCGATTTGAAGCTCTTCTCCTACAACGCGAGGCTGGGCATGAGCGATTATCATGCCTTCGCTGGACCGATCTTCCTGCGTGTGCAGCATACGGCGCAGCCACGAACTGCAGATTCCACAGAGCAGACACAGTCTGATCAGGCAGCGGCGCCGGCAGCCATCGGTGATGAACGTCTCAGCGTGAGCGTCGATGATGCCGCTGCCCTGGCAGAAATGGAGCTCATCACGGAGCGTCGCTCGGTGCGGAATGATCTGCGTGCGATTGCCATGCGGAAGATTGGAAGTGGGCCCTTCAAATGGTCTACTATGGTCAGCCAGGATCATCAGGATCATGGCAATCATAAGGGACATCCCGACGAGTGGAACTTTGACAAGGTGTCGCCCAAGTGGGCGTGGTGAAACATTCACAATAATAGAAACATATCCCAATCGAATTTTACACTCGACTACAAATACTGCGAAGCAATAATTGTCCTAGACTCGTAATTTAGATTCGTCCTCGATTTGTGTGTTCCTAGCTGATAAACGTCGTCTTAATTGTGTTGCGTCCATTTTAGTTTTAAATTAGTAATTGTGTCCCGTTTATACAGTGTCGATTATTGTCTTCCAGGCTCTATATTTTTTAAAAATTTTAATTGTCGTAGCATCAAATTTTAGTAAATTAACGAAATTGTAAACAAATAAATATCTCCAAGAATAAATTTGTATGCATTTACAAATTTAATACAGAACAAAAAAAATACTTACGTTTTTTATTTCACATTAAATGTAAACTGAACTTTAAAATTTGAAGTATTGAACAGTGTGTTAAACTCTTGAGCTGTTATGTTCACAATAGTTGAGTCTGATCGTCTTATCGATATATCGATAACTTGCTTCACAACATTGCTGTAATGCCACAGTTGGAATGTTATTGTTCTGTTATTGTGCACAGTTTTAGCCGCATTGCTTAAATTCTGTCGTTCGGTAAGGTTCACGTCGTCCGCAAATAATTATTGTAATTTATTTATTGTGGCAACAAAACAAACAAAAAAACAAACTTATCGTCGGCAAACATACGTTAGTACTGCAGGGCATGCAGAGATGATGGAAAAACACTAGTTAAAATAAAAATCGCATCAGTTGTCATCATCCAATTGCGTGCTGCACTGTTACGGCAAAAGGAAAGCGCAAATGAAAAAATATATACACACAGGCAAAGGCAGCGAACGGAGCATCGCAGCACAGCATAGCAAGAAGGCAGGCGCATGCTCATCAAGCGGGCACTGCTAGCGCATTAGAGGCTCGAATTGTGTAAATTAAATTGCAAAAAGGCATAAAGAATGTGATGTGCGTGCGGGGAAGTGACAAATTAATTATAAAAAGTGCAGACAGCAGGCAAAATATTGTGTGGATGTGTTCGGAGGGGGTGGGGGAGAAAGGGAGAATCGACCAGTCAAGAAATCAACAGTGCTGTGAAAAAAAAGAGCGGTACAACTATCGCTGCGCAACACTGGCCCACATATAGCTGTCCTACTCAGACGCATGCGGGAGGCCCTGTTTGTTTGTGGGCTAGTTTAGCCATCTGTTTTGATTTTCTCTTCTTAAAATTAAGCGCGCGAAAGGGGTGCGCGTGTACTTTCTTTCTCTCATTTAAAACGGGAGTGTGGGTGTAAAGGGTGTACGGTGGTTGTGTGTGTGTGTATTTGTGTATCGCAATTTACTCCGCGCGCGCTTTTGTGATAATTGATAAGCCGTGTTTGTGTATCTTAAATAAAGCGACAATAACAATACACACACACACACAGAGTCGCGCATACTCGCTCTCATACACGCATACACACACATGTTGCACACGTTGTTTTTTGCCGCCATTATGCCAGCGTTTAACTCAGTGTGCATACATACATATGTTTTTTTCCTCGTTGTGATTTCTTTGATTAAAAACTAATTATCGTGTTACAGGCAAGCAACAGGAAGCAACGACAAGAGAATAAAAGCAACAACAACAACAACACACATAGCGACGCCCCAAGGAATTGTTTGTTTCATCATCTTGCAGAAAGCCAAGTTTCTAATACGCAAGCATACATAAATGGTTTCTACTTTCATTGGCCTATTGGGTACGTAGCCAGTTCACCCATACAGACTTTAGACTCTTTTTCTAAATCTGCTTCCTCTTCTTCTTCATCTTTGTAGACATACAATCATGGTGGGAGATACCGTGTATTTCGCATTTCTGTTCATTGTTTAGTTCTGCCTTTGATTTGCCCGATATTGATATAGAGGTGGGTATATATCCTATAGTCCAAATTGGATTTTATTCTTAATCTTATTCTATCGTTTTGTAGGACCTCGAATCGGCGCTGCTTACCGATGGTACCAGCGATGAGGATCCAGTTGCCTTAGTGCCCGAATTAATCGTACGCTTGCTGACGGGCTGCGATGCGCTACAATCGGTAGCCAAAGAGATTACAGCCAGCAACTATCAGATGTTTTTGCGCCGTTTTCTGCGTCAACAGTGTCGCCTGCATCAGACAGAGAATCATTTTGATACAGACATTGATTTCCAATCGCTGCCGGTGCGCAAGCGTCTACAAATTCTGCACGATCTGTGCCACTTTCGTCTGGACTCTGTCGATGTGCAAGTCATACTCAGTAATCTAGAGGCGGACAGTTTACGCGTTGAGCCGCTGGGCTACGACGCCAAGAATTCGGGCTATTGGTATTTCTACGGCACGCGGCTCTATCGCGAGGATAAGGCGTCAACGTCAACAGCATCTGGCTCGGGTGCCGGTGGCGGCTCTGGTGCCTTGGGCAGCAAAGATACCATTTGGCAGGTTATCTGTTTCTCTGAAGAGGATTGGCAGAACTTGGCAGCCAAATTTAAAACATCAACGAATGCTAAAGAGCGCGAACTCTTTCAGATTCTGGATGAGAACTTTCTGCCCAAATTGCCGCAACTGTTTCGCGAGCGTGAGCGTCTGAGACGCAGAAAGTAAGTTGAGGAGGGGCAATTGATAATGATGATAATACGATTTATGCTACTCTCCATTACTCATCTTTCTCATCTCTCCACAGATTGCTGCAAGTGCGCAACTCGAGTCGCATACGAAATCTCGCTGAGCTGAAAGCACGCCAGGAGAGTGAGCGTCTTAAGCGGGAGCGTGAACGCGAGCGTGACATTATACGCAACGAGCGACAGAATTCAGCAGCTTTGGCACCTCCTTCGGTGCAACGGTCACGCAGACGGTTAGCACGTCCCGTACTTTAGAGATAAAAGAGAGAATAGAGGGACACAACTGGCGACCATTTCACAATCATATATCATATAAACAATCAACAACAACAGCAGCAGCAACAGCAACAGCTTACAATCACACACACACGCACATCCACAAAAGCCATTTGTTTAAGTTGATTACAAATTAATTTATTTCAATTTGTTTTTGATTTCTCAAACGAAATTTGCTTGCAATTTGTGTTGTGTTGATCGAAATTGTTATTAAATCTCGTATCGAAGCGAATCAAATCGAATCGTATCGTATCACATCATCATCGACGAAGAAGCAGCAAGAGCAAAGTGAGACTGAGCAGCTACGCAAAGACCAAAAAGGACCAAAAGAGAGGAGATCTGCACTTAATTTGAGTTTTGCCCATCATTTAATTTATTGTGTGCGACAAATTGGTTGGATTTCGTTTTCAAAAAACACAAACTATGAACAATTATGTAAGCATGCTTTATATGATACTCTCTCCTATATTTGATATAATTCTCTATATGCCAATTTTATTATTATGATTTCTTATGTACGATTTTAAGTTTTCACGCATTATCCCTGCCCCTCATCAGCTTCAACATCAGCGTACAACAGATAACAAACACAGTCCTCTAAATAATCATAATATACTGAAGAAATCGGATAGAATATTAAAAAATATGTTTCATTCACATTTGTTTATTATAAAGTGAAATCTTTTGATTTAAATTCGAAATATTGATTAAGATGCTCGCGTTAAGTTAAGCTAAGTTTAGATCTGTTGTTAAAGAGGTTATTTATCAATGTATCTTTGTTCTTTTTCTCTATTTCTCTGGTACAGATCGCAATCCACATCTACGGCTAGCGGTATTTCAACTTACGCAAGCTCTTTCAGACGTACAACAACAACTAATTCGAGCGAATTTCTGTGCCACAGGGAAACCTTTTGTCTCTCCCCAGAAGACGATGAGAACGACGACGACGACGACGGCGAAGACAACAAAAAGGACCAAAAACAAGAGCAGCCGCAGCAAGAGGAGCAACAATTAGCGCAACAGCAGCAACAACACGAAGACGAGGAGGAGGAGGAACAGCAACAAGAACAGGAAGAAGAAGAATCTGCTGCTGTGTCAGCAGCATCATCCACATCGAAATTGCGTTCATCTCAGCCGCCGAGAGAGAAATCACAAACGCCAGCGAAATTTAAGAACAAAAGTCATCATCATCGTCATCATCACAAGAAGAAAAAGTCCGGAAAGAAGCAGAAGAAACGTTTGCGTGAGCATCGAGATCGGGATAAAGACAAAGATAAAGATCATCATAATTATCATCATCATCGACGGCGACACAAGCATGCGTCTGAGGCAGACGAGGAGGAATACGAGGACGCCAACAACAACAACTCTGATAACAACAACGATCAAAGTTATATCAGCAATAGTGCAGGAGTCGCAGCTCGTAGCCACCACAAGCGAACGCGCCGCACCCGACAGCAGCAGCAGCACCAACCTGCGCATCCTCCTGCAACACCCGAACCGCTACAGCACCACGCAACCTCTCTCAGTCCCGAGGACAAAGAGAACTTTTGCCGTCAGCTGCAATTGTTGGATGCAAACTCGGCGGCAATTGCAGTTGCCACAAGCATTGCAGATCTGAGTCTGCCCTCGCCGGTGGCGGATGACAGCGAGGAACAGCAGCAGCAAGGAGTGCAGTCAGAACAATCTGCCGCAAGTCAGCCGTCACTCAAACGCGAGGAGCAGATGGCGCCAGCGGCCAATGTCAAGCTGCCCGGCAGGCAAACGAACAATTCACTTAGCTCGCTAACTGGTAATATCTTTATACCAACGGGTGCAGCTGCCGCCAGCTCACACCAACAACAGCAGCAGCAACAACATCATAGTAGTAGCAGCACGACGGCAACAACAACGACGGCGACGGAGACAACTGCGCGCTCAAAGAAACAGAAGGCCAGCACGGCAAACTCTGGCTCATCAAATAAAACGGAACGCAGTGCCACCAAAGCGGAGGCGATTAAAAGCAAGAAAGCAGCAGCAGCAGCGGCAGCAACAGCAACAACAACAACAAAAACAACTACAACAACGCCTTCATCGGCCGCCTCAACCTCATCGACATCCAGCAAGGCGGAACGGAACAGTGGCGCATACTCGGACAAGAGCGCCGATGAGTAAGTGCAACCAGTCCATAAACAATGCACAGCACACAATCTATATACTATATGTGTATATATATCATCATATCATTACAACTATTGCTAGTCGTAGAGAGGATCAATATTTGTTGTTCAATTAGAACTGTTTCGAAAAAAAGTTGCTTAACAATTCATGAGTTAATCGTTTGTTAAATACAGTCACAGTATTGTTCATCTCTACCTCATTTGCTTTAAATACGTCTGTGGTTATTGTGTACTGTCCTCAAGTTTGTTGTTATATCTATAATTTCTTGCACGTTTCTTGTTTTGTTTCGTTAACTGTTTTGCACTTAACCTTCGTTTATTCACACCTCTCATATCCATCAAACTGTATATAATATATCAATTGATTAACAATTTTTACCCATTGTTATTGTAAATTTTTGTACCTACCAAACAACTAAACAACCAACCAACAACCAACATTTTGACTGTTCATCATAACCAAAAAAAAAAACACCATTCCAACAACAACAATACGTAGCCATGTAAATAGTACCAACCGTAGCACCACCAACAACAAAAGCAGCTTTAACAACAACAACCACCATAAGCACGTCGCGCACCACCAAAATCACAACAACAACAACAACAGTAATAATAATCACAACCACTCTACGACGGAAGCAACAAAAACAGCAACAGCAAATGCAACAACGTCGCACGGAGTTCATACACATCACCATCACCAAAACAGCAACAACAATCACAACCATAACCACAAGAACAACAACCCACACACCCACACCCACCACCAACACAATCAGCACACACCTCATCATAGTCATAATAACAGTAACAAACACAAATCTCACTCACACCACCATACAACCTGCTCCTCCACAACACACCTAACTAACGTACCACCCTTAACACATAATCTAACAACAACAACGAAACCCTCAAACAACAACAACAACAACAATTCAACGTACAACTCCTCAAATCATGCGAATATTCTTAGCTTTACCGAAACTGAGGAGATACTACAAATCGGAATGCATAAGGTGCTCGTGTATGTCAAGAATCATCGGGATGCATGGCCCTTCATGGATCCCGTCGAGGAGGATATAGCGCCGCGCTATTACTCCATCATAAGAAGGTGAGTAATGGGATAATCCAAGCTATCATAAACTTCTAAATGTTGTTGCTTTATAGACCCATGGATCTGCTGAAGATGGAGGATAAACTGGACAGTGGAGAATATCATAAGTTCAGCGAATTTCGTAACGATTTTCGTTTGATTGTGAACAATTGCAGATTGTACAATGGGCACAATAATGGTAGATATACTTAAACAGTTCTTATACCTTAATCTCTTATTTATCTTTCCTCCCACAGAGTACACTGAGATGGTGAATAATCTACAGGATGCCTTCGATAAGGCGACTAAGAAATATTTCGATAATCTTTCTGATGACGAAGACGATGATCCGAATTTAAGTTACCCCGCCGCCGATTCTAAAATGAATGTATTTCGTGAGAAATACTTCAAAAAGAAGGTGAAAGATGAGGAGAAAGATGCAGCGATGAACTCTGCGTCGGTCAGCAAGCATGTGCCGGATAGCAGCACCGAAGAAGAGCATAGCGATGCGGAGGGGCCGGCGGCAATGGAGGCATCGCAGCATGCACAGAAACGCAAGCGAAAGGAGAAGGATAAACGGCGTAAGAAAAAGACCAAGAGCAAACCAGAGAAGAGCGGTCACAACGAGGATATGGATACAGATGAAGAGGACTTGAAAGCAGAGCCTCCACCGCCACCGCCGCCTCCAGCAGTAGTAAAGAAAAGCAAAACCAGCAAAGTACTTAAGGAAAAGGCAAAGGATAAGGACAAGGAGAAAGAGAAAGACAAAGACAAAGACAAAGAAAAGGAAAAGGATAAAGAGCAGGCATCTTCGGGTAAACGTGGACGCAAAGCCAAAGGCAGCAAATCCTCCGCGGCGGCAAACAGTTCCTCGTCGAAATCCACCAAAACGCAAAAGACCAAAAAGGCTGGCAAGAAGTCAACGGCCGAAACGGAGTCAGAGTTAAGCGAGCCACCGCAGTCTAGCGATGATGAGGAATTGGTGCTGGCCAAAGTCAAGTCGTTGGTGAAGCCCACGGCGCGCACGATAGCTGCGCAGAAGAAGAAGATGGTGCCAGCGGAGTCGAAAGTGAAGACACCGACGCCAGTAAAGCGACAGCCAAAGAGCAAGAAAGGCGGACGCAGTCGAGCCAAAGGAGCAGATCGTGATTTGGATGATGATGATAGTTCCATGTCCGATATGAATGTAAAGAAGCAGCTACCACCGACAGCAGCAGCAGCACTGGCAGAATCCGCGGCAGATCTGGAGGAAGACGACAACGATGACGATGCGGATGATGATGATGTTTCCAGATCACGCAGCATGTCACCTTTTAAAGTAGATCTTCACAAGAAATACTCGAAGAGTGCGCTTAACGATGATCTGTCCGAGTTGCTGACCACGGTCAAGAAGGTGACCAGCGCTGAGACAACGAAGCTGAGCGCACGCCATGAGGAAGACAGGTCGGATCAGGACTCTGAATCGGACTTCATGTCGCTGGCCAGTGCCAGTAGCTCTGACGAGCGTCGTCAACGTCCCTCGCCGCAGCCTACAAAGCGAGGCAAGAAAATTGAGTCGCCTTCAACTAAAAAGGAAAAGGAGAAGGACAAGAGGCGTGGTCAAGATAAGGAGAAAGAAAGGGAGAAGGAAAGGGAGAAGGAAAGGGAAAAGGAAAGGGAAAAGGAAAGGGAAAAAGAAAAAGAAAAGGAGAAGGATAAGGACAAAGACAAGAATAAGTCACGCAGTGCCAAGCACAAGAAATCTTCGGCAGAATCAGCTGCGGCTGCACAGGCTGCTGCCGAGCAAGCGGAACTGGAAATGTTGCTGCCGTTCATGGACAAGTACGATGTAATCAAATATCGACGCAGTCGTGCCGCACTCAGTAGTTCCAGTACATCCAATTTATTGGCAATATCCGATGATTCAAAGTCGAACAGCACGAAGACGTCGTCGAATTCGAAAAAGAAGCGAGATAACCCGCCAGAACCGCCGACAGAGCATAAGAGAGGACGCAAAAGCAAAGAGCAGAAGCATGTAAAGGAGACAAGTCGAGAGGTGGAGAAGCCAGCCAAGCTGGAGAAGGCAGAGAAGGAGAAAGAAGAGAAATCCAAAAAAGCAGAGACGCCAAAAAATGTTGAGAAATCGCAGCGAGAAGTGACACCACCACCAGCTCCAACAACGATGCCAGCACCGACGCCAGTTGCCAAGGTAGAAGCAACAACGAGCAAGGATGCAGGTAGCAAGTCTAGCAGTTCAGCAGCTGCCACAAGTAGCACGAATAGCAGCAGCAAAGCAGGCAAAGAATCAACAGCGAAGGCCAACAGCAAAAAACGCCCAGACAAGCAAATGCCACCGCCACCAAAGCCTGCCGAGAAATCCAACGAAAAGTCCACGGGCAACAAGAAGCTGACGGGCAAGAAGGCCGCTGCAGCTGCACAGAAAGCTGGTCAAGCTGCCTCGACCAACAATACAAATCTGGAGGCACTTGATGTAGAAACGGAGCAAACGTTGAAGGACATCAATCGTTGGTTGGAGCACACGCCGCGCTTCTCGGAGTTCAGCTCTGCAAGCAATTCACCCTCGCGTTACAATCTTCTTGATGACTTCGACTCCGGAATTAGTAGCAAACTGGATGCAGCTGATTTCAGACGACCAGTGGCATTGGCTGCTCCCAAGGCAGAGCTGGTGCCCACGAAGCTAGCGGAGGCATTGAATGAGCTCGTCAGTGATACGACAACCAAGTCGAGTATCAAATCTGAAGTTGATGCATTGCCCACGGGCAGCAGTGTTAGCAGTACCTGTGGCACGCCACCGCATTCGATGCACTCGGGTAACTCCATTGGCAGCACATCAGCGACAGCGGCTAGTTCCAATTCTGCCTGCTCCAACAACTCTGTGGTGTCTGCCGCGCTGCCAGCAACTGTGCCACCAGTAGCCATTGTGGCACCTCTAATATCTTTGCAGCCCCTCAAACCAAAGGAACCAAGCACCACGCAGTTGTTGCTGAATCCTCCACCGCCGCCGCACATTAAACAACAAATGGCCAAGGAGGCAAAACGCAAATCCATCAAGGAGAAACAAGCGGTGACAGCTCAAGCGCAGCAGGCCAAGGCAAAGGGGAACGTAATGCGTACCATAGAGCGACTGCAGCCGGGCAAGGCCAAGGGAAATCTCATACAGAATGTCAACAAGGCAGAGACGGAGACAGAGACGCTAATCTGCCCGGTGGCTAGCAAAGCAAAGGATGTCAAATGCAATGCCTTGACCACGGAGACAAGCGACGGAGCGCCTAAGCTAAGCCTTGGCACAGTCATCAAGACGCAGGACTTTGCGCTGGGCAAGACACTTGAGGAGTTGGCGGGCAAGCAGGAGAAGGATAGCGCGTCCAAAGACAACGATGAGGAGGAGCCAGAGACGAACACACCACTGACACCCACCAAGAAGTTACCCAAACCATTTGAGGCGCTGCTTGAATTGAGCAAAGTCAGCGAACTCTCCTCCAAGACGGCAGCCTCAGCGGAGGCAAAGGAGAAACCAAATTTGAGTGCTTGGCTCAAGGCATTTGGTGGACCCAAAGTGAACAAGAAGAATGAGGATGAGAAGCAGCCAACGTCGCAAGGATTGGGACAGGATGAATCGCGTGTGGCGCCACCGTCGCATTCCCCAGCGTCAGGGGAGAACAACTCGTTCTCGTTGCCCCCAATTGCGATGCGAACTCGCAAGCCCAGCACAGGCAGTACTAATTCGGAACGCAGTTCCTTCAGTCAGGATCCGGACTCGCCGCGTATAGCTATCGATGAACGTTATGGTTCCTATGCCGCTGGTTCATATACCTCGCCCATTTGTGCCTCACCCATTGGTGCCTCGCCCATTATGGTTTCGCCCAAGCCGAACGATGATATGGGCAAGCCAGCGTCGCCGTATACACTAAATGGTGCCATCAAAGTGGGCTTCTACCAGGACACCACCACCAAGAGCAGTCCGGACAAGAGTTGCAGTCCGCGTGAGATGAATTCACCTTATCCACAGTACTCGCAGCACATTTACTCCTCGGCCTCGTCACCCAATGTGTCCACGCCCGAGTTGAGCGGCACATCGCCCTATGGTGGCGGTAATAGCTATAATCCCTCTGGTTCGGAGGCATCTAAGACGCCAGCTTATTCCTCTACCTCGCCGTTGCCTATTTACGATCAGTACAAACAGCCGCGCTCGCAGGAATCCGACTACAACTCGTCGATGAGTCCCAGCACACCCAATCCCCATTCGCCTTATCAGCAGCCGCAGAGTTCACCCTACACCACCAGCCACTCTACGCAACTGTCACCCTACCATCATTCACAGTCTCCCTACCATCAGTCCACGCATACGCATCCACAGCAGCAACAGACGCAGCAGCCGTCGCACAGTCCGTCAGCACAGCAGGCTCTGAGTCCAATGCCGAGCAGCGTTGATTCGCCTGCCTCGTCGGCTGCAACTCAACCTCCCACTCCGCTAGCGCAATCACCTGCCGAGCAACAACACTCCCCGTATCAGCAGCCTGTGCTGTCGCCCTATCAGCAACAGGTGGTGCCACCTGTGGTGGCAGCAGCACCATCAGCAACCACACAACTGTCGCCTGCTGCGGGGCCACTGCCAGGTAAGTTCACATGAGTTCCACATTCTCTGAGCGATGTATTCATATTTCCTATTGCTTACAGTCACCTTGGCCAATAAGGTTTATACGCCCACACACGATGGCTATCAACAGCAGCAACAACAGCAGCAACAGCAGCAACAACAACAGCAGCAACAGCAACAGCAGCAACAACAGCAGAAACAACAACAGCAGCAGCAACAACAGCAACAACAACAGCAACAACAGCAGCAGCAGCAACAACAACAGCAACAACAACAGCAGCAACAACAACAACGCTCCATTTATAATCCCGCCACGCTGATCAATCCTCTGCCAACTTCTTCTGCTACTGCGCTCCCCACACCAGCGACTGTCACCAAGCCCAGCAGTAATGATTGGAATTTGGCGCATAGTCTGTTGCCGCCTAGCATTACCAATCAGGTTACACAACAACAGCAGCAGCAACATCAAAATCAACAGCAGCAACAGGCGCTCGCTCATCAGCAACAGCAGCAGCAACAATTGCTGAACATGAAGCCAAAGTATCCCACATATGCGCAATATCAGTCAACAAATGCTGCGGCCAATGCAGCAGCTGCTGCAGATGCAGTGGATGCACAACAACAGCAGCAGAAGATTGTGCCGCCCAGCTATGGCAGCGATATGGCAACCTTTATGCAACATCAAATGCAGCAGCCTGCAAAGACGGAGACGCTCATCAATCCACTGAAACGACCCAGCGAGGAGCTGAGCATGGACTATAGCAATAACAAGATGCCTAAGTTGGATGAGAATCTGGCACAGCAGCAGCAGCAGCAACTGCACGCAATGCCACAGCAGCAACAGGTGCCGCAACAGCAACCACAGCAGTCACAGCAGCAGCAAGTACAAGTGCCACAACAGCAGCAAGTTCCACAACAGCAGCAACTGCCTCCGCAGCAACAAGTGCCACAGCAGCAGCAAGTGCCACAGCAGCAACAAGTGCCACAGCAGCAGCAAGTACCACAGCAGCAGCAAGTACCACATCAGCAGCAGCAGCAGACACAACAACAGCAGCTGCAACAGCAACCACAGTCGCTGATCAACAAGCAGCAGCAAATGTTCAACAGCTTTTTGGGCTCGATGAACTTTAGCAAGTTGGGTACAATGTCCTCGGACAAGGCATTTGAAATGTATAATCGTGCAGCTGCAATGAGTTTCCCCAAGGATTTTGGCAAGGACAACAGCGCCTGCAACATGCAACAACAGCAGCAGCAACAGGCAGCTGTCAACAAGCAGCAGAGCAGTCAACCGCATCTCACGCAGTTGCAGCCGCCGCATAATCTAAACTATCAGCAACAACAGCAGCAGCAACAACAGCAGCAACAGAAGTTACCCTTGCAGCAACAGGCGTCGCACAAGCCGCTCAACCCGCTCAACTATGGCAACAATACCAACAATCTGCAGCAACCACAGGCAACACAACAGCAGCAAGAACAACAACAGCAGCAACAGCAACATGCACAGCAGCCACATGCTCAACAGCAGCAACAACCACTAAACGCCTACCAGCAACAGTCGCAGCTCAATCACAACTACGCACCCGCAACGCAACTACCCACAGCGGGCAAACCGACTGCAACACAGGCCACTGTCACGAGCAACAGCAACAACAGCGAAAGCAACAACATGTTGCATTCGTTGGCGACTGCACATCAGCATCATCTCAGTCAGACGCATCACTTGGCAGCGTACAACAAGCCCACACCACCTCCGCCTCCACAAACCTACAACAATCCACTGATGCATCCACTGGCGGAGTCCATGTTGGGCTATTCGGGCTACTTCGACAAGAATATGCCACCAGCTGCGCATATGTACAGTGCATCCAGTGCGGCGTCTGCTTACGGGAATCCAGCGCAACAGTTGCCAGGAAACTATGTGCCTGGCAGCAATGCCATGGCACAACAGCAGCAGCAGCAGGCACCCCATCAACAGGCACCTGTTGCTGTGCCGCCAGCTGAGGTGAAGGCGCCTGCTAAACGTGGACGCAAGAAGAAGGCAACGCCAAATGCAGCAGAAGCAACTGCCAAGCAGCAGCAGCAGCAACAACAAGCGGCGGTACAGCAGCAACAACAACAGCAGGCTGCAGTTCAGCAGCAACAGCAGCAACAACAACAGCAGCAGCAGCAACAACAGCAACAACAACAAAGCCAACAGCACACGATGCCACAGTACAACATGCCACAGATGCCCGCGTCAACATCAGCTGCCGCATCGGCAGCGCATCAGTTGCAAGCACACGCTCAGGTGTTGCAACAAGGTTTCCAGCTGTATGCGGGTCTCAAATCTGGCGGCGTTGGATCACCCGTTGCAAGCACATCAACTTCAGCTTCGGTTTCATCAGCAGCTGGCACATCAGGCAGCACGCAGTCGGCAGCCGATGCGCTGAAGGTCTCCGCGGGAGGCATGGTGCCCGGCAGCGCCTTCAACTTTGCGCCGCCGCCCAATCCTCTGGGACTCTATGGCGAGCAATCGGCGGCCAGCAGCTACTTGGATCAGTTCCGCGACGCTGCGAATCCCTACTTCATGCCACCAGCGCCAGCGCACAGCGGAGCCACAACAAATCCGGCTGGCAATGGAGCAGATAAGGGACAGAATCCACTCAACCCGGCTGCCACGTCGTATCCCTTCTTTGCCTCGCGTGCTGCTGCAGCGGCTGCTGGCTATGCGATTGGACCGGATGGTTCACCCGTGTATCAGCAATATCTGAGTCGCGATACTTTTCATGCTCGCATGATCTTCAATCAGGCTGCAGCTGCTGCCGCCGTGGGGTACGTACAACCACCGCCTCCACCTTCCGCGTATCGACCCGCGGCACTGGGCATGGCCAAGCCCTATGATATAAACAGGCAATCATGGTTTTAGCAGTACGCCACAGCCGCCAACGTGGACCTGCAAGACGATGAACTGAATGCAGCGTCTACGGAAGCGGCGACGACTGCAGCAGCAGCAGCGGCAGCAGGTGGAGGTGTAAGTGGAGGTGGAATGGATGCAGCGGTAGTGGGAGGAGCAGCTGTACTGGCATCAGCAACGATAGGTGCACCAACTATAGGGAACAATACATAGCGATAGAAGCGCAAGCAGCAACCGGAGGAGCCTTATTTAATCTACTAATTTGTCCTGATATTATTTATGTAGCCTTAGTTAGTTTACGCTGGACTCGAATGCTAACCTAGTGGATTCGCGACGACTGCTCGGCAGAATGGTGTGTGCAAGAACCCGACTTCCTCCTTCCCCCCCCCCACATCTTTCATGCTTAATTCTATCGTGCAATGTTTCGAGATCCCCCATCCCTCCATTCTTCCCTCAGGATTAGCACAAGCATCAAGACACACATTTCGCGAGTTACTTGGTAGTTCTTAGAAGTCTTAAATTTAGGTTTTTGTTAGATACATATTATGATATGAGATAGTTGCATATAGGAAACTACAAAATATATATATTTAGAGAACTATATAAATTTGTTTTAGAGCATGCGAAACAAAACAAAAGCGAACGATTCTTAGAGAATTGTTTCACAAGCTTCTTCCCTCTTCCCCGCCCCTGCCCTCGACTAAAGTAAGCCGTTACTTTTCAGAATTCAGAGAAACTATAAACGTTGTAAATGTAGTTATTATTATTATGAACTATGATTATGCTTATTATTACTGCTATTATTACAAATATTATAATTATTAAATTTATTGTATACATTTAACGACTATTTTATAGTTTTTTGTACACATCGTGCACAGCGGGTAATTTGTTGAAAATATTTATTGATAGATTCCAAAAACGACAAAAAACAAAAGCAAATTGCAAACAATTTTTTTAGTTCGTAGAAAGCCAAACAAGTTGTATAAACTTTTGTTAATTATGCTAGGTAAACACAGTACAGTGTGTAAACTGAAAGCCCAAAGTAAAGTAAACATAAACGTAACTAAATACACACACTATCTCTCACACACATACATATACACACACACAGACAGACTCTCATCTATACTCATAGCTCGCATGTGCAACATTCCGCCATGATTCAATATCCTTTCCGGAATCATTCTCGCTGTACATACACAAACAAACAACTCAGTTACGTTTTATAGCAAACAACAATAACAACAACAGCAACAAGAACAACAACAACAACAACAAACACATCTCAAAAGTAGCTTTAAACGCTGTAAAAAGAAAGAAAAAACAAAATGAATTCAAAAGTTATTTCAATGCAAACGCAAAAGCAAATGCAAATTTATGAAAGGTAAATGAAAAAGTGTCTTAGTCGCTATTAACAAAAACAAATACAAAAAAAACAAAAAGGAAGCAGCTACGCATGAAAAACCAGAAAAAACAAACAAAAAGAGAGCCCTTAATTATATAAATTATATACATAAATATATATATATATATATTATATATGGAGGAACACAATAAATATAATAAACTAATTAAGTTGTTAACTCTTATGTTTTTGCAAAGGAATATTTTAAATTTTATAACGATAATGATAGTCTATAAAAGATTTGAAAACGATGGAAAACCAATGTGTACCTAGAGCATAAAGAGCAGCAACAAACAACATATGGAAAATGAAAGAGAGAACCACAAGCTAAATATTATATTAATAATGACGAAAATATAGTTACACTCACACACACAGAGATGCAGATGCATATGTAGCTATACATGAAACACACGAACACATGAACACAAAGTAAATTACAATAAAGAATTATATTGCATATTGTACTAATTGTGGGCAATGATTTCGTTCCCGATTTCCTCCCCAATCTACCCTTGATGTCCCCTTTCCCTTCCCCCTTCTCGACCTGCTTATTATGCAATTTTCAGCGCACGCGTTCATTTGCATACAATCGGATATAGCTACAGGTTCTCCACCTTGATCGCGTACGTCGTAAACCCTCCTCCACACCACCTCCCTCTATATCAAGTGCTTCTCAGTGCTATTACAGGTGAAACAACAGAGAGAGGAGGACAGACATACTCGTGCCAGTCGGACTGGCTGTCTGCGCGGGTCTTCTAGAAGAACACGATTCACGCTTCAGGCATGGCATTTGGTCGAGCGTTTCGTATCGTTTCGAGCTCGTTGAAAGCAATTGATCAGCTTTAATTATTGTATGCATATTAATTTAGTTGGAGTCGTTAGTTTGCTTTCGCTTTGCAACTTGTCACCTTGCCACCAGCACAAAAGACTTAGGAAACGAACCTTTCTGGAGGAATCTATATGTGGAATGTGTATTGGAATCTAGTTCAGTTGTTCTGTTCTGTATGGGGTTACAAGAGTCGAGGCCCATTAAGTGTGTAAAGCGTGCAAGCAATTAAACTTAAAAATTATAGTAAACGTGGCTACCCCTGACTTGCTCTAGCTGTCAGCGCAATGATAATGCAGTCTGATCCATGCATATGAAACAGTTATACGGAAGTTAAGGATATCAATTAGTTAATGAGACTGTGATTAATTACGACTTACATTCAGTGAGCATTGTCTAATTTGTTTATCATTTCGGGCAGCAGCAGCCAAAGACGTCACAGACTATGATAATTATCAATATATTATCTCAATTTACAAATCTAAGCGGAAAGTTTGATACGGTCTATGAGTGTAAAACACTTAACGCATTATACGCTTAACAAATGTATTTTTAGCACCTTTATGGACTATGAATCACGGGCAATCCACACTCAAAGACAGCAACTGACGCATTACAAGAACGGAACCATTGATTAATGACCTACTCCGTCCAGTCACAGTGCGGAATATTGTAGTAGTAGTGGTAGTACTTGCTAGTAGTTGTGCTGTCCGGGGCCCGAGGCTTTGTTCTGTTCTCGCGCTTTGTTCAGCCGACTTCATCCGGTTGAATTGTTTCCCATTTATATGGTTCAAATATTCTATTTATCTCATTGAACTTTGCATAGATCGAACTAATTTATGGATAAGCGGAACTTGCTATGATCTTTCTAGGATCTTGTTGGGTGTTCAATAATTGAGTTATGAATGGATAAATGAATTGTAGAAATAATTAGAATATAATGTGTGTTGGTCGCTTTCTTTTTATTTTAAAATGTTTAAAATAATAAATTAATAATATGAATAATACTTATGGATAAGTTTATTTATTTATCCAGAATCTATTTGAATAAGGATTAAGATATGAATAAATAAATAAATAAGTACTATGTTAAATGTTTGATTATTTATGATCTCCCATATCTAGAATCTATTTGGATTATAAATAAAATATGAATTTCATTGATTCTCTACTATAACTTAATTTATTTATGATCTATCCAGAACCTATTTGGATTGTGAATAGAAGTCAATAATATGCAACTAGTTTACAGATCGCAGCTCACGTACTCCACGTATTCCACGTACTCTTCAAGTGGGAAATTTGATTCTAATTTTATTAATTATATGTTTAATCTGCATAATTTAATTCCTAATTTAAGTGCCGACAATTACGTAACATTCTGTTTACATGCAAACCGAAACACTTCGCAGCTATAATTCGATTTTAATGGGAATTTAAAAAATGCTAATTGGTGCTAACAAAAATTATTTAAGACTTAGATCAGTTGGCAGGGGAAGTTTATTGGAGGGCGTGGGGTGCGTCACAGTCACGCAGCGCTTTTCACGTGCCGTGCAAAAAAAACAGAAAATTGAAAACTGAAAATTAAATACAAAATACAAAACCGTAAAGCATTCTAAAATAGCCTTCCGCTTAGATTTATGTGTTGCAATATTGCACAATTAACGAGCTCGGCAAATCGCACAATAATACATAATGATCAGCTAAGAAATCGAAAACCAACAACAATAACAAAAAACAAAGGCAATAACACCCTCTATAAGTATAGTTTAGTATACCATTTTCTGTATTATTATTATATTGTGCGTCTCGTCTCGTTTCGTTACGTTGCTGACCAAAAAGGTCATACAATTTATAAAGTCGTCGTCGTGTAGTTGCAGTTGTAGTTGCCATGCCATATGGCATATTGTATTCAATTACAATCTAGTCAAATACACGTATTGCTTAATCTATGAGATTGGTGCCCAGACTGACACCCAGCCGGGAAGGTGCTTTGAAGAGCATTCTCAAGAGAAAACATGAGTTTGCCCGGCAACCGCACTCGTTATACTTACTCATTTTCATATGCACATAACTAATGTGTTGCGATTAATGTATGCGATAGTTGTTGTAGGGTTCGATTGAAGTCGCGAGAACAGCTTAATTTAACTGTCGGTGCTCCAGTACTGAAGCTTATATGGTTATTTTTAGATAGTAATCCGGGTGATCGGATTTCTTCATTATCTTTTGTTAAAATATATTTCTTTCTTATGGAAATAGGTTCTTTTGCACTGTATATGATAGTATTGCAGAGAGGATCCTCTACTCCTCCTGTAATATAGTTAGTTATAGATGGGAAAAAATCTTCCATAGCTGTTCTTTCTTCTGGATGCTCCTGCAGCACATAGTATATGTTAGATTATCTCCGAACATAATAAGAAATGGTTCAGCTAGGAAATAATAGTTTAAAGATCAACTTAGTGCAATTGCAGATTTTTAGGAATTCTCTTTCTAAGCGGATATATATTTTTATGGCATTCCATCGATTACAGTAATTGTAATGTATTAAGCTGTAACTCCCTGTTCTTCCCACCCTATCAGCTCATCCCCCTCGTTGCAAATTGCTTTAGACGTTTCTTTAATTATCGCATTACAGTTGTAATAGATGCGATTTGTAGTATTATTTCGTGTATCGTTAGTTACGGCATAAATCAAGATATGACAGGCCAGCGCGCAATCTCTGTTTACTTTGCCTTGTTGTTGTTTGCCTGTGTTGTAGTTGTTGTTGTTGTCTTTGAAGTCACTTAATCAGAACGGCATGCTTTTACTTTCTAAATTTAAATGACCGGTATTACACGAATGTGCGTGTGTGTGAGTGAGTGTGTGCACGAGAGAGTGTACGAGGTTTATTTACAAGAATTTATTTAGTCACATCTGTTTGTAGACTTCCGTTTGTGATTCAGCTAAAGATACAGATACATATATAGAGGGTGTATATATCAGCCAATTAATGCAAATAAATTAAATTACCCGGGCTTAAAAATAGCGCTCCTTCTCTTTGCCAGCAAGCCAGCAACCAAGAGCAGCAGCAGCAGCTTGTCCGCTCGATCGATCGATCGAACCGGGTCTTTGAACTCCGATTGAAACATTTCGAAATTTGAATTTGCTGTGCGACCTTAGAGTGCGGTTGCGTACGGTTGCGGTACGCACCACCATCGTGCCACCGTACCGGAGTAGTAGCGGGTGTGGTTTGAACTTGGCCCTGTCGGAATTGATTGAGCGATTGTGCAATCACTCAAAACTTAATAATGTATTAATGCGCGCTGTCATCGGTATTTCTCTCTAGTTTCGATAGTTAATGCACTGCAGATTGCGAATACTTAACCGAACCGATCTTACTTTGTAGTCGCTTGTAATTTATAACATGCGCCGCATCATCTTTCGCTGCGCGTTGATTAATGAGCGGCGGCTGCGATTATATCATTATATCGTTATCGTCGCCTCGTTGTCACGTAGACCATTTAGAGGGTCTAACTAAAGTTACGGAATTTACAAGGCAGTCAAAGACGAACGTCGCACATTATTATATATTTCCGACAGCATCTGTAACGAAAGACTTAAGCGACAAACTTGATTTCCTGCAAATACCCCCCCGAAAAATGTGCTCAAGTTCAACGCATTGAACAAGCACACGCACGTTCATATATATAACATATATTGTATATAGTATATGAACATTCTGAACATTCTCTCGTTGATAATAAAAATTTGTATTTTTAGCCCACGCTGCCGCATTTTGCATATCTCGCGAACAATTAGAGAAACAGATGGCGAAAAATCTCAATTGACATCGGAATTCATATTCATATTGACATCCAATTAGCCGTTATATATTGGGTCGATAGATCTGTCGTCTATAGGCTAGTTGGACGGTTCGATAGGCTACACACCTGGGTGCAGCTAATGAAACTGTTTAACTGTGTTAATTTTATGAGCAGCTGTGCCATAAAATTGTAATTTATTTTAATTTGCACAGTAGTCGCCGTGAAAAACGGTCTATAACTTGGCACTTACTATCATATAGTATCTCTATATAGTAATTTTATGTGGTACTTAGTATATGCTTAGCTTGTGGCTTGGCTCTCTCAGCTGTTCGGTCGACGGTCTTAGAAAGTGCAATTGCGATTGACCTTCGCGTGACACGCAACGCCTTGTGCCATGAACTGCCCACTATGTGATAATCCCCCTGTACAATCTGACATAGAATGTTTCTCGATTTTCGGCTGTCTATCAAAGCCAATGCGCAAATCGCTCGCCTTGACAACGGGCACAAGAAGTTAGTTTTGACAGTTGAACAACAATTTACATAATATTTTTTACCCCACCGAGAGGCTTATCAAATCAAATCAAATCAAATCACTCACACACACATCCGAGAGAACTGGGCGTTAAGTGGAGTGTGCTAAATACGCTTTACTATATGTTTATTATTATTATTATTATTTGCTTAAGTCTGCAGCAAAACGGTTTAGAATCGGACTAAACCTGTTTGGCCGCTTCAAAAAGCGCGCACGCTCAGAAAGCCCCAAAACAGACGTAGATATATGTATGAGTCTATAGTATATACCATAAATGCTTATATGTATGTTTCTATCTGTCCACGATCATATTGTGTGTGCTGGCTAGAAACATTTCCTAGGAAATATTTGGCACAGCCAGCTTATGCAAATCATGATGAAAATACCCAATATACCTTCCGATCTTCCCTTTGTTCTATGAGACAAACCGCAGCATTTCCGATTCTGTTTGGTTAACATCAAATTAACACTCAGTCAGATCACTCAGATCAGCCCCAAGATCATTTAGAACAACAGCCGACAAACGTACACAAAAACCCCATGTAACTGGGAAAATTTATTCGAAAGTATCTCGCGCGTCGCGAACGAGCGTCCATGACTCAGTTGGTTGCAGTGTCTGTTCCCCTTCTCCCTCCCCACTCTCGGACGCACATTGCCACTCGACGCAAGTCTGACGTCGGAAACTCAAACTGGGGAAGACCAGACAAGATTGGTGTGGCACCAATGCTCCGAGACAACAATCAATTAAGTTGTTTCTGTGTTTCTGTTTCTGTGTTTTATGTGCGTAATGCTGCGCTGGATCTGCGCTTGGGGGGAATTTGCCAATTCTCTTTAAAGAGTTATGGAAAAAACTGAAACACAGAAAGCCAGTTTAAAATTTCCACAAAACTCACGTCAGAATCAAACTGTACGCAGCAGGTGGAAACACTTGAAAAGCGACAGGCCATTGGGCAGTTCCTGGGGGGAGGTTGGTCTTTGTATTTGTTTGACCTGTCACCGGCAGAACATATTGATTTTTGCGCACAAGGACATGTGTATCTCCCACATGGGTGGGCAGGGGGCAGGGCAGCTAATCGGGTCAGGTGGCAAAAAGATGTCGTCGAGTGGCCAAAAGGGCCCGTCAACTGCAAGTCGGGCCCCGATTTAATAGGCATTTAAATGGACACGACAATAAAAAGTTTATAGCAAGTGCATTGGCAGAGGGAAGCACAAGCACAGACACACATAAAGACACAGATACAGATCTGCAGATATATGCATGCTTATTGTATATGTGTTCGATATTTATCGGCTTTTTTAATTTTAACTTTCTTTGTGTAGTTGTCGCTGGTTCGTTAAACTGGTTCAGTTTGCTTGTCGCTTTGTTTCTGGGTGCCCAAAAAACCTTTTGCTGCAGAAAGGAGCTGCAGATTTCTGTCGAAAATCAGCGATAAAATTATAAGTATTAACGAAATTATTTGTGCACATATTTTCGGGGGCTCGTTCGTCCGCCTCGGATATTGCCGGTGATTAAGAAGCTTTTAATATATGCAACATTCACCATCATCAGCTGGCCATATCGCGGCAGCTTGACACGCCTCACAAATGTAAGGCAAAGCCGTAAAGTCCCTCGATCTAAATATAGTGAGGACACGTTGCTGGTGCCTGCAAAGAGAAAGACCAGAGTCTAAGGAAATTTTTGGTGATTAGTTAATGAAGGGAAACTTTTTTGGAATATGTATCAAACGGAAGCCTTATGAGGTGATTGGACTGAGTGAACACAAATGTATCATATATTAAAAGTAAACCATGAGCAATTCAAGAAACTTCTTAAGAATGATTGTATACAGATCACTCCCTTAATACAGTACAGTTTGCGAAAGGCTTCGCACAGCTTAAGCTGATCTCATGGCAATAAAACAATAATCATATGATTAGACTATACTCGTACTATGCTAAATTGTTCTTGGTAATTTCATTTGTAATTTATTTTAAGTGCATTTAGAATTCCAGCTAATTATTGGGTTGGCACTGTGAGATGAATACCTAATATTATATCTTGCAGTTAGCACGTCTGATTAAGACTAATGACTCGCTGGCTCTGTCTCTCACCATACTCTCTCTCTTCCGCACCTGAACTCTCTCTGTTTTGGATTCCCCTCATGGTGATGTTACTCATTGCATTTCACCAGTTATTGACATGATTTTTGTACGTCAGAGATCACGAGCTCTTATGTGATAAACTGGGTCTTGGGTACTGGTAGAGCACAGCAAAAATCCCCCGTGCAGTTGGTCCAAACATTTGTTTATGTTTTGAACTCACGATGACTGTTGGCTTTGTTTTTGGGGGAGTCGCGCGTCGCGTGATTCGTGGCGCACGTGACGCAAAACCTCTCAAAGAAATCACAGAAACAATCCTAAAAAAACAAACAAAACAAACCAAAATTCAAAACGGAATACGAATTTGCGCGAGCGCAACGCTATTTGCATATTCAAATTATCAAAACGAATTAACGGCCAAAAACGGTGAGACAAAATCAAGCTAAAAGGCGTCAATGTGTGAATCAGCTTGAGTTGCGTTTCAGTTAGAAAGAAGGAAGAGCTTGTGGGGCGGGGGTAGAATTAATAGTGCGAAAGGGAATTGATCTGTCGGGTACTGCCCCAGCACCCTCCCTCTGCCCCTCTACGTCCTTCTCCATGCGATCGATTGTCTCTCAAAGTGGGGCTATTTGGGAAAGCAAAACTCCGTCCGATATTATACAATAATTAGCAACAAAAATGATTGCCATTTGTAATTAATGCACATAATTGCGAGCCAGATCGATTAGAAATAAGTCTAATGGGAAAAAATTGTAAAAATGCTGAAAATGGATTCGTAATTGTATTATTAATTGCACCTTATTAAATTATGAATAATATTTGATTCATAGCTACACAGAGAGTGAAGAAGGAAAAAAACCAGGCAGCCCTAAGCGTAAGATTAGTTCTAGGAAGTGACCAGAACAAGGGCAGCGTGCGCTGTCTGAGAACCTAAGTGCAAGGTTTCCTATAATACTAGCAAAATAGGCATGAATAAGTTCCTGATTAAAGTTCAAACTGTACTCACAAATCTTCACTGAAAGTAATTAGAAGAAAACTTATTTAAATTGGTTTCAAAACGATCTATTTCTAACCAACCTATTTTAAAAAGGTATATCTTACATTTCTTATAGATATTATTTCAGATCCACTTTCTCAATGCTGAAACGGAACTATTCCCCCTGATCTGTGATTAATCATTATTGAAGTCAGCAGAAACTGTACCTATTTGTCCAAAATTGGACTACGTGACCGAGGCGATCACTCTATGCGTATTCACTTTTGATTGACCCTCCGATTAGAATAATAGTTTAAAATCTTGTAGTTTTTTGTAGCTCTTTGCCGCCTTGCTTCGTATATTTTAATTATAGAACCTAATTTGTTCGCTTTTTTATAGCATGATGATTGATCATTAGGTCGAGCGAGAAAAAAATAAACAAGAAAACGAAAATCAAAATTGCCGAAAATAGTAAAAAATGTTTGTCTTATGTAACAAAAGTAAAAAATTGCAAAGCGGAGCTGGAGGCCAACCTTCCAATCTCGCAGGAGTCTAAACAATTAAAAACGATAGAAAGATAATGAGGGAGAGAGAAAGAGTGTAGATGAGAGAGATAAAGAGAGAGAGATAGAGGGAGGGAGGGGGCAGGGACAATCGGCGAATAGTTTACTTCACTTGTTTGGATTTGTTCATGAAACTTCAATAAAACAATAACAGAATAAAACAAACAAACTGGTTAATCGGGTTGCATGCGGTGGCCAGGGCCGGGGCTGAGGCATGCCGAGGGGTGGTGCTACGAGGGGGGAAGGGGAGGCGAGGCACTGCGCTTAGAAGCTGCGATCAGTCAGCCGTTAAAGGGTCATGGCCAAGGACAAGGAAATCCCAGTGAATGGGTCTGCCTACGACAAGTGAATCACGATCTGACTTCTACTCCGTTTCTACATAGTATCTGCTGCTCTATCTCCATCTCCGACCCCCAGCTCTGTCCGCAGCTCCGTCTCCGGCTCCGGCTATGTATCCGCCTCTGTCTCTCTACTTGCGTCTCTCCGCAAACTGCTCGGCAATTTTGTTACTTTTGAAACCTTGAGAATACTTATGCTTGTGCATTGTTGTAGTTGCTGCTGTTGTTGCCTTTAGAATGAACAAAAACAAAACAAACGCGCTGCACAATTAAATTTAAATATTAAATAAAAATTAAATAAAAACCGAGCAACAGCAAAAGCAAAACAAAACAAACTAAACGCCGCATTTAAATGTTACGCCTTAATTATGCGGCCAGCTCAGGCAGAGCGACAACAGCAACAACAACAAGAGTTGCAGCAACAACTATAGAAAATGATGTAGGAAGAAAAGTTGGCCAAAAAAGCCGTGAGGGAACCACGTAAACTCTGTCGCCACTTGCCGCAGCGAAATAAAAGAAAGATATGATATATGGGCAGTTATTATATGACATTTATTAAACGGGGCAATCAATCAATTGCATAAGAATTGCATACGATTTATGACTAAGTGAATTGACCTAAAGATACCCAGCATATTGATGAAAATTATTGAATTCCTGTATAACACTTTTGTTTCTTGAGGAATTCTTATGAAATTTGATGTTAAGTTGCAGATGAGTGTAGGATTTATATAGAGACACAAATAGATAGATAGAGATTACAATAGATAGTTAAGCCAAGAGTTGTTACTGAGAGTATTATAGTACTTATTTACTATCTGTAGTATCCTTTCGTTAATGAAATGAATAATACATTTAAAAATTGTTTCAGGAACATATATCTGCTATTTTATTAATTCTTAAATACAAAGAAGATCTATTTGGACCATTACCACCTTGAAATAGTCGCATAATATTTATTTATTATTTATTTATTATTTATTTATTTCTCCAGCAATATCCATTAAACCTTCAGCGCATGTAGCTAAAGATCAAGGCTCAACTTTAAGCAAAATAAAGCCAACATTTCTAAGCCAAACAGATCCGATTTACAGGGTATCAATCACAATTGGTTACACATTAACACATTAACTTTTGATCCACGAATAAATCTACGTTCATTATTCAACTTTTCGGTTATTCTAGGCAGCAACAACAGCGATGAGTGTTCTATATATACGATATATTGTAGTATATCTTTCATTAGGAACATGTTGATTAACTGTCCGGCAATTAGCTTATGTAAGCTGGCAAAATTGTTGTCAGGTGCGCGCCCTTTCGGAACGGATCTCACTTACAAACGGTATGCAAAGTACCCGCTATATATACACAGATATATATGTATGATATTCTCTTCAAAGTGCGCGATATATGGTTGTATGTGGGCCACACTTGACTTAGCGTGCTGCAACTGCAATTTGAAGCGATCAAAGGGGTGCGCAGCTCATTAGTTAATGGCTCGTTAGCAGATACAGCTACACACTATAGTATATTTATAGTATATGCATATATATACATAATCTAGTGATCCGATCGCAGAGCAAGGATGACCAGATTGGCGACTGTGGCAAGTGCTCCGAATGTAGATCAATGGCAAAATGGCGAGCTGCCACTGGCTGAATTTGGCTAAAAAATCTCAAGCTAAAACTAAAGCTAAATGTCATTCAAATGATCTAAGACCAGCTATACCAATTAGGCGTCAGCCTCGTCAACAACTTAATCGTGTCTGTGTGTATGTGTGTGTGACTTTGTTATCAGCTTACAGGAATTGCATATAGCATACTTGGGGCTATATAGACACACGATCTGAGAGTTGTTGTCTGCCAGCTGCAGCTATGCAAATTCTCGGCCAATTTGCCAGATGTTTGTTTTGACGGCATTTCATTAGAGTCGCCGGCAACGGCGTTAATCTATATCTATCTATTTAGCTATGCATAACTAAATCAATAACTCGATCAACATCTGTTGCTACTGCTGCAGCCATGTCTATAATGTGTTACATTAACTCATGCAAATGTCTCGTAATTGATCGATTAATCGATGCTAGCGACACCTTCGGCAGTTCCTTGTTGTTGTGCACAACAAACACTTTCTACTTTCCCTTTTTTTTGCAAGTAGACTTGCCTACGCATATGCAGATGCAATTGCAGTTGCAGAGCATTGAGTTCTATTGCTCTGGGTATGCTGGGGTTAGTCACATGCGGCGTATGCGCAATGTTTATGACTTGTTTAGGCTTTTTTAATGACGCGCTGCGCGACAATTCCAAAATATTACGCGCGCACGCGCGCTCTGGCTAAACCCAAAGCAAACACAGCATTAGCAGCAACAACAAGAGCTACAACAACAACAACTAAAGCAATGCCAAGCGTCGTTCTAGCCGCCGCACTTGAACTTGGTCGCGTCAGTTCGCAGTCGACCCACTGCCAGCTGTGTGTGGTGCTTTTGGTGAGAGGAAACCCCACGACGCTGTGGCCGAGACCAGCAGCAGCAGCAGCAACAACAACAACAACAGCAGCAGCAGCTCGTACCAAGCGACAGCAGCAACTACGTCACAGCCGCGTCATGCAAAAACCTGTCGCTTGCTCTGCTGCCGCTGTCATCGGTCTCGGTCTCGGTCGTCGTCGTCGGCGTCGTCGACGTCGCTGTCGTCGTCGTCGTCGTTGCTGCTTCGTCAGCAGGCCCCAGCCGGGGGTATTTAAGTGCTGGCAAGCGACTCTGGAGCATGCATTGATTCGCTAACATTCGCTCTAAAGACTTGCCAGCCTTCTGTGGTCAAGTAGTTTGCTGCCCTGTTTGTTGTAATAAAATCTAAAGCTGAAAGGATAAAGATACATCTCGTACTCTCGTCGAGTTTTCAAAAACGTGAAGGAAAGAAAAACCCCGCTTGATTAAGAATCCGCGTAGTGTTCCACGCCTTCAGCTCGAAATTCTAGACGCAAACAGTTCCAGTTCCAGGAGCGTAATCAATTCCCGGCGAATCCGATAAGCAGTGAAAGTGTCGCAAAACGCATTTCGAGTGCTTATTGAATAAAACAAAAAACCGCTAACTAAAACAGCCAAATAGTATTCAAAGTGCAAACACTTTGTATAAATTTTTGAATTTTTCAAAACCTAAAGAAACCAAAACACAAAACAAACAAAATGATGGCCGTTGCAGCTGCCCAAAAGAACCGTGAGATGTTCGCCATCAAGAAGTCCTACAGTATTGAGGTGAGTGTGTGGGGAAAGAGTATTAGAAAATATCTAGAAAATATTCAGAAAATATTTCAATCTTTCAAAGTGCGACTTTGCTTGAGTTTGTTTTGGTCTACGTGACCGTTCAAAGGTTTGTCAAAGCGCGTTTGTAAACCGTTTTGAAAACCGTTTCCCAACTTTGCTTTTTGCAACTGACCTACTCGATGGCACTGTCCATCTGTCCATCTGTCTGTCTGTCCAGCCGTCTCGCTTGGCACCCAAGAACAACAGCAACAACGGCAACAACAACCTCAACAGGTAAACAGCGTGCCAGGTGACAAGTTGATTATTTAACAAACATCGTGTCTTACCTGGCCGAGGGAGAGTGAAAGTGGCCGCCGCCTCATTTGCCCTGCACTTACCACACGCAGACAGAGGCTTCTCATTGTTGATCTGCCGCTGTTTATGTTGCTGTTGTATCGACTGCTGCTGCTGCTGCTGTTGTTATTATGCTGTTGTTGTTTATGCTGCTGCTGCTGGTGCTGCTGTATGAAATCAATAAAGATGATACAAGATGATTCAATGGCTCGTCAGCTCTTTCATCAGCCAGAGAAACTGTGAAAACCTCGAAAAACTGCAACAGCAACAGCAGCTTGAAGAGGGGCAGCCCCCCGTCCCTTCCCCTAGGGGACTCGGGACTATAGAATAGCCTAAGCTGACGTCTTTATGCGCAGCTTATGCGCTTTGTCTGTCACTTTCACGCTCAGCTCAGTTCCGATTTTTCACTTTCCATTGCATAACGCAAAAGTCAATAAAGAGTGGTAGACAGAGAGAGAGGGGAAGTGGGAGAGGAACTAGCTAATTTCCGGCGAGAACTAAAGTTTTAATATTTCTCTTTCTGCCCCCCACAGAATGGCTACCCCTCGCGCCGTCGCAGCCTGGTCGATGATGCACGCTTCGAGAGCATCGTTGTCAAGCAGAACAAACAAACCGTGCTCGAGGAGGCGCGCAACAAGGCAAACGGTAAGTTTAAGATCCAACTATATAGGGTCATATAGTTAGCTCTCGATGTTCGCCATGATTTCGTTTATTTATTTTGCATTTCTATTTTGATTTTCATTTATGATTTTCGTTTGGGGCTGCAGACGCTTCGCTTGAGGAGTGCATTCTGCAGGCAAAGGGTGAGCATGTGCCCGCCGAGCAGAACATTGAGCTGCAGGACGAGCAGCCCAATTTGGAGAACATGGAGCTGCCCGTTGAAGATGAATATGTTGCAGGTGCTTATCCATTTCCATTTTATTATGGTTTTTTATTATTATTTTCCCCCCATTTTTATTTCCCTTTTTGCTTATGATTTTTTTCCATTTTTCCCATTTTGATTTCGTTTAGTTGAGCCTGTTGAAACTGAAGCAACAATTGAAAGCAGCGTCGAGCAGCAGACGACTGAGAATGCTGAAAAGAATGGTAAGTGGGCGTGGCATAAAGTACGCCTCACTCCCCTCACACTCACACACACACACTCGCACAGTTGACAGGAAGCTAAGTGCTTAATATGATAAAGTGCCAGCACTCAGCGACGTGCGACTCTGATTGTTGTACGAGTGTGCAACTGTGTGCGACTGTATGTGTGTGTGAGTGAGTGAGTATGACTGTGTGTGGGTGTAGCCTTTTAGGCGCACTCCCACACAGTGCGGGGCAAATGGCGCATTTCCTTTTTTCATTTTTTACGCTCGACTTAAGCGACAGACTCGACTCGGTTGCAAGGCAACCATAAGTCCAAGAAGGAATGGGGAGGATGAGTGGCGCAGAGGGGGCTGTGTGCTCCCTCACGTCGCTCACTTATCGCTTACGTGACCGCCAAATCCGATTGCCCTGGTCTAAAGTCCTCCCGTGCTGATTGCCTTTCTTCCCACCTTTTGTAATTGCAGATTACGGTCTCACCGAGGACGAGATTGTTCTCGCTAATGCCGCATCGGAGTCCGCCGAGGCAGAGGCAGCGGTACAGGGTGCCGCACTCGTGGTGCGCCTCAAGGAGGGCATCTCCTCGCTGGGCCGCATCCTGAAGGCCATCGAAACATTCCACGGCACTGTGCAGCATGTCGAGTCGCGCCAGTCGCGCATTCAGGGCGTCGATCATGATGTGCTCATCAAGTTGGACATGACTCGCGGCAACTTGCTGCAGCTGATCCGTTCGCTGCGCCAGTCGGGCTCGTTCAGCAGCATGAACCTGCTGGCCGAGAACAACATCAGCGTGAAGGCCCCGTGGTTCCCCAAGCACGCCTCTGAGCTGGACAACTGCAACCATCTGATGACCAAATACGAGCCCGATCTCGACATGAACCATCCCGGTTTCGCCGACAAGGTTTACCGCCAGCGTCGCAAGGAAATCGCCGAGATCGCTTTCGCTTTCAAGTACGGAGATCCGATCCCACACATCAACTACACCGACGTGGAGGTCAAGACCTGGCGCTCGGTCTTCCGCACCGTGCAGGATTTGGCCCCGAAACACGCTTGCGCCGAGTACCGCGCCGCCTTCCAGAAGCTGCAGGATGAGCAGATCTTCGTCGATCATCGTCTGCCCCAGCTGCAGGAGATGTCCGACTTCCTCCGCAAGAACACTGGCTTCTCTCTGCGCCCCGCTGCGGGTCTGCTCACTGCTCGCGACTTCCTCGCCTCGCTGGCCTTCCGCATCTTCCAGAGCACACAGTATGTGCGTCACGTCAACTCGCCGTACCACACTCCCGAACCGTAAGTATCCCTCACAGACATCAAAGCTCGCCTAATTGCATTTGTGCCTGTTGCCTGGTGCCTTGTGCGCTGCGCACAGCTTCCGCTTCCGTCCGCATCCGCCACCCCGTTTCCGCCACTGGCAACTTTTATTGTGTGGCAAATTGGTTTAACGGCACTTTGCCGGGCCATTCTCAGCCATTCCCAGCCATTCCGGGCACTTGCCCGGGCAATTATGTGACGCCTAATTGTTTTACGCTAACCAACTGGTTTCCCTTTCTTCTCCTCCATCTTGCAGTGATACCATCCACGAGCTGTTGGGACACATGCCGCTGCTGGCCGATCCCAGCTTCGCACAGTTCTCGCAGGAGATTGGACTCGCCTCGCTGGGTGCCTCCGATGAGGAAATCGAAAAGCTCTCCACGGTAAGCATCGTCATTAGTTAATCGAATTGCAAACTCATTTGCCGGGCAACCCTAAAAAAGAGAGATGAGGAGCCCTTGCAACCCTGCCCCAACTAGATGCTCATTGCAATCCTTTGCTTCTTTTCATTTCCAGGTCTACTGGTTCACCGTTGAGTTCGGTCTGTGCAAGGAGCACGGTCAGGTCAAGGCCTACGGTGCCGGTTTGCTCAGCGCTTACGGCGAGCTGTTGCACGCCATCAGCGACAAGTGCGAGCATCGCGCCTTCGAGCCAGCAGTGACTGCAGTGCAGCCCTACCAGGATCAGGAGTATCAGCCCATCTACTATGTGGCCGAGAGTTTCGAGGATGCCAAGGACAAGTTCCGCCGTTGGGTGAGCACCATGTCGCGTCCCTTCGAGGTGCGCTTCAACCCGCACACCGAACGCGTTGAGATTCTCGATTCTGTGGACAAACTGGAGACATTGGTGCACCAGATGAACACGGAGATTCTTCATCTGACCAATGCTATTCAAAAGCTGCGGCGTCCGTTCTAAATGCGGTACCTCGTGTATCAACCCCTTAGCCCAAACACACTCATACACACACACACACAGGTGCAACGGTCTCATTTTATTACAAATTAATTTTAAATTGACATACCCCACATGCATATTAGCAACCCCTTAGGGTAGCACCCTCTAGGAAGCACCTTTTTTGTTTGTTTTCTCTCTTTTTTATTTATCCTACACACACACACACACATTTGTTGTCTCACCCCCTCCCACACTTTGTGCATTGCATTCCCCCAAACTGAATATTATTGGACCAAAAAATCTTTAGACTTTTAAGTGAAGTGTGCAAAGCAAACACCCTCCATTAGTAGAAAGTATCACCCATACACACACACTCGCACACATACCCCCCTCAAGAACCGCTGTATACTCAGCCACGAATTTGTTTTTGTATTATTCTTTTAATAATTAATAACTACATAAAATCCATTTTAAGTGAACGCGACAAAGTATTCAATCGGTAACTGAACAGTTGGCCCTAAATATATACGATATATATACACTATATATATATATACACAAACATGCAATAACTATACAAATAATATATACATATATATCTATATATCCTCTTAGAGAGTATTTCGGCAAACTCATTCAGAACACAAGCAAGATTTCTCTCACATTGTTCAATAACTGGAAGCGACAATATCACAATGTGTACTATTATTATTATCTATTATTATTACTTGAGTATGACTATTATGTATTGTATTGTAGGTATGTAGAGTTTATTATTATTTTACTTAAGTTTTGTGTATTAATAAAGTTTAAAATACAATTGAAAAATAATTTTTGTGACTTTTTCTTTATCATTTTTTTTATTTTTCATATTTTTTTTTAGCTTTTTATCTTTTAGTTTTCCATTTTAATGAGTGCTGTACTTACATATTATTATACTCTGAAGTCTGATTCAGTTTAGGGAACTTAAGTGACATGTTTAGGGAACATTGAAAGAATTTTAAGAATGATTGACACATTAGGGAAATTTTAGCAAAATATTTACAAGAAGTACGAATTAAGAATGGGTCCAAATTGTGTGTTGAGTACTGTATCCAGATATGAACTATGAATGCATATAATACTTGGAAACAAGGAATACTGAGGAGAAGAATTAAAGGCCAAATATTACATTGAAGTAACACTATATAGTACTAGCTATATACACTCTTTAACAAATCTAGTTCTTTTAAATATATAACATATATATCTAATATTTTAATCAATTTTATTGCTGTTACTCGTTGCAAAATCGCGCTGTATCGGAACTTAAACAAACGTTAACATTGAAAACAATTTTAAATACTATTCAAATATCAATATACTACATATTATATTACTCTATATATAGACAACGTTTTAGGTGCAATGGTTGGTCCCCATGCTGCAAATAAATCGGAAACAAAGTTATTATACAAGCATATTAATCTATATCTATACATATACTAATTATTCAATTGAATTTTATTGAAATAATAATAAAGTTGATTCTTTCAAGTTCGAGATTAATCTGTGCAGTCATATGTAATCCATGGGAAACTCTGGGTGATTTCTATGTGCATTATTAATATTATTAATGTGCCAGCTGATTGTTAAACATGACCTACCTCAGCGTGGGGCAGACAGACACCTGTGAGCAGAGTTATCAGATGCCAATTACAACAACAATCAACAGTCACACAATGCATGATAATCGAGCGTGTGAATAGAAATCGAATGTGCTAATTGCCGGCAGCAGAAGTTGCTGATCGGATGTGGGCGATACGAGACCGGGTACTGGGTAATACAAATAAATCTAAGTTATTTTTTAAAATAATAAATATTAAGTAAAAACCCCACAGACGCTAAGTGATGGAATTGAGAATACCCAGTTCTGGAGAAGTGTTTGACAGGAAAAGCTGCTAAATGTAGTGCTAAATGGGTTTTATCTTTATATACTCGTATTTTATCCCAATAACTTCATACAAAGACACTTCATATAACTTTATTATTACTCCAATCTTTACTAAATTAAAAAAAAGTTGATCCATTTATGCCGATAAAAAAATATATAATATATGATTGCCAAGAACTTTGTATTCTTGAACTTTAATCTGTCATTATTCTGCTTAGTACCCTTAGCACTTTGAGACCATTAAACCTAGAAACTCTTCGCTTAGGATACTCTTCATTTAAACATTTAGAAGTCTGTAGAACTACTTCTTCATATCTCTTCTTATATTTCTTTAAAATTTTGGGTATACCCCATAAGGAATCTCCACTGACAATAGGTTCTAAGACAATAGCATAAAGTTGAGTGACTAAAGCGTTTGTTCGCGCTTAATAAGTCTCAGTTTTTTCTCTCTCTTGTTCATGCCCGATTCTAATTATAGTCGCAGATAGATTAAGATGACATTTTGATAAATCTCGTAACATTTCAGACTTGTCGAGTTAGCGTGTGAGATGAGGAGGAGGGAGAGACATGAGCATTAATTGGGCTCTGGGGCTGGGGGCTTCAACTGTTGATAGACCTTAATTGTGTGCTCGGCCAAAAGGAATAATCGGTCTTGTCTGACTGATTTGGGTCAAAACTATCGATAGGTAAGCTCGGGTAATGCACTTGGCTCTACCAATTGGATTACGTGCTGTCGGGCAGGTTGGACGTTGGTCTTTGGTCCGCTCTTCGCCTGTCAAAGTCAATGGTTATTTGGGTTAGGGTTGCAGGAAACGCTCTGGGACACGCGCTAAGTCGGGCCTGGGGCTGGTACAGGTACTGGTGCTGCAGGGAGGGGAGCTCTATGTTAATACTAATTGCCGGAAGCCGAATGCACTTTGCAATTAAAACACAAAACTTTTCATTAATTGTTCGAGAAGCAGTCACAGTCGCAGTCGGAGTTGGATTCGAAGTTGGAGACGGAGTTGGAGTCGGTGCTAAGAACTGAGCGGGGCAGAGCGTGCTGAACACGTTTCGTTTACAGCGAGTACGAGTGTGTGAATACGAATACGTTTACGAATACATTACGAATACAATTTCAAACTTCAAATTTCAAATTTGGCTAATTAAAGGCGCATAAAAAGCCAAGGCTGGCCCGGCGTCGGCTTTGACAGCGGCCAAGTAAGCAACACAGAGAGAGCGAGATAGAGGGAGAGTGAGAGAGAGAGACAGCAACAACTAGAACATGGCTCGACTATTTGGTATTTAGCTAATTGAATATCAAAGTCAATGACTTACACCTTGTCTTGTCTCTCGGCCAATTCGCTTGTTGGCATTGTGGCCGCCATTTCGGGCCAATTATTCGCTAGTTTTTTACTCGGATTTTGTTCTTTATTTTGATTTGGTTTTTTTCTCGGGTTTTTTCTTCTTTGTTTCAGCGTTTAGTTTGGAGTTATTTAATCTTGGGTTTTGAACTTTTGGCTGGGCAGGTGTGATAGACGGTGGCGTATACGCTATATAGTCTTTGTGTGGATTGGGCGTTGTTTGCTTCTGTTGCGGCCAAACCGTTAGACTGTTCTTTGCGTACTGCGCAGTCGGTGGCGCTGCTACCGTCGCTGCCAACGTCGTCGTCGGTGTCCGGGGCACACCTGTTGCAAATTCTAATTTAACCGATCAAACAATATAATTGGCATAGCTCTCGCAGCTTAATTAGTGCGCAAACTGGTCAACTAAGCAAGCCGCCCTGGCCAAGGAAGAGGGGGAGGAAGAGGAGGCGGAGGTGAGGCAGCATTTACAACCCGCTTTGCGGGTGCAATAGATCAATGCAATTTGCACACACTGTAGATCGTAAGAGATCAACATATTATAGTGTGGTAGTTTCTCTCTCTCTCTTTCTCCCCTGCAGGGTATGCGCTAGTCGTGCATATCCCACACTCTAACTAGCTAGCTAATCCCGCCCTATTTAGCATATCAAAGTATGCATTATTTTAAACTAAGCCCCCGATCTGGGGGCGACCTTGAAGCCACTTTGCCAGATGCTGAACAGATCCAGAACATTATTATGCCGATTGGGCCATAATTAAAAGTTATTACAGCACCAATTGGCCATACGTGCGGGCTAATTGCCTAACAACAACAGCAACAGTAGCTACAGTTGGCCGGCTGCACAGCTGCTAATCAGCACAGCTCACAAACGACACCTGGCCCAGTCTCAGGCCCAGACCCAGAGACCCAGAGAGGCAGAGAATCAGCGAAGCCACCAGAACAGTGCAGTGCAAATAGAAGGGCCCAAGCTTGGCCGCGTTGCCAACCGACTTTCGATCATGAACATTAACATTAGAATTTTAAATTGTGCGACTAATTAAAAAAAACTTGTGAGATTTCATGCCCCGGGCCCGATGCCGATGCCGATTGCCGGCTGCACTTTGCTGCACTTGCTCGACAATTACAACAAAATTGTGCAGTTAATTTCTTTCCTTCATTTTGTTGCCAGGTAGGTCCAAGTGGGTTAACCCCTTCTTAGCCCCTTCTTTATCTTCGCACTTGAATCTCGCCTAATGAGGCCAATTACACAATGAACAACAGGTGTCAATATCTGTGTGTGTGTGTGTTTGTCTCTCTCTTTGTCTGTGTGGGTGGCGCATGTGGAGCTCTCTTTGTATGTCCGTCTGTCTCTCTGTCTCTGTGTGTGTCGCTGACCATGTCAATATTTTGATTTTAGTTGAACAAACAAGAGAGGCGCGCTGCGAGAGATCGCCACAGTCGGAGAGCTGATGAAATGTCCACACAGCAAATCATCTGGTCTGATATTACCGGATGTTGTCAGAAAGTTTCGACTTAAGTTTCAAATTTTCGAGTTAAGTATATAGAACGGTGAAACGCTTCAATGGGGCTGTTGACATTGGCTAATTAAAGCTGGAGAGTTGAAGGTGGCGGAGGAGGAGTGCGACGCGAGCACACACCTGTTCAAAGTGCCGCCCAAAGGGTTGTTGGAGGTCGTCGAAGGTCGTCGGCGCGGCATCTGCATGTTGATCGGGTCAGTAACTGTACGGAAAACTGGAACTGATAAGCTGGATAAGCCACTGGGGGGAGGGCAGTGGGAAATATAAAGTGAATTAAAGTGGAAAGCTTTGAGGGTCAGTTATGGGAGTCATTCAGAAATTATATAGACTAAATTTAACATATATACATTTATTTTTAAACATGATCCGGGCAGGAATGCAAGTTAAATTAAGTTATTAAACCTTAACCTTCAAATTGAACAGTTTAAAGCTAAAAATTTCCAACCTTTTAAAGAAATATATCCAAATTCCAAAACTGTATAACCATTCCTGGAAAGTTTTCCGTTTTTTTCAGTGTCTCTCACTTTCTTGACACGAAAAACGTTTGAAAATCGGCGTCTGCACTTTAAAGCAGCGAAGCGCCATCTCTGTGTGATATTTCGTAACTAAAAAAGCTCTCTAGCGTTCATAACCTAAGAAAGTTAATTGACAAGGCTCCATTAAAAAAGCTCGATGATGTGAAACTGCTGAAATGAACTGCTTGCACTGCTTGCATTTGCTTGCACAACTCAAACCCAGCGGAGTAGTAAACCCTCGCAAGAGGGCGCCACGCAATTAGTGATGGACAAACTGGAAATAAAGCTAGATTTCCCGCTGTCCGTCATGAAAAGCTTGATTTGACGGGAATCAACTGAGTCAACAACACTTTACACGTTTTCTTTACGCATTAAAAAAGTTTTATTTAAACAAAATAATAAATAAATATATTGTACAATATATAAATGAGATTTCAGTCTTTTGGCAAGTTGCTGTCGCTCTTTCCCCTGCTATAGGGCCTGGTGCTGCCCAGCATGCGCTCCAGGAGGCTCTGCTTGGACTTGCGCTTGCAGGCGAGCACCTCCTTGCAGAGCTCATTGAACACCTCGGCGACCTGATCGACATGATCCGCAGCGGAGACCTCACTGAACTTGCATTCAAAATCTTTGGCGAGTATTTCGCCCTCATCGCGACTGACTTGACGCAGATGCACCATGTCCACCTTGTTGGCGCACAGCTGGACGGGTGTATCGGACTGTAGATCGGACTTGGCACGACGTATGTAGTTGAAACTGCGACGATCGGTTATGGAGTAGACGAGGAGTAGCCCATCGGCCCACTGTATCAGCTCGGCGGCATTTGGATACTCGTCGTCGGCCTGAGGAGGAAAGAAAGGTGATGTGTGAGAAGGGTAAGCCATAGTATAGGCTATAGTTATACTCTACCTTCGGGCAGGTGTCCAGTATTTCGAAGAGCACTGGCTCTCCATCCACCATGGCCTCATGTTTGTAGCGATTCTCTGTCTGGTGATCGTACTCGCCTATGTAGCGCTTTGTTAGGAAGCGCACTATGAGAGCTGTGGGAAAAGAGGGAGAAGTATAACGTTTATATATCTGTCCAATCAGGTGCTAGTTGGGCAACTCCCCCTTGGCCACTGCGGGGCAAGTGCAACAACCCCTTGCTGAATAGTGGGTCAGTACTTAAGCGAGCGGAAAACTCAGCGAACTGAGGCCTCCTGTGGCAGGTGGGAAAACGCAGAAGGCGCCCGGCGGGGTTAATAAACCCGGGCTAACGGGCAAGTCAAGCCAAGCCAAGTGGCAAGAAGAAGACATTTAGGTCGTTGCGTGTTTCAGGCAAACAAAACAAGTCGGCAAACTGGACAAGTGAAGATAGTGGGGGGAGGCAGAAGGGACTACCTGGCCACCTCCTTGAGGGTTATGTCAGCGCTTTGGTCATTTGCATAGCGAGCGCTTTAAAGTGCCTGCCAAAAGGATAGCACGATATGTGCTGCGTTAGTTCGCCCTTCCCCTCTACTCTCCCCGTTCACCTACTGCACCTTCCCTCGCTATTGACATTTTTCCATTTTCCTCATTTATTTTTCTAGCAGCCACAGCGCATTTGGCCGCTGTGTGTTTAATTTATGCTATCTGCCATGTTTTATATTTGTTTCTTTCCACATTTTACGAGGTCAACAATTTAAATTTCAGTTCTGCGCGACTTTGGTCTGGCGACCGATCGGTATTCACTGCCTGGCCGGGTCCGATCTGCACGTTAATCGCGTCCATATTCAACGTGTGGGCGTTTTAATTGCCCCACACGCACGCCCCGCTCCGCCACGCCCCCTTTATATTGTGCATTAAATATACGCGCCCAGATTGTGGTTGAATGATCTTTGGACAGATCAACAAATATATCATAGATATCGTACTATTCGCATATGATGCTAGATGCTTTTTGCTATATGGTATATGGTATTCGGTTTATGGCATGCGAGTGTTGAAGTGCCTTGGGGGATTTGTTGTGAAATTGCAGAGCGAGAAAGGGTGAGGGGAACTGGGGAACTTTTGCAGTCTTTTCAGTCTGTTCATGGCTAGATCTTTGCGCTAGAAAATACATAGATCATAAAGTGAGTTGACAGTAGAATTTAGAGCAAGTACGGCAGATAAGCTAAGCGCAGCGCTACGTGAGGTGCTGCTAGGGGAATCTGGCAAGGGGAAAGTAGCTGTATAATCTATAATCTCTGGCAGCTTATATTATATAGAAAGGGTGTGATAAAGAGAGAGATGGAGGGATGGAGAAATGATAGAGATAGAAAGACAGAGTGCAAGGAAGAGAAAGAAAGGGGGATCAAGAGACGAAGGTAGACAGATTGACAGAGGGTCAGAGGAAAAGAGAAGGAAGAGGAGGTTCAATTGACGAGAAAAAAAAGAGCACTCGGTTAAAATGTGAAGACAAAGACTCATAGAGAAGCAGGAAAGAGAGGCGAAGTTGAGGAGAAGGTGAGGTAGAGAAAAAGACTAAAAGAAAGGGATTAATATAGAAAAATACATAAAGAGACACAGACAGAAAGCAATATAGAACTGGAGGGATATTGGTCTAAAAAGTGCTAAACGATACACTGCCAGATTATATGGCTAATAAGAATAGGTGGGAAATTGGAATATACTTATAACAAAATTTATAGCATTCCCTACTAAGTATATTCGACCATTTTCATTGATTTCAATTCACTCTTTTCCTTCAGAGCATAATCACGTTTGAGTTAGGGCAAGAGACATAAAGAGGAATACTTGACCTACTTGGACAACCCACCCTGCCTATAAGGCAAGCTGCAAAATCGGAATTCAATAGATTTACAGATGGATTTATGCGTGGAACAAGCTTTCTCATGCTGATTAGTTTCTGGGAATTTTCCCTGGTCTGTCTGTCACATCACACACACACACACACACACTGCTATGTCGTATTTCCAATCATATTTCAGTCATTATATATAGGTAAAGCCAGGTCGGGGGAAGCTACAAACAGCTACAAATTATGCAGCGGGTCTCGCGGGTCGTCGAGCGTGTTGGTTGACATCGAACATCAATTTGCGCTAAGTCGAGCTGCCTAGTCCGCACTGAAATATGACGTGCAGTGTGTATGGTGTGCGTAGTGTGTGTGTGTGGGTGTGTGTGTCTTGTCTGCATCGTAAATTGTTGCATGGCATAGGCTACACGCTTGTCAAATCAAACGGTGAAAACGATTACAACGCGCACTGAAGATGCCAAAGAGCGCGCTCCACACCGCGGCGCTTGCAAAGGCAGCTGCCGATCTTCGACAGCAGCAGCAAGAGATACTCACAAAGACACACACAGACAGACAGAGCACACACTTGTGTGCGTGTGTGAGTGTGCCTGCCACTTTATAAACAAAACAAACAAACAGTCTAAATATATACGAAGAAGAATCGAAGCGATTGCTCAACTAATTTGCTGTTGCTGTATCTGTGCCAGGGTAAACCCCCGTGGCGGGACCAGGGGGGATATCCCTGTGGAGGGTGATACTCCTTCATCGATCTTACCACTCTTGCCAACACCGGGTGAACCAACAACGGCGATCTTCAACTCCGTCAGCGTTGACTTCTTGCGCCTTATGCCGCGCGTCGTCATCTCCGTGTTTTGCAATCGCCCAGTTTACTTCGCTAATCGACGCTGCTCTGCACTATATCTATTTATCTATATATCGAACTGTATCTCTCTCTCTGTGTGTGCCTCAGGTTGTGCTGCTTCTGCTGTTGCCTTCACTTTTTCACTTTTTCAATTTCTTTTTCTGTTTTAGCTATATATCCGCTTGCGTCCGCCTTCGATCACAACAAACGCAAATGTTGGCCTAGAGTTACCAGGGCACTTCTAGGATTACTTATCGCGCACTTATCAGGCACACACACACATGCACTGCACTAATGATCACTCTCTATATATATAAAGTATGGGTATACAGGGGTACATAGGGCATATACTAGGCATGTATTTAATATGGCTTTGTTTTATCCGCACTCTTCTTCCATGTGGTCCATGCGAGCGAAATTCTTGTGTGTTTATTTATTTGAACAATCCGAGTATTTTTCAGCTGATCGACGAAAGTGTATCTCTGTACACGTAGCATGTAGCTATGGCTATGGCTATGTCTCTGCGTCTCTCTGTCTGCTGTCTGTTGTCTGTCTGTCTGTCTGCGCGGTGCGGTGTCTTTTTGCCACTGACCGGCGGCCTTTGTACACGCGCGATTTCAACGACCAACGATGTTGTACTAAAAGGCCCCAAATCTGTGCTACGGCCGGAGTGTGGTGGAGCCCCCACGATCGACGCTGCACGGTCGCACGGCCGAACGCAACACGCGGATCGCGAACGGACACGATCGTGCATGCTTTTGCGAAAGAGCGCGGCGAGTGTGGTCCAAAAATAGCTGGCAAATAGAGAACAACGATGTAGTCAGTCCCACAGTCGGACTAGGCGAAGCGACACAGAGACAGATAGAGAGGCAGACAAATAGTCAGAGAGACAAAGGCACAGACTGACCGACAGACAGAGAGACATATAGAGAGCCACCAAGAGAGTGAGAAAGAGAGAGGCACAGAGGGACCGACAGACAGAGAGACACAGAGGCAGATAGACGGACTGACAAAGCGACAGATAGAGAGACAGAATGACAAACAGACAGAGTGACAAAAATACACAGAATGACAAAAAGACAGACATATAGAGCGAAACAGACAGAGAGGCCGACATAACGACAGACCGACAAAGAGACAAAGGTAGGCAGAGAAACAAATAGACAGACAGACAGGCAGATAGTCAAACTAATAAAGACTGAAAACTGCGAGACAGACAGAGGCACAGACAGACAGATAGGGGGACAGAGAGGAAGAAAGGGCAGACAGCAAGTCAGTCAATCGCTGCCCCCCCCGAAAGGGTTAAAATCGGCAAGTCAAGGGTTAATCGCTGATGCTCCGAAATGCAGTCAGCAGTGTGTGCATGAGTTGTCTTTGAGTTGGCGCGTGAATCAGTCGGGCAGGGGACAGACATCTCCGTTTCCCAAATTAAACTTAATTGCAGCACGGAAAGACAACTGTTTCTGAGGCGAAAATATACCTTGAAATGGGTGTGTGAATGAGTTCGTGAAGAGTTTTAGCTGTTTATACAATATAGACAACTCTCAGCTGCACCAAACATATATTTAATCAAACAGTCGTTCAAGCGAAACTCGAGCATTTTATTTAAATTGTTTGCGCCGCTTTGGGCTGCAAACAGTCGCCCCTAAAAGTAAACAGCACTTAATAAACACAGTCTTTAAAAGGGCTTTTAGTTATGCGTTTTGCTTAATTAGGGAAATTGCGCCCTGGCATTATCAATCATATTCTGATATAACATGCCACACACACTTATACTTGTCTGTGTATAAGTGTCATGTGCAGAGACAGCATACACCCTCAGTGAGTGGCGTGCAGGCTGCACGTGAGTTTGATGTTTATTTCCAATTCCCAAACGCATGTTCGCAGTGCGGGGGTGCACTCGCCCGTCGCCCTTCGCACTTCGCCCTCTGGCCTCCAGCTGCCGTCTGTCTGCTTCGCTAAGGGTTGAAAACTCAGTAGACAGTTCGTTTGTTCGTTTTTGGTCAACACGCATTGCGCTTGCCGGAAAATCTTTTGCACTTGCCTCGATGGGAAACCGTGACAACGCACACCACCGCACACTCACTCGCACATTCGTTTTATGAATGCGCAATTCTCTCGCGACTCTCGTGCCACTGTGCGACAGTGTGCCATAAGTGGCAAAGTCATCCATTTCGCTGAGCTGACGTGCGTTCAAATGAAATGCTTTGCGCGCTGATTTATAGAAATTCGCTTGCTTTCTGCCAGCTTGCTTTATTATTAATTAATGCAAGTAGAACTTGCTACGGCTCATTAAACTGTCGCCAAGGCCTGGCTTAACACAATTAATCACGTCAATCAAGGTTATGTGTCGTGGTATATAGAAATATATCCGACAATCTATCATATTTGCAGTGAAATTACTTTTTATATTGGAAAATAACGAAATTAAGTCTGCCACGACGCTTCTTGGCACGCACTGTTTTTTCTAAGCTCACCTTGCTGTGGTTTGTGTCTTAGCTGGGATCGTGACACACTTTAATTCAAACAGTTTCATGCAGTGCACTGCTTACTTAACAGAGTTCTGTTAGCGAAAAAACAAGCAGTTTTTCATTTGGAATAACGGCAGTTTTTTTAATTTTTCAAATGCGAATTGCCCGGAAAACCAAAAGAGATAACGGAATTTGGCAAATTGGGTTTTGTTCTATTTTTATTCATCTACGTGTAAACAACTTTCCAAGTTTATAAGGCCTACAGCCATCCCCTGAGAAGCCCCCAAAGTTTTAACGATTTTATTCAATTTCTCCCAATTTTCTAAGAACAACTGCGTTTTCAAAGTATTCTTTGGTCGCCAGGGGGGCGGTGGGCGGTACATTTTCGATTTTTTACAGCCCACTGTTATTTTTTACAGCCGCGGGACCGTGTCACGGGATTTGCCACCCAGAAGTATGCAACAAACGCCTTTTAACAGCATCCCTGTTATATTTTACAGCTGTCACTCAACGTATGCAGCAATATTTTTCCATAAATTATAACAGCTTTTCGATCTTTTCTTATAAGAGTCCCTGCTCTTCTAAACTTGCGTCTTATACACACTCTATCTTTTATTCAAGCAAGAGTAGTTAGGGAGGTGACACGTATGTCTATACACCCAGCATATCTGCCGCATCTGCAGACAATTGTTATTAAATTTGTCAACTTAATCGAATTTACCCCCGCTTTGCCTCCACCCCACGCAGTCACGTTTAACCTTGGAGGTATGCAACAGTATTATTCGATCCGCTCGTCTGCCTTGGCTGTCTCTTCTACTCTCACTCTTATACTCAAGTCACTTTTGCCCAAACAGCTGGCGCCGCTGCTGGTTGAGGTCGAGGTGGTTGTCTGTGCGCCGGTGGTTGTGCCTGTGCCTCTGCTGCGCCTCTGCCTCTGCCTCTGCCAGTGGTGTGTGTGTGGTGCCAGTGACACTCGGTTGCTAGCTTCTTCTGCTGGGCTGCTCGAGCACTGCGTTTAGTTTTCACTCGAACGGCAAACGAAGCGTTGGGAGCGCGCACGGTACGCGGCACGCGGAATACGAAAAAGTCAAAACCGAGAAACGCACGCGAAACGAAACGCAAAAGTCGACGACGACGGCAACGACGGCGACGTTTCGGCAGCTGCCGCCAAAAAATAAATACAAAAACATTTTGAAAAAACAAAAAATAATATATACGAGATTTTGAAATTGTCGCGCGACGCGAGCTCAACGGTGTGTGTTTCTTGTTGTTGTTATTGTTGTAATTGTTTTTGTTTTTAGTTTTAGTTTTAGTTTATGTTTTGGCTGAGTTTGTTTCGTTTTTGGTTTTCTCGAAATTTATTTTCGTAGTCTTTACATATATCAAGCACTGTACGGCGGCCCCAACTTGTTGTTGTTGTTGTTGTGGCTCCTCTGCCTCTTCTGCTTCTTCTTCTTGTCAACAGGGAATTGAAAAATGTGAAATAAAAGCGAAATTCGAAAAAAATTAGGCATATCTTGCGACACTTTGTGTTTGAATCGTGTGCGTGGAATTTTCGCATTTAAATTGGATCAGAAATAAAAAATATACATATAGTATATACATATATGGAGTATGTGGCGAAATCATAATTAGTTTAATGAATCAAAGAGCTCAATTATAGGCATACACGTATGACGTATTTTTTCAAAAATATAAAAGTGTTCAAAATAGAAGTTCAGATCAATGCAAAACTGGAATCAAACCTGATCTGCCTGAGCTGTCTCTATAGTATATAGGCGCGACAGAGCCTACACAATAAATTTGATATTTCTAACTGTTCTGCTTGCCGTGATCAACTCGTTTTCACACCGTGTATATATAGCTACTATATACATTTCTATATATATACAGTGTGACACCATGCGATACGGCCTACGCAAAAATTGTGATGTCATATTTTTGGCTGACTTTCGAATGAAATTAAAAGCGAACCGAAAAGAATAGCGCCAACTGTAGCCGACAGGCAACTCGTCTTCGAACTCGTTTTGAGAGTTGTGAGGAAACAAGAGGGATGGGGAACAGGAAGCGCGGAGTGGGGACCAGGTCAGACCCCATGTTCGCATGTTGCATTCGCTTGAAGGATATTCAATACAAAGGCAAAGCAAAGCAACGAACCCAATAGAAAGACAAACACAAGAGCAAATGTTTGAAAGACATGAGAGAATGAGAATGAAATCATCAGCTTATGTAGTGCAGAGAGGAGGAAGGTGCTGCAACGACTAGTGGATACCCTAAAAGGGGAAGAAGTTGTGGCAATTGAAGTAACTTACTCTAGTTCCTTATACCCCTGCAGCATATGCTTCTTCATACAGGGTATACAAATCAATAAAGATATATCGTAGAGTAGTTGTCTGTTTGTACCTAGATACCATCTCCCTTCTGGAGTAGTTGGCGCTTTTTGGATGTTACGCACTGTAAAATGCAATTTTCCGCGGCGACAGCCTGGCGACAACATGGCCAACTCGAGCAATTCACTTAATGCATCCCTTAACCCGGTTTCCCTTCCCTCCTATTACCCTCTTTGTCTTTCATTCACTCCTTTGTGCTGCGTGTGAAATTGCATTGTGCCATTTTTAAACTTTTCCACACCATTTGTCCGGGTAATTTAATTAGCTCAACGCGCAAATATAAAACTCAATTGACGCAAGGACAACGCAGCGGGGGAGGTAGAGAGATAGGGAGATAGAGAGAGGGAGAGTGTGTCCTGTGTAGGGACAATTGGGAGTTGTGTGGCGAAACCTTGGCAACTAATTGCAGACAGCGCGGCGAGGGAATCATTAAACGATGCGTGTCACCAGCACCCGCACAGGCGAATGGGCCGCTCTAATGGCGCCCTGACGCAAGCCCAAGCAAGGCCAACGAATTTACCTCAATTATGCATACCCTATAAAGGGCTAATGTAGTTATAGAGCAGCTGTATAGTTAGACTGTAAAGCAAAGTATTAAATTCGTATATAAATTGGATATTATTATTAAAACTTACTGTCAAATTCTATTTTGGCAATTCATGCATAACTTCAAGATCAACCAAGTTATAATAATCAAATTTGGCATAACTATGTCTTAATATATCTTTAAACTCTCTGCCAAGTTTCATCTTGATCGCACTACCAGGGTACCAGCTAGTTGAGTATAACCTACCTTGCGTAGTTTTGATTTTAATGGCATTTTTATTTTTCGCCGATGACGTCGACTTTCCCACAATGTTGCATTAACTATTCGAGCTGCCACCTTCTGCTTCCCCATAAATGACACAGTTTTCGTGCCGGGTTTTTATATTCGTAGTGCGTTTGTAGGTCTCAGGTCACAAAGGGGTTGCTGTCGGCATATTAAAGTCGTAGGTCTTTCGTTTTTGACTCTCTACTTTAATTTTCCACAAATTGAGCAATTTCTAGTTTTTCATTTGTGGATTAGCTCGATGACTGATGTGTGTAGAAGATATGCATAGAAATGCCGTTACTCAGTGGCGAAAGTGGGGCAGCGAGTACCAACCCCTTTTTGCGAGACAGGCGTGCCATCAATAAAAAAGAAATCCTGTTAAGAAATATTTTGCTACTAGAAAATAGACGAAGAAACCACCCCGAAGACACCGGGTGTACACCGGGTGCGTGTGGCTGGCAAACCACCCCTGAAAACCAAGTGGAACCACCCCGAATTGAAGATTTGTATAATAATCTTAAAGACACCTTTAACACGTTAAGGAATTCCATGCGGGAGTCACGATTAACTTTTCAACTTTACCCAAGAAATTGTGCAGAGCATTGGAAGTTCGACTTGAGGTGACTAAGCAACTTAGCTGAACTTGAATTCGCAGTGGAGACTGAAGTGATCTCTCTCTCTCGTGCTCGCCCCGACAAACCAGACAAACAACTCCGCAGACAAGACATTCTAATGGCAAACAACAAAGCCAGCAAATCGATAGGGCCGCAGCTTACGAAGGGAGTTGCGAAGCGAAGCTCAAACACGTAACAAAATAACGAATAATAAAAAATAAACTGAGAAAACAAAAAAAACTTAAAACTGACAACGAAATTTAAATCACAAAGACGCAAACACAGTGCGAAGCGTTGGAGTGTGTCCGCTGCATATATGACATCATGCCGGGCGGCTCGTCGAGGCTAACATTGGCCATTAAAATCATGTCGGCTAAGCAGATTTATATGTATATATACATTTATATGCTTCGATATTATAGTGAGTTTCGGATATGCTCGCTATCCATTATGAGCTCGTTTGTCTGCACATCTGTTTGCGATTCAAGAAATGACTATATGGCCAATTAAACAGCAGCCGGCGTTGGTGCCCGAAAAATGTAGAGAGAAAAAAGAGTAAATAATGAAGAAATCAAAGAGGAATCAAGATAAGTACGGCGTACATAATGGAGCCACAGACGGGAAACGAGACATGTCTTTGGCAGTTTACCTTTTCTTCGCCTGTGGTTGATGTGGGAGATCATTACGATTATGTTGTCTATATAGAGTAGAGTAGAACTCTAGGAGCTGGGGAGATGTAGTGAGTGAATAAGACATCGCTGTGTTTACTCATAATTCACTCAGTGTTGTAATAGATGCTGTGCCATTTATTATGGTAGTAAGTGTGTCACAGTGCCAGGCCAAAGAATTCGATGAGTCAGTGAGAAATAAGTTCAGCGACAACTAAAAATACAGCGAGGCAGAGGCTGAGGCAGCAGACTGTTGCAGATACAGATACAGACAGCTACAGCTACAGATACTTGCGAGTCTGGATCTCTCTGTCACGCGTTTGTGTGTTTGTTTATTTATTTTGTGCAGAAATTAGGGCAAACTTTGCTGGATTCTGTTTTCATCCAGAGGGTTTTTCCAAGTATTACGAGCTTGTTATTGTTGTTCTTGGTCGCTTCAATGTCAAATTGTGTTAGACTAGACAGCGCCATCAATTTAAATCCCCCCGCTATATGGAGACTGTGCTAGAGAGAGGGACAGACAGAGGGCGCCAATGCCAAGGCTTGACTGGGCCTCGACTGTGCCGCGACTTATCGAGATTCAGAGAGGTGGCTGCATTCACGGAAACGATTTCCTGTTCGTCTTTTGCTCTGACTGACAGCTAACTTGTAGCTACAAATGTTGCTGGATGTATTTGTTTGTATCTTTAAGCTCTGTTGTATCTTGTATCTCTCAGGCTTGCGATCCTTTTGTGTTCTTGTGGCGCATTTCAAGTTGAAGCGCAGCCGCAGGGCCGGTTAGACGGCATAAGCGAATTGCATTAGCTGTAGAAGTTGTTGTAGTTTAAGTTGTTGTAGTTGTTGTTTCAGTTGTTGTAGTTGTTGTTGTTGCAGTTGTAATCAACTTTTTTTTAAGGAAATGTTGGCAATGCGTGACTTGACTTTGGCTTTCTGGTCGTGTCACTGCCATTTTCTGTCCATTCTCATGGCACACAATCTTGCGCTGTAGATTTCTATCGCATGGAGGCGCCTCTTGGTCGTCTCTTCTATGTCGACTTTTGGGCACCCCCATTCGGCTATGCTATTTTCGGCTCTGGGCAATTAACGAACGTGTAATTAATGCGCAATTGAACAATTACATTTCAATTAGCTGCGCGTCTTCGTTTCGCTCCCACATTGCGAAAGAAGAGGAAAATGAAATGTTGCATTTGAAAAACGCTTTCGACATGCCCCACAAGGCCAAATCAGTTGTATGCAAATATATATAGTATATATAGTATTGCCTAGTCGTGATTGAGTCAACTTGTGATATCATAACTGTGACTTCATAGCTCGCTCTACCTCGAGTATATTTTATTTATAAATAGAAACAGACGAGAAAGAATGTTGAATGTTGTCAATAAAAATCATTAGCGGGCATCATTGCAAGACCTGAGTTGATAACACAACAAGAATGGAACTTTTTCAAACAGTTTTGACAGTTCTCTATAAATAAAAAATATAAATGCTTTCAAAAAGTCTACTAAAATGTTTACGAGATCACCTTTCGCCCCCGTCGTGTTTCATCTGTTGATATTTTATTTATATAGATCAACCGAAAAAGCATATTACGTCACATACAGTGAGCACAGCTATATCTGGCATGATGTCATCGACGCACTGATCCACATAGTCAACTAGCTGCGTCATCGCTCAGGGGTCATGCCACAGTAAATTGAGGCTGAAATAAAAAAACAAATTTTCGGACAGCCAATGTAAATGAATGGAAATAGATACGATATATAGATACAGATACAGATACAGATACATTTATAGGTATATAGTAATTGTGCTCATGATTGACCGCAGCCTAGTTAAATATTGTACATTGCTGCTGCAATTGGCGCTGCAACAAGTGGCATGCGGCAGCCACTGTAAACAGAGGATTCTCCCTCCAATTTTCCTTTTCATTTTCCGTTTTGTTTATTTGCCTTATCGAAATTTGTTTTCAAAATTTGTGCGCACTTCTTTTTGTTTTTTAGTTGGATTTCCACATTTTGTGACCCAAAAATTATAAATAAAAACAAAAGTGGAAATTAGGCTGATGTGTGTGTTGGTCGGGGGAGTGACTAGCAGATACCCTGTATGAAAATGTTACAGATAAAAGATGCTGGAATGGATTGCCAGGCCATAGGGCAAAGAGGCTAAGCTGCGTGATCGACATTCTCATATGCCGTGAGGAGTTAAAATATATGATGCAGAGTGTAGAATACATAGACTAAACAGTATACTAAATTAGCAGATACCCTGTTTAAATAAAGAGCATATTTCTCCATAGAGTCTATGGCTTAGGCTAAATACACTATTAGTTGCTACCCTGTCTGTGAATGTGCTCTTCTATATTCACTAGTAGATACCCTCATTACCAAAGCTGTAGATTAATTACACTCTATAGGGTAAATAGGGGCAAAAGCATATAGATTTACCTCTACATACTACTAGAAGTTACCCCATTCCTGTAAATACCTTTCATTCACATATCTTCCCCTTCTTTTACAGGGTATGCAAGTCCGCCTTCCCCCATGTTCGCTCACACTAGTCTGCATTTTTCCCAGCACCACTAAAAGCAGCATGCCGCAACATTTTTAATTTCCAGCCCGCCCACCTCTTGCTCTTCTTCCACCTGCCCCTGGTCCATTTTTCCTGCACTTGCCGTGGTTTTCTTTGTTGCTTTGACCTAATTTATGGTCATTCCTAATTAATTAGCCTGCCGAGCGGCACGAACCATGAATCGCAACCCCAACTATGCAGTTTTGATAGGTGTGTGTGTGTGTGTGTTCACGATGTGTGTGTGTGTGTGAGGGAATGCCTGGTATGCCTGGCCGGGATTGGTGTGCGTGCGAACGCCCTCCTGCCCCGAGGCGTGTCATGCTGAACGATTATAATTCAAGTAAATGTTCTTTAGAGTGTGAGGGCGGACATGCCATATAGAGTAGCATATACAGGAGGTATACCATATAGTATACTTGTAGGTAGTATGTATCTGAGGTTGTCATCACGCTCGCTTGGCAATTGAATCATAAACAAGCCACTCCGAAATCACTCGTAACTCGTAACTCATTTGCCTATAAACATTATCTGAGTTGCGTAAAGGTGAGTTGAGTGAGTGTTGTGCAATGTAGCCAAGAATCGATCGCACGATTTAGCGTCCCTCGACGGAAATGGGCTTCATAAACTGTACGGGTTTTGACGGGCATCATTAGCTGCGCCACGGGAAGCTTCATTCAATGTAAACTCTGTTCTTGGAGATGGGCAAGGGATCGAGGGCGTTTGTATGCGATATTTGTACAATGCAATTTATGGATTATCTTCCTATTTATTACTTGCGATAGTTAGGCGATAGTAATCGTCTTTGTACCCCAATTTGTAGTGGATTTTCTCTTCTCTTTTTTCTGTTTCCCTTCATTTATTTTTGTTCTAATTATGGCAATTAATATAGACAGGAATTCTGTAGATTTTTATGCGATAGTTATGCGATAGTAAGTTAGAACTAACTTTGTCCATCTGCAATCATTTTCTGCTTCTCTCTCTGTGCTCAGATATTTTCTATTTCATCCCTTGCTCGTGTCACGCTGCCATCTCTACGCGATGTTGATATAGCTGCGGCATTGAATCGTTTGATTTTGTGGGCCGCTGTACAATCCATAAAAATATGTAATTAAAATACGTAAATCCGAAACAGAACTACGTGCTGAATAGGTAAACAAACAGAATGCGGTTGCTGCCACCGCCTCGAATCTCAATTAAGCAAGGCGTCTTTATGGGGCGTGCCCCACAGCAGCAGCCCCTCGAAGAATATCGAGACTCGATAGTGTGTGACACGTACAACGCAACGTAGTATCATGTTACGGGTATTTTGCGTAATTCCGCATTATATGTTTTGGATTCACCAGCTGTTTAGCCAATCGTTAAGCTCTTTTCGGCAAAGAGCGGTGCCCATTCAAATGTCAAAGTTGCCGCCAAAATGTCAGTCGGGTGTGCGCGGCGCAAACAAAGCGAATCCGCTCGCAGACAGACAGACAGACAGCAAGACAAATAAATAGACAGACAGACAGGCAGACAGATGGGCAGACAGACAGTCGGACAGTAAATCAAAGTACAAATTTTGAATTAGACTGTGTATTTAACATGAAATTAACGTTTTGTTGTTTTTGCGTACGCTCGAGCGGCTTCGAAAACAAACGCAAAAGGGGCAAAGTGAGTGGCTGGAATTGAAGATGCCCTAGAAAAGTGGGAGAGCTTGAAGGGAAGGCAAACATATTGTTGTGAAGATGGAGACAGGAGGAAAACGGACTTAGGAGAGTTGAATTGTGAAGGAGGTGAAAATGATTCTGAGAGTTGTATATGAGAGTTAAAGATGAAAGAAGTATCTAAGATATATTTTTTGAATGATGAAAATATATTGAAATAAATAAATAATAATTAATAAATAATAAGTAAATAATTAATAAATTGAAAATATATAGTTTACATATACCTTATAATATTGTCATGGTCATGACTTGAAATGTATCTATCTTTGTGCAGTATCTCAAGCATTCTCATTTGAAAGAGAGCATCTTGCATTCAGTGACTTACGTAAATAAGACTGACTTACAGTACATATGCATATATACATCTACATATGTATTTATATATTTTACGGAAAGATGATCTTAAGATAAACATATTTACTTTTATAAATGTAATTATAAATCATCTTTGCGTTGCATCTTAAGTAAGATATATGTACTGTAATTTATACAATAGAAGTGTGTAAGCGCGGCCACTTAGAGCTGTATCTGATAAAACTGGGACATACAGTCTCTGTAGACTTTATGTGTTATACTATATATAATACATCTACTACATCTTCTACAATAGCTTCTATCTCAAACTTGCAGCTGAGAGGAGTACATCAAAAATGCCCCTCAAGCAACCCGTTTCATTAACTCTGCAAGTATAATCTCTCTCAGACAAAGCTCACACAACCGCGTCGTTAGTTCCACCCATTCATTCAGTTATTCATGCCTGCGACTAAAGTGAATACTCGCGCTGCACTCGCGCTGTACTCACTGCCCCGATTGATTTCCGCCGTCGCGTTACGCATAATTAAACGGCGCGGCTTGTCATGCGCCGCGCTGTCTGCCGGCGGCAAGCCCCGAAAAAAGCTGTTGACCCACATAGCGCGCACTGACAACAACAACAGCAACAAGCCAACAAACATTGCAACTGCAACTGCAATTACCGAGCAGACAAACACAGACACAGATACTTAGTATGTGTGTGAGGTGTGAAGAGGTGTTTGGCAAGGCAACTTGGGCCAATTATGAGCAGAGTCAGCTGGCCGTAGGTGCCAATTGAATCTGCGCCTAAACAGGGCAGACTGCAATTAAATGTCTAACAGTTTTGACTAATTACAAGTACCGTTAGACCTCAACCTCACCCAGTGGCCAATTTGATGGGGAGTGCGTGAGTTGCCTAGCGACGATGAGTGCACGATGCGTCATCGATTGTGGGTTTATAGCTGAGGTTTTATTTCACGCTGCAGCCATAAACTTAAGGCTTAGCAAGGTACATCAAGGTGCTGGAGTTAGCTTAACGATGCGATGCACAAAAGTAATCAGGCATAGACATGTTTATGCACGACTTTCTTCAGATTTATAGGTATTGCTTCGATTGACTGATTTCTCACCTTCAATTTTACTATCAATCACTTTCCATCTCTCTTGGGCAATCGATAGTAAATCAACTGCTAAGTAGGGTAACTACCAGTCCATCAACTCTCGGATTCTTAATGTTTATTCATAAACTTCAAACCAGCTGCATTTCTTGATTGTCAAGGTTCTCCGGTTCTCTGGTTTTCTGTTTCTCCGTATCTCTTTGAGGCTCCCCTGCTCCATTCTTATCAGTTGTCAGGGTTATCTGCATGCTGTGTTTACAATTCCTACCATTCGTAATCACTTCACAGCACATTCAAATACCTCGCATAATCCAAACAAATGAGGCGAGCTGTAAAGCAAAAGCGAAGAGCCTCGTCTGGGCTGCCCTCGGTGTAGTTGAGCTGTGTGAAGTTAATTGAGGAGTATCTTGTTTGTGAAATGTTGCAGCTGTCTCAGCACACCTCCCACTCCCGCCTCACTGCTCCCCCCCCCCCCTCGGGGCGTAACTCAGGCGTATTCAAAGTGCGCTCTGCCCACTCTCGCCGCGGTTCTTTGGGCTCGTCGTCTGTCGCGTCGTCTGACTTGTCTGAGCTTGGTGATGTAATTACGCGCTGGCAAGCTTGGGCAACCGGTTTGAGTGCCAACACAGCGTGTGTTTAGTCGTTGGTTATTCATTCGTTATTCGCTAGTTATTCGTGCGCTATTCATGGCTGCTTTGCATGAAGAAAAGTGCTGCGTCTCATCTCACTTTCCATTTCCATGCTGCACTTTGGCCCATTAAATTGTCACATCAAGATCTCTGCTTACTTCACTTAAGCGCTTTGCAAATTACACAGGCACAGGGTGGGCAGGGGAGGTGGACCGAAGAGTAGACAGCTGGACAGCCAGAGGAGGAACATAATGTGGGTGCAGTCCATCAACCTCGACATCGCAATATGCGTTATTATAATGCAATTTGTGCAGCCTGAAGTGCGTGTGCTGCCAGCTCCATTTGCAAGCTGCATTAAGCACACTGTCAGCAGCTCTGAATACTTCCTCCCTCTCTCCTCTTAGCTTCCTCTGCCCCTCCCTTGCTGCCCTCGAGTGCCTTTTCTTATCGCCAAGCGATAACATTGACAATTACGTTGACAGCTAATTTAAATTTATGTCTAGGGCAGCCGCAAATTCCATATGTATTACACTATGTATAAGCTAGAAGTGTACCCTGTAGTAGTGGGTGGTAGGGTATGCTGGCTGTGAGTGAAGTTTTTGTCAAGATTTAAATTTAGTTTGTCTGCATAGCTTGAATCTAACATAAGTTGCTTATCATTAATAGAATGTATAATTATTTACAGAGTAACTGCCAGTCGCGCATGCCTACACCTCTACGCATACAATTAAAGTGATATTTTATTTCATTTATACGCTGCGACTGGCCTATTGCCCATTGACACTTGTTTATTTTGACACCCTATTGGCATTATTTGTGTCTATTAACGTGGGCACGAGTGTGCCGCTCTGTGTGTGTGTGTGTGTGTCTATCTATGTCTGTGTGTGTGCCTGTGTATATTGTGTTTAAGTGTGTACATAGTGTTGTTTCAATTTATGCTTCATCAATAGCAAATAGAAGCGTTTTTAGTGCGCCTTATTGACAGACTGATTGCAATTTATGTTTGCCTATCGAATATCGATATTAACTTAAGGTATTTCGGTGGCTGAGCTAATAATAGAAAGGTCAGAGTTGGGTATAGGGTATTATGTATATAATAATACATATTCGATGTACTATTTCTGATATTATGAGAGGATTTGACTTTTTCCATCTATATAAAGGGTTTCTTTATCGAAATTAACTTAGGCTGATCATTTTCGTCTCTTCTGCCACCTGCCACCTCTGCCATCCACTTACAGGGTATCTTTTGCTATGATACCTTGCCAACTTTAGGCATTTTTGCTCACGTCTCTTGCGGTTATACTCGGTAGCCACATTAAGCGTTTGTTTACCCACCTCGCAAGGTGTTTGCAGCTGTCGCCGGCGCGGGAATTCGTTCGTATCTCTCTCTCTGTTTCTATGAAGACATTAGTCGTGATTTTTGTTTGCCTCCTCAATGCGTCGCAATTAGCGTTATGATTTCTGCAACTGATATAATTACTGAATAGTTTTTTTCCTTAACTTTTGCAGGCTCCCATAGCAAACGACTGATTCAATTTAGATTTGTAGACGAAACCCGACGCCGGAAATGGGTTTCCAAGGCGGACGCACACCGTTTGTCAACAGGACGTTGATATCGATCAAGTTGGTTGTCTTTTTTGTCATTAGCGGTGAGTTGAAAGGATGCAGTAGTAAGCATATGTGTTATATATCTCTCTCCCCCCTCTCAGGCCTCACCGCGCTGCATATTCTGCACGCCACGAAGCCGCTGCTGCTGGGCCTGAACTTCTCCGAGTATCGCACAATCAGCATCGTCGCTCCCTTCGTGTCCATCTTGGGTCCTCTTTTTGTCGGCCCCTGGGCCGATCGTCTGGCTGCCAAGAATCCGAATGGCTTTGGGCGCACACTGCGTATACTTACTGCCGTCTGTTTGGTGCTTGCTGCGCTCATCTACAGTGGACTCTTCTTTATACCCAGCGTAGAACGTACGCCCGTGCAGAAGCCAAAGGTGAGCTTCGGCTGTGATGGCAATGGCGCCTACATCTTCCAGAAGCTGTGCAACAACACAGATGGCAGCGCCAGCTGCCACAACTGGGAGCGCAAGAAGGGCCAAGTCAACCTGACCCGCTGCACCTACAGCTGCCAGGATCCCAACCACCATGAGAACATGTATCAATTCTGGTTGGGCGAGGTGCCAACTGCTGCGCCGTCCACGGAGCAAAGTTCCGAGTTCGATTACGAGGAGGAGGCATCGACGGCGACCACGGAGCGTATACGTGCTCGCAGGCAACTCGAGGCAGCGTCAGTGGAACTGACTGCCGACAGTGCAGGCGTGGAGCAGCACAGCTCTGAGGTCAATCGTGTGACGCGTCAAGTGAAGAAGGCGCCCACCAAGGTGTATGTGGAGCCACCACATCTCTGCATCACGCAGAACAATCAGGTGAAGAGGTGCCACGTCTACACAGAAGACACAGCCAGCATTGTGATGAACACTGTGATGGGTTCAGCAATGTCGGTGAACAAGACCAACGAGACTGCGGGCTGGTGTCAGTATCCACTGGGTGAGTGCGGGGTATACGCTAGTCTACTACTCAGTTACTCAAGGCTTCTATTCCTGTTCCTCAGAGGGCATTCAGTGCAACATACCCGAACAGCAGAAGGAATACATGAAGGGTCTGCGGGGCAAGAACTGCAAGCCGATCATCGAGTGCCTTGTGGTGCATCCCTACGAGGCAGAGAACTCCTTGCTGGCTGAAAGCGAATGCGTTAAGGTGAGTTGGACAGACAAACCTGCCAATCAATATTGTCTAATCTTCCCTCTACTCTTCCCCTTCTCTAGACCACTGGTGATATAGAGGACACCTTGACGAGCTACACCATTGTGCGTATCCTTGGAGACATCCTTGCCATGGCTGCTCTGACTTTGCTCAACACTGCCATCGTGATTGCAGTGCGTGAAACCTCCGAGGGACGAGGCGAGGTGTGTCGCCAGTATGTGTGGGGTGCCATTGGCTACGTGATACTCTTCTCTCCACTGGATCTGCTGTTCATGCAGAACAAGCCAAATAATTTTGCTGCCACTGCTGCGCTCGTCATCTTCATTGTTTGCTTCTTGCTCGGCGCTGTGGTGCTGCTCTTGGCCCAGCAGATGCCGCTCAGTCCACCCGAGTGGTGGTGGCACACCAAGACCGGCATGCTGGTGGTGCCCATGTCTGCCATACGCAAATACAGTCCAGAGATTGTGGTGCTCACACTGGTCGCGATACTGTTCGGTACCTTCTGGAGCAGCATTCACTCGTTCCTCTTCTGGACCTTCACCGATGCCTATGCCGTCTGTTACTCGGGCATCATTCTCATCCTGGCGCTGTTCTTCAATGTGGACAGGTTCATTGAGTATTGTGGACACTCGAACATCTTCATTGCTGGCTTCGCTTTGTTCGTCATACGTTTTACGGCGCTGAGCGATGCGGCCACCAACTGGCTGACGGTCGTCATGGAGTGTCTTGAGCCTGCAGTGATTGGCGTGCTCTGGATCACGATCATTTTGTACATGCGTCACTCCATGCCACGCAAGCTGACTGCAACTGGACAAGCCATTGCTGTGTTGGCCTTCTTCGGATTAGGTAGGTTGATGGAGCAGGTGAATCTTTGAGCTCTGTGTGAATCTTTCGTCTCCTCTTTCCCCTTTCAGGCAAAGGCTTTGGCGCTCTGATTGGTCTGGCGCGCGAGGAGCGCACTCCCAAGCTGGAGTACTGGAAGTGCACCTATCAGTGGCTGGCCATCGTGGCCTGCATTGTTTCCCTTGTGTACTTCGTTGCCTATCACCTGATATTGTCACCACGTTGCACCGCCAAGCCGCAGCATGCTGAGGAGCTGATCTCAGGCTCTGCCTCGCAGAACTTTGGCCAGAATGGCGCCGGCGGCGCTGGTGGCGCAGGCAACGGTGCTGGCAATGGAGCTGGCATAGGTGCCGGAGCAGGTGCCTCGCTGAATGGCAATGCCAATGGAAGCTACTCACCCCTGCGTGTCTACCACAACGAGCGGGGGAAGAAGGGTCAGTTTAGATATTAAGCGAGGCAAATTCTCTTGAAGATTTATTTTTCACACTGCGACAATTTTGTAACACCCACAAAACTAGGGGCTATTTTTGCTAAGTGTATACACTGCGAACAAGCGAACCACTTTTTTTGAATTTAGAATCTCTTTTATTTGTTATTTAATGCAAACTAAGCGTGTTCGTAATATTAATTTAATGTCTACAGAGTAATTAGTTAGGATGCTGCGACGCCAACAACTGAAATGGAAAACTGACAAAACCGACAGAAAAAACTGAAAATTATAATACCCCAATCAAGCATGCAATTTGCCGAGCCGTACCCCGTACCCCAGCCCACCCCGCCGCCGCCTTGTGCTTGTTTTATGAGGTTTCATAATGAAGGCATCAAAAATTAAATAAACATTTGCGTGATTTTTACCCAGCAAACGGAAGCATATATACTCGTAATTGTACACACACACACACACATACAATATACTATATAATGTAACAGAGATGTAATTATACCAAAATAAAATTAATGATAATTTTATGTTTTCAAATTAAGCGAAAATAACGAGGCGAAAGCTGCTTTCTATCTCTCTCTCTCTTTGTCGTTAATTATTCAACAACTTTGAATGGAAAGTATATTTATTTAGAATTTTCAAATTAACTGGGAATATTAACTTTTCCATATTCATTAAAACTATTTGCATAAAATATTTATTAATATTTTTAAGGTATTTTTTAGTTTTGAACTGCAATAAAAACGAGTTGCCTTTAGCTTATTAACTGGCGCCATCTGTTGGCAGCTTTAAGAAGCAAGGCTGGCTTATTTATATCTTCTTCTTATGCTATGCTTACGCAGAGCTTTCTAACTGTTTAGCCAAGACACTTTTTACGGTAATTTCTTGTGCTTTTTAAATTGTTTTTTATCTTTACGAAATTTATGAGCTGCAAAGGGACAACGTGGCGAATGAGTGACAAGTAGAAGGCCTGCCACTTGACCCTTTAATAGTTGCCAGCTAATAGCTGGTAAATGGCAGTGAGTGCAGCTGAGAGGGTAGACTAGCATATACCCTGTAGGTGGATTGAAACATAAATAAGAATGTGAAGTAACTTCTAATTTAGTTCGCCAAGTTTAGGATAGGTTACTTCATACATCATGTTGTATATATTACAGGGTATGCTCGGTCAGTTAGTTTCTTTCTCAGAGCTCAGCATAGAGCATAGCTTGTTTCTCTACACAATTGGTTACCTTCTCTGCCATATTTTACAGGGTATATGTAGTACAGCCAGTTCGCCTCTCTTGTCAGCAGGGCATAATGCGGCCATCTAAGGTCGGCGCTAAATGAAAGTAAACAAACACACTTACACAAATGGCCATTTACGTAAGAAGTGCGGAATTTATGATGCACCGTTACACAGAAAGAGAGGGAGGTAGTAAGAGAGAGAGAGAGAGAGAGAGAGAGAGAGGGAGAGAAAGGAAGAGTGGAAGGCAGTCACAACTTGTCGTCGACGCTGGCGTCTTTCGGCTGGGCATTGACTTAACACACTCACATACTCAACTGTAAGTACTCTCACATGTGCTTGCCCTCTCACTCGCACGTACTACTCTCTTTCTCTCTCTCTCTCCAGCTCTGTCACCCTCTCAGCTTGTGTGCTCAAGTGACAGTAAGCCACTTAAGGCAGCGCGCATTTCATTAGTTTCCTTTATTGATATTTATTTTCACAGCTACACAATTATGAGTAACTGTCTGTGTGCTGGTGTGCATGTGTGTGTGTGTAAAGGTTTATCCCTCTGCTAGATACTTATTGTCTGACTTTGATGATTCAATAAAAAGATGCTTGATTTCGAGTTGTTGCATTTAAGGACTCCTCGCTGCCTTGCATGGCGTGTTCTTTATTGAGCGAGTGTGAACTGATTTATCTGTCGACTATATATATACATCTATATAGTCTGTATGGCCAATACATGCGAACGGTGTGTAATCAGAACATAATGTGCAAGCGCGATTATCAATTTGAGAAAGATTGCCAAGTGAGGGGGGAAAATGATGAGAGCTGAAGTTGAAGCAGGGCACGAATGGTTTATTACTATTATACCTAGCTATATAATTGTTATTGTTACTATACGATACTGTATTTATCTGCCTATATGCGCGCACTTTCATTGCACCAACACTGCCTGCCAGCAGTATATAAACCAACAGTCTCTTTTTCACTCTTATTCTGCTGCTGCATAAAAACTTTGCGTGCTTAAATGATATTATCGCCGCAGGCGGAACGATGGCAAATTTCTTATGGCATTTAAATGCCGTGCCATGCAGGCACCACAAGTCGTATGCGTAATAAACTGAAAGCGGCATGCATTTACATGGATTTTTGCTGGGGCTGCCAAGTCTCCGGTTGGCAGTCAAAGTCTTGGCAATTAGGCAAGAGCTGCAAAACAAAAGCCGAGTGCGAGTGCGTGTGGAAAGGAGGAGCCTGCCCCAGCTCGAGTCGACTTGGCTGCTGTGAGTAGACAGTGAAATTATTGTCACTTGCCACCTAGGAGAAACTACAACAAGAACAACAGGAGAGTAAGCAGCAACAACAGGAGCCACAGGAGCTGTAGCTGTGGCACCACAGGAACCGTCGAAGCGTTGCTGCAGTTTGGGAGCGCTTTGGCCCTATGAAAAATAGCTGTCATTTGCACAGCATAAAAATGGGAATGCAAGGCAGCAGCAGGGGTAAGCGGTGGGGGGAAGCGACACGCTGGAGACATACAGACTACTAACCATAAGTTAACCAAGATCCACACAGCCACATGGCCACATGGCCCCATATGGAGGCGACAGCAGCAGCAGCAGCAGCAGCTGCAGCTCATGTTGCTGGAGCAGGAAGGAAGGGGGTGCAGGAGGTGTGTGTGATGGGGTTAGCTATGAGGGTATGGGGGTGTCAGGGTGATAGCCTGGAGTTTGTGTCGGCTGCAAAGCACTTGTGAAAAATAACTTTGCACATCGTTGGATTTGGTGTGCAATTTTCTCGCACTCACTGTTTGTATGCCGCCTGTTGCCCATTCCCATTTCCCTTTCTCCCATTCTCAGCGTCGTTTTCATTGCTGCCCCATTCTTCTTTTCCTCTCCTTCTGCTGTTTTTTTTTGCCAGCCACAGCGCTTACTTTTAATTTTGTTTGTAAAGAAAACTCATTTTCATCATTTTGAAGTTGCGACTGCGCTTGTCTTTTGTAAGGCGTTGCAGAAAACAAAAACAGAAATGGAGGGAGCGGAAGAGAAAGGAGGAAGCCAGAAGTGTGTAGGTGTGAGGGAGAGAGAAATACAAACTGCCGCTTCATGTAATTATTTTGATCATTTGCATGGCTGCCAGAGACCAGAAAGACATGCAGATACTAACGACTTTGTTTGCCTTGCCACATGCCGCATGCCACATGGCCCCGTTTAAATTCAAGCGCAGCTTTAAGACACGCCCCTTGTAGCTTCGCTTGGCCCTGCCGCCCACTCGTTTTAATTGTCAGTGAGTAAAATTCATAAGCTTGTCGGCAAGTTGAGCCGAGGCTTAAAGACGACGTGCGAAACTTTTCACGAGCCAGGTAGACAGAGAAAGAGAGAGAGAGAGAAGGAAAGAGATAGAGAGAGAGAGAGGGAGAGTATACCAGAGGTAACTGCAGCAGTTGCCTGAATAACTTTGCTGCTGATTAACAGATTGTTATGAAATTTGCAGTATGTTAAGTGGATATAGCAAGACTCGTGTGTGCTAAATTTAAAGAATCTGCTGCTTGATTTATGAACTTTCTGCGCGGATCAAATCTTAAAAAGATTTAAGAGTTTGCCAGAATATTTTCACATTAAACTCTTGAATATATTGAAGTAGAAGTTGCTAAACAGTGAGAGAGAGGAGATTAATAATAATTACAACATAATTTTATAGATGCTTGATAGATCATTGTTGAGTTTTTAGTATATATTATATAAAGAAGGTTTAATAAGTAATTGGTAAACTTTAGTTCAAGATGCCATCTTTATATGTTCTGCAGTTAGTAGTTTACTCTATCATATCACAGATATCATGCACCTTTTTCAGATTTCCTTTAGCTCTCACATATGATATAAATAACCTAAGCAGCAAACTACTCGTATATCTTAAGCCATGTAAATTTCTCTAGATTTCTCTCCCTCCTTTTTGTTCTCTCACATTTAATTTGATTTCGGTGCTGTAGCTTGGCCTGGGCTGACACTACTTGCTGCTATCATTTAGCAGAGCTGGGGACTCGAGTGTTTTTCATTAAAATCCTCCTCCTGGCAGGTGGCAGGCGTGGACAGGATACGCGCTGCCACCAGGACGGCTCCGTTTCGAGGCGCAAAACTTTGCTAATTACTGGGAAAATTTTCACAACGTGCATGTTCAACTTTTTTCGACTGTCTTCGTTGCGCTCTCTCTCTCACACTCTCACTGTGTCTCTTTCCCTCTTTCTTTTGGCATTTTTTAGGCATTCGCTTTGTTTGCTCTAGTTGCGAATAGATGAGGAAAGAAAGCAGCACCAAAAAAGAAGGTTACTATATAAGCAGGCGACACCAAGTTGGAAAATTTCCACGCGCCTGCGTTGTGCGGGTTGTGTGTGTGAGTGTGTGTTATGCGTGTAAGTGTGTGTGGTGTGCGAGTTCAATTTATGGTGTTGATTTTTTAATTGTGCGCGACAGAAGAGAAAGATCGCGCAGGACACGGCGTCGCTTAATTGGCTTATGCAATTAATGAGCCACTGCAAGGAAGCTGCTCCTCTCTCCCCTCTCCCTCTACTGTTGCTGCAGCCTTTGTTCCAGGCTTTCAACGTGCCCTGATTGACGCATCTTATGTCTATATGCTGGGAATCAGGAGACAATCGCAGACAGAATCGCCTCGTTATTTGGCCAGCACAAAGGAAGATGACAGACAACCGTACGATAAATATATATATATACCATGCATGATATATACCTGCTGCTGCTGGGGTAATTGCAGCGCAATACTTTAAGTTTTAATGCCAGTTAACGTTGCTCATACGCCCCGTCAGCAGACCACGCAGACTGCGACGAGTTTCTTATTAGCTGCAGTTGCTGCTGCTGCTGACCAGCCTCAAGTTTTTCGCTGGTCAATGCAGTTTTCGCCGTCAAAGGATAAGCTAAAGATAGATAAAAAAGACAGTGGGAGAAGGAGAGCAAAAGAGAGAAAAATAGGGAAAGGGGAAGGGCTGCTTGCACGCAGCTTGCATTCAAAAGCGCGCAAATCGCATTTTCTTGAGAGAAAATGTTGCTTCATTTGTGCCGTGCGGCGAATTGTGTAGAAAAATGTTTGAAAGGATTTCGCTGCGTGTGTGTGTGGGGCGGCAAATTGCAGACAAAAAGAGAGGGAGACTGAGAGAGAAAAAGAGGGAGAGGGCAAGCCATAAATGCAATTTGGCTGCAACTTCGACTCGCATTTTCCTTTGAGCATTGATGAAATGAGACATCAATTGATTTCCGCAATTGTTTAGCTTTAGCTGTAACCCGCACTCAAAGAGAGCTGAAATCTGATGAGGAGTGGCAGGGGGAGAGGAGGGAAGAATTACAGGTAAGGCCAAAGTCCTCTTGTAAGAGAACCCTTCGCTGGTTTAAATTGAAGTTCATCGAGCTGTTTTGTTGCGAATTTCAGCGGAATTTTCTGGTTTTGCAGCTGCTGGAAAGCTGCTTATGGCTCACTTGAAAAAGTTTCGAGGACGAAATAAACGGCCGCCATTCACGTGTAAGCGCAAAAATATGCTAATAATGACCATTCACTACTGCAACTATGCAGCAAATCGCTTAACCGACAACAACAGCAACAACAAGAACTGCAACAACTTTTGAACTGGCCAATTGCACTTGGTTTCAACAAGTCAGCGTACTCGAGTGGGATGTGCCAGGCGGGTTAATACCCTGGTAGTAGTAAATAATCAAAGTGGATTGTTGATTGTCGGTTTATCGGTATGCAGATAAGCAGAATACCCTGTAATGGTAAAAGAATCATGGCTGAAGTTTGTACTGATATTGTGAGGTAAGTTTGAAGGTTGTTTCAATACATATTCACTTCTGTTTGGATTATGCTGTGCTGCACAATACTCTTTAGCCTTTGCTGAAGTGTGTACACTGTTTACAGGGTATTCATTACACTTTTTAATTAAAGAATCTCTTTTAACGAAGGTTTTCACAAGCAGTTGACTGAGCCATGCACATACCCAGTAGCTGCACGTTTTTGTTAGGATTACAGGGTATCTTATAATGCTTTCTTACTAAGTATGCATATTGGAGTATGACTTGACACACAGGCAACTACCCTAAAGCCAGCATAACACCCCCAGCTTATTACTTCACTTAAATTACAGGGTATTTCTGAGTGTTTTCTCTACAATTAGTTAGACTGCATTCAGTAAAGCTGGTCAGGCAAGGCTAGCTCTCTCTTCGCTTACCTAACCTATGTTTTGCATTTTACAGGGTATACTTTACAAATCTGCTGTTGCCAATCTTTATCCGCTGACCCCCTCCTTCCCCCCCTCACTACTTGTATACATACATACTTTTGTGGCAAACTGGCGCTTATTTATAAATCATTTGATTGTCGGATTTTATTTGCCATCGGACGAGCGAGCTGCGAGCGTCGGAATTTCTATGCCAATAAGCAGCTTACCGGAAGTTGTAAAGCTGCAAATTTAGATTTCCGGCCGCAGCCGGCAGCAGTGGCAGCGGCAGAGGCGACGGCAGCATGGGCAGCCAGGGCAGCAAACGAAGCTGTAACGTTGGCTGAGCAACATTTTGTGGCAGAAACTTTTGCCACATTTTCATTGAATGCAGCTGTAGAAATTATGCCACGCCCACACTTCCTACTCCCCACTCCCCGCTGCTCTGTGGGTGCAACTATTTGTGTGAGGTAAGCAAAAAGTTTGTTTGCCAAGCACAACTGAAGCGAAGCCGATGCGAGCGATTTGAAAAGTTGCCATAAAAACCAAACCCGAACACGGATAATTGGCCCGATTGTGCCCGTGTCCGTGTCCGGGTGCATCGGGTGCTTCGATTATGTCATTAATCTGTCGGGCAGTAACTATATATGGAGTGACTGGCTCACACAAATCTGTCAGCCACACTAATGACTTGTGCCCCCTACATGTCTCGGGCCTATCTACGTGCCACATCGCCAGCTTGGACCAGACCGTGCAACGTTGCTGCTGTTTCATCTTTGCCACAGTGCTCCAGCTCCTTCTCCTCCTGCTCCTCTCCTTCTGCTGCACACTCTCGACTCGCTTGCAACGTGCTCTTTTTTATCGACAAACTGCAATCAATTTTTACAAATGGGATTATTTTAAAGATCCTCCTGCAGTTGCTGCTGCTGCTGCTACTGCTGGTAAAACGAATTGTAATTTGTTTTTCCATGCATTTGTTATTGTTCTCGCAGCGCAGTCTTAGTGAAGTCACCACATTATCTTCTATCTGCACCCATAGCGGGCAGCAGGGGCAGCAAAGGGACCTGGCTGCCTTTGCCAGGTGCGCTCTCTGCCTCGACTCGACTCGACTCGACTTCGCATTGCAAAGCAGCTTTCGATAGAGATTTATGCTTGTTAGTAGTTTTGCTCATAAAAATGCATTTTTATTGCTTTACTCTGTCTCTCTACATCTCTTCCCTCTTCCCCTCTCCCTCTCTTCTTCGGTCTATATTTCTATTTCTACCTTCCCTTGCTACCGTCTGCGGCTTTGAATATTGAGTTAGTCGAGTCGCTTTCCACGTTTGCGTTTTTTCTTTGCTCATTTTCCTGGCTGTCGCTATATACGATTCTCTATATCGAACATATATATATATAGCATTTTTGGGCGCAGTTTTGCTGGCGGCATCGGCTCGTAAAAAGCGTAATCAGAAAAATAAATAGGGCCATAAAATAAGTCGGTATCTTTTATGGCCATTCCGCATTGGAATTAAGCATGAAGCGAACGCGAATGTCGCCTAAAATGCAAATAACTTGCTTAACTTTTACTCGACTCCTGGCAAAGGTGTCGCGTAATTTGCACTTGAGCCACGCCCCCCTTCCCCCGCCCATACCTTTGCCAGGCTTAATTCCTTAATAAATTTCCGAATTCCTGCAAAGGGTTTGCAGGTACAGAGAGAGAGATTTTATTATTTTTCTATGAGCTCATAAAGAGCACACCCGAAATACATTACACTTTTTTCCCTGCATATATATATCCCTATATAGTATATAGTCACATCGTAATTTGCGCACATTAATAGCTTTTTAATGCATTTTTTCGTCGGTGCCCTGTCAATATGAAGTATTTAATTATTTCGAACAATTCAACCCATCATAAATTGTATTGGCAAAGGAGAAAGAGAAGAGAGGGAGGAGAAGGTGGAGGAAAGGCAGCCATGCGATTTATCACGAACATTGCGTAATTGATAATGCCGTCGTCTAGCTCTTTGTTCTGCTCTCTCTCATGTTGATTAATTACCGCAATGATGATACTACAACAACAACAACAGCAGCAATTCGCAACAAAAACACGACGAACTTATTGCTTCAAAAAGTATCCAAATATTTTTTGAAAATTTCAACTCGTGATTTATGTCAAGTCTTTTCGCGTGGGGAAAGGGGGTTGAGTGTGAGTGAGATGGCTGAAGCATTTGATTTTGCTGTCTACTCTGTCTTTCACTTTGATTTCGCTTGTTGTTGTCTTTGTTCTTGTTCTTGTTTGGCTAATTAAAAACGGCAAAGTTGTGCGGCGCAGGCAGAGACAAAATTAAATTATGTTCAATTTAATTTTATGGTCAGAAGTTTGGGACACATTCCCAACCACAAAAAAAAAGTGACAAGTACAGAACAGGCAACCATTGAGTAAGCATGAGTCGTATATACCCTGTAGAAAACTTGAAAGTGGATAATGTTTGTATTATTTAGCATATGTTGAGTGGGAGACTGTTTCGAAATAGATTTCTGTACTAAATATGAATAGTTTAATGGATTAAGGGAACAAATTAAAGCATTACAAATTCGAATGTTTGTTAACAAATTTGTAAGGGAAATGGAAATGGAAAAGTATAAAAATTTGTATACACTTTTAAATCATTAAATTTTGAAGCAGATTCAATAAAGGGACGAAATTATAAATATAATTTCCTATTTACATATAATTATTTTTAAGGAATTTATAAATTTTCTCTACCCGCGAGTTGGGTGTCTAATAATATCATGGGTTAACAAGAGTTCAGTCACAGTTGGTAACCTTGTAGTTCACCAACCTGTCAGGTTGTATATCTCCTAACTGATTTAATATTTTTTATATTAGATACAGTTATATCTAGAAAAAAACACATGTGTCAACGCTTTTATAATCAGTTATTACGGTAGATGTTGCAATTAATTGTTGTTGTTGCTGTTGCTGATATTGCTGGTTGTTGTTGCATTATGCCATTTATCAGAGCTCAGCGCGTTTTGTACTTGTCGTTGTGGTTGTCGCCGTAATGTTGTAAAAATGTTGCACATAAAACAACAACTGAGTCGGCAAAATGTGGCAAGGCGAGGCAAAGCTGAGCTCGCCCCGGCTGCTCGGCAGCTTGGCAGCCTGGCAACTCTGGCTGATATCAAACAACATGCCTTTTGTTTTGCACTTGAACTTAATTGCAGCGTGGCAGGGCAGAGCAGGGCGGCGGGGGAGGAGTAGCAGGGGCAGGAGCAGGTCGACAGCCACAAGCAGAACCAGTTGCAGACCAAAACCCGACGCAGGTTTAGTTGACGCGACGTCAGGGCTGCGGTAGAGGAGTAGCGGCAGTAGAAATATAAATTGCATGTGAGCAGGGCAACCATTACCTGATACACACACACACTCGCACACACACATTCGCACTGACACACACACACTGGCTCAAAAGGAAATAGGGGCCTCGCATACAATTGAGAGCAAAGTTTTCGCTGTGCGAGCAGGTTTATGTGTCTGCAGCAACTGTGTGTGTGCCATGAGTGTGTGTCATATGTGTGTGTATCGGGTGTATGTGTGTGTATGTCGGTTGTCTCTTGTGTGTAATTAAACAGTGCTGTTGGCATAAAATAAAATATAAGCACAGTCGGCTACAACAACAACACCAGCAAGGGCTGCAGACAAGCTGAGCCAGAGCGTGAGAAAGACAGCGAGTGAGGGCGAGAGAGGGAGAGAGAGGGGCTGTGGGCCGGGCAGCCGGGCATGGCAGTGTGAAGGGCAAAAACGGAAACGTACAAAGCATAGCATGAAATTTTCTTGTCTTGGCATCCTGTCGCCGGATATGTTGCCTCAATATGGCCGCCGGATGAATGATGCACACGCACACACTCAAACACACACACACAGAGAGGGAGGGAGAAGGGTAAAGAGTGAGTGAGTGCGAGATAACTATAACACAATCGCATTTACAGCTGAGACGCAGCAGCAGCTCCAGCAGCAGCAGCAGCAGCGAGAGACACAATGGATATTTTATTGTATCGAGAGCTGCTGGAATTGGATTTATATGGATTTGATATTGTTTAAAATTTTGCAGCTATAAAGAATTTCTTAGACCATTAGTTTGTCACTTGAAAATTTAGTGCAGCACACAATTGTTTTGTTTGATACCCTGTAAGTAAGCGGAAGGGAGGTTCATGGCAGGTAGTTTGAAGTTAGGTTAAGGACAAAGATCTTGTTGGTAATTTAAAGTAGTGTTATACAAGAGTATAATAGAGTAGTATAACAGTAGTATTTCATTTGGTGTTATACTAGAATATAATAGAGTAGTAAAAGAGTAATAATCATTAAAAAGATCAATGTATTTTGTTGTTTGGGGATTGAAATGAGATGCATAGAAGTTTTGTATAACAGTTATAATAGTAATCAAGTCAGAAGTTTAATCAACTTTAAAGCCTTTACATTCAATACGTTGAACTGTCACAAAGATGTAGAGTAGTGTGTAACAGTTGTATAACAGCTGTATAACAGTTGTATAACAATTGTATAACAGTTGTATAACAATATACTAATTTTAAAATTTATACTAATTTTAAAATTTCACAAATAATTCATAATTTGTTCCACTTTACAAGGCACTTTCACGTCCAGCATGCCCTGCTACTGCCTTCCGGTGGCTCGTATTGTGCTGCCTACAGCGATTGCTTATGAAATGCTATGCATGTAGATTGTTTTCTGCTCTGACCCCCGGCAAATGTGTTGGAAAAAGCAATTGATGTAATATTGCTCGGTTAACTGGGGAAGAGGCGGAGGCAACTTGGGCGTGGCAGCCAAAGCAATTTACAGGGTGATTGCCAGGCGCAAATGAAATGGAATTGCTGAAGTGCCCGGCAAGCTCTGCAGGGAAATAAAAGTGCAAACTGGCGGCATTAATACATAAAATATACATACTATATATATATTAATATATAGTATAATATATCTGTATATATATTGTACATATATATATCTCTCTATCTATCTCCTCTCTCTCTCCCTATAGAGTGCACTCTTTGAGCTGACTGAGTCTATTGCAAAACTAATATAATCTTGCAAGCTCGCAAACTTTTATAATTCTCTTTCTCTCTCGCTGCTGCTGCTGTTGCTGTCTGTCGCCTGATTGCAAAATAAATGCGCAGCAAATGCATTTAGAGAACTTTTCGAAAACTTCCTCAGCAATTGCAACTCTAAGTTGCAAGTCTGCATCGACTTCTTTTTTAAATCATGCGACGCACTTAATTTTCCAGAAACAAAAACCAATCAATTCAGGCTTATTACGCCGATGTCTGAGCCTCTATGTGTGCCTGTGACTGCGACTGTGTGTGTGTGAGTTATTGTGCACATAACCGAGAGTAATAAAATGCAGCTACGAAATAAGTATTTACGCGCCCTATGTCAATAACACGAGCAAATAGCATTCGCTTTTGTCATTATTTGTGTACCCTGTAGAGAAGAAAATGCAGAGGGTGCTTTAGTTGACAGCAAGTTGCACATAAATTGCATACAAATAATGATTCAATGCAGGCTGACTGCAGTTTTCATTTAAGTGAACTACCCTCTCTGAACACTCTGCTCTTTCTACTCCACAGGGTATTCTCTATTCGATCACTTATAGTTTCTGCAGCGAAAAAAACTATTAGTTTCTATGTAGCACACTTTTCGGCGCTGATTGTTGTAAATGTTTTGTTGTCGCTGTTATTCGGTTTTATTTGGCAATTAAAACCGATTTCCGAAAATCGCCTCAGGCTACAACAGCACCTCTCTCCCGCCTCCACTTGCCCCTCCCCTTTCCCCCCTTAAACTGCCAAGCAGCTGTCGTAAAAGTCACGCACCATAAAACTGACAGCTGTTAAAATGTTCATGGAGGAAACGAAAGTAGAGCAGCGGGTACTGGGGATCAGAGAGGGACGAAGGCTATTTGCATCTGTGTGTGTGCGTGTGTGTGTGCTGTGTAGTTTGATGACTTAATGCGCTATTAACCTACCGCCAAGCATTAAGATGCCATTGCGATTCGCACGGAGCAACCATCGGATGAGCAATTTCCACTCAAGTTAATCATAATATCAACTTTATTGGACCCAGATCGATAAACCGGCAGAGCAATTGTGGCTGAAGTAGTTGGCGAAAATCGAAAACGGAAAGTATTATGGGCATTTTTGAGATAACAGAAGAGGATACAGCAGAGAATATACAGCTTTTTATATAGCGTAATGCCTTTACTGATACTAAGGCTAAGTTTTTACTAAGGATGGCATCAATCTTTTACGATATTTATATTTATCGATAGACTGCAGTTTGATTGATGTGAAAATCGAAAGCGAAAAATATTATACAAGTGTATATTATAAAAGTATTCTGTAAATTGCAATATCTTTACTGATACTTAGGCCAAGTTTCAACTAAGGAAAGGCCATCCATCCCGTTTCCGATATCTGTACTTATCGATAAATTACAGCTGGATTCTAATGATAATCGAAATGGGAAATGTTACAGCTGCTTTTTGACAGGCATTTAGCTGTTATATATCAAACTATATATCAAATATCTGCTCTGACACTTAGGTTAAGCTTCAACTGCCGATGGGCCCCATATGCATTGATATTTGGCTTTATTTCCGCCACATTTCAGTTTTGTCGTTTCCGTTTTTCGCATTTTCGCTTATAGCATGTGATAATTTTGGGCTGCATGGCCGAAATTTTGGGTGTACTACTGCAAAATGTCCATGCAAATAGCAGACGGAACTTAGGCGAGCTGTTTGACGGGGCGTATGATGAATGTGTGGAGAAAGGGAAGGGGAGCAAGCATAGAGTGAGTGTTAATGTGCGTGAAGGGATGGGCAAATGAGAAAGCCAGTTCTGTAACACACACACTCACTCATGAACACACACTCTTGCACACACACACACTCATAGACGGGCGTCTCTTTATGGCGACAGCATCGATAAGTTTGCTGTTTATTTGTTTTGCACTTAAGCCGCGCCACTAATTTATTGGGGCCACGTGTAATGCCGGCAATTATTGAAAGCGTGAGCCAAATAAAAATATATGGCAATAAGCAAGCCTGTCTGCGTGTCGCTGAGTGTGTGTGCTGGTGTGTGTGTGCCTAGATGGCCGCACAACAAATTGCAGTTGCCCGGCACGTTTTGGGCTAACAAATCACAAGCAATTATAGAAAATTTAAGAAGAAATCGCCGGGCACAGTAGCCAAGGCAGGATAAGCATAGGTCCGTGCATACTTATACACACTATACAAGTGTATACTATATATATAGAGCGAGCGTGGCACAGCTGATGTTGACACGAAACACGAAGCGAAACTTTTATTTCTCGTTTATGCTTTATTTTCGGGGCCATTTTCTTGTGACAGCCAAATCGAAAACGCTCAGCGATAAGTGCTGAAATATATATCCTGACAGTAGCGACAAGTCTCGACAAGTCTGCGGCCATTGCGTAAGCACTTTATGGGCCTCGTCTGGTCGGGTCGGGGTCGGGGTTGGGCTGTACATGAGCGATTATCGCCGTGTTCTACATATTTGTGTTCATTATAAGAGATTACTGCTCGAAATCGTTTTGTAATCCGATGCGAGTGCCAACTGACACCGCTCACATGTGTCACTGTATTAGGTCGTGCACTCTGTCCCCCTCTCTCTCTCTTCCTTTCTGGCTCTCGCTCACCATAAACTACATTAATTTGCATAATTGCACTCAAGCGTGTTTAATTTGTATTTATTGCATTATTACGCATATCGCGTAGTTGCCGCAAATCGCGCCGCATCGCATCGCATTGGCGCATTGTGGCGCCACCACTGCCTGCTGCTAGCTGCATGTTGCATGCTGTGCCACAGCGCTAATAACGGGAATAGGCATCGATTTCGGGTTCGTTGATGTGCAGCGGATTGATTAGGCCATGCGATACGAGCAATTTTCGTGGATGATGGCGAAATTGAGTTGTTGTTCGGGGTAATGGAAATTGATTGGAAAAGCTGTGTGAGTTTGTTTATAGGAGGTGTAAGAAGGCGTGGTCGATCATATATAGTGTTTGGCTTTAAGTCTATGTCTTGATCTGCCTGCCAGTTTATCTGTCTGTCTTTCGCACTCTCTGTAAATCCAAGTTATCTATCTGTCTGTCTGTCTTTCTCTCTATATATTTTTTGTATGTCTACCTATCTATCTGTCTGTCTATCTATCTTTCTGTCTGCCTGTCTGTTGTCTGTCTGTTGTCTGTCTGTTGTCTATCTGTTGTCGATCTGTCTGTCTGTCTGCCTGCCTGCTTATCTCTTTTATTAATCTTCACCCTTCACTATCTGCTCATTGCTCTTACTCTAGCTTTTTCTTCTTCCAATCCATTTCTGTATATTCTTATCAACCGTATTATCTGTCTCGCTGCATGCCTTGGTCCATATGCCTTGATCTCCCATAAATAGTTCTGTATATCTCTCAAAACCATAACAATATCAGCTTTGGCATGCAGTTTCCTGTAGTATATACGCACATCAAATGTATTTTAAATTAGAAGTATCTCACGCACTTCAACATTAACTCAACGCATTGCCTTAGCTGCAGGACAATTTGCACAAGTAGCCGATATAAACGCAAATAAAATTCGTGTTAATTATTTAATTAAAAGTTACATCCGCCCAGTCGCATTGCACAGCCCACTTCCTCCTTCCCTGTCCCTCTCTCCTCTTTATCCTTCTCCCGCACTTGGCATTTTGTTTCAAGTGCAAAGCCCACACGCAGTGAAAAACTTTAGGGAACTGTTTGTATTGCTATGCAGCTCTGTGCGTGGCGTGTATGTGTATGTGGAGTGGGTGTTTGTGTGTGTGTGTGGAGTGGGTGTTTCTGTATGTGTGTGTGTGTGAGGGTGTGTTGTTTTTGCTGGCTTGTTTTTTTCACTCTAGAGTTAACATGCAAAAACTTGTCTCGAAAGTTTTTTGGGGATAAACTGAGAAGTTTTTATTAAGTTGCGCCAACTGCAATTGCGATGTTGTTGTTGCTGTTGTTCTTGTCCTGCTCACTCGTATTTAGATTGCGCCAGCCCACATGAAACTCATTCAAATCAAATTACAGGCAGCCTCCCCCCTCCCCCGTCTTCAGAACTTCTCAAGCAACCCTCTCCCCACACATAATTAACGCAGCGCGAGGGTGCTGCCGACGACGGGCAAGATTGATGCGTATGATTAATCTTTGCAGCAGTTTAAAGTACACTCAGGAGCTTCATTAATTCTTGGCCCCTTCACACACACACACTTGACTGCCTTGCGAGTGAGTGTGTGTATGAGTGTGTGTGAGTGCGTGTCATAAAGGATCTTTGTTTGCCGCACACACCTAAACAAAACATAAGTGAGCAATTAGCAGCTCATTAGCCCCGACAATGTTAACACTCACAAAGCATTTCCTAAGACTTTCCAGCTTCCAACTCTCTCTCTCTCCCTAGTGGCAAACCGAAAAGGATCTCTTAAGATTTCCCTCCCACTCTAAGTCCCCCCTTCTCACTTTCGTGTCCCTTGGGCCTCAAACATTGCTTAAACATTTGCGCCATTTGCCTTTGAGGCAGAGGCAGCGCAGGCAGAAGCAGCAGCGAGTGCACATAAATATTTTTCGCACCGCGTGTAACTTTCTCAACTTTTTATTAAATTCTCGGCGATTTTTTGTTGCCCCCTACCCCACCTCCCTGCTTGGTTCCCTTTCCTTTGGGCGTGCAACAATCAATTACGGCTCCGGCATTCCGGCATCTTATGCGCACCGACATTTATGGTTATTGTTTGGCAGCAAAGAAAAATAAACTTATTTTTTTTATTATTATGTTTTCTTCGCTTGCTGTGTAGGACAGAGGGGGAGTGGCAGTGAGCTGTAAGGGCGGTGGGGGAACACCGCAGCTCGACAAGGTAGGCCAGGCCAAAAAATGATTGCAAGAGTTAAAATTAAAAGCAAATGTAAAATCATATTTCTATGTGTAAACTTTCGCCACAGGCCCCGAACGAATGCGCGCTCTCTTTCACACCCTCTCTTCCCGTTTCTCTCTCTCTCACTCGCTCTCTCTGTCTCGCGGCAAGTAAAACAAAAGTTTTTTAATAAAATGTTTGCGTTTGCCAGTGCAAAAGTTTGGTGCGGCAAAAAATGCGAGTGCCCGCAGCAACAGAATCGGCATCAAAAACGGAATGGAAACCGGAGCAGGCGCAGCCTCTGCCGCTGCTTGCGCCTCTGCTCGCGCCATGGCCACGTTCACGTCCAGGGCGTAGGCCAGCCAAAAGGTAATCGAGTATGAAAATTGAAATCGAAGTTTCATACAACACACAAAGCGGTAGAGGCGTAATCAAAACGCGCAGCGCGCACTGCCAAAGACAATTGCTCTGGCGCACGCGGCGTATGCGTGTTGTGTGTGTGTGTGTGCCGAGTAAACTGAGCGCTGCGGGCATGAAATTTAAAGTTTCATTGTCAAATAGGAGAAGAGAGTGGGAGGCAGAGGGCGGTAGAGAAAAGTGAGAGCAGAGGAGGCATGAGGAGAGAACGAAGTCGAGAGAGCAGATAAGACAGGATAAGAGAGAGGAGAACAGAGAGTGAAGGGAGATAGAGTGAGGCAGATACTGAGTGTGAGTAGTAGCAAAAGTCCATTTGGCATTATCGACGATTTGGCAAATTTGATAAATCTTATCACTGCGGGCAGCATCGCAAGGCGTGGCGGAGGGAGGCGAGTGGAACTCAAGCTAAACTAAAGGGCGATGCGCAGATTGAAAATTTATTACATTTTTATTGCCTTAATGGGCGCGATAATCGAAAATTTATTTAAAAGTGCCAAGTTGTCAGTGCGCTGCAGGGCGTGTTGGCGACTCTCTGGGGAAAATAGGTGGATGGGGGCGTGGTAGCATTTGATTTGTGGCAAATATTTGCAGGGTGGGGAAGGTGCAGAGGAAGCAGATGATTTTGGACTCTATCTAGCTTAAAGCTGACCTTGAAATGGGAGAATAATTTTGAGTGGAGTGTATAACAGAATAGCAGAATAGCAGTATAACTGTATACCAGTATGCCAGTATAACAGTTTACCAGTATAACAGTTAAAGCAGAAAGGCAATGAAGAGAGCTAATGAAGAAGACTTTGCTCTAGTTCAAAGCTGAAGAGAAACACAAAACGAAAATTCAACATACATCAACATTCAACATATGTACATATTTGCATTTGTTTTACAGGGTATCTCAAAGTCGACTGGTCAACACACACCTGTTTTCATCGGCTCCTCTGCCTGGTAGTTTATTATTGCACCAAACACTATGTGTGCTGTATAACAGTCTGTTCGTATAACAGTATAACAGTCAGTCAGTATGACAGTATAACAGTATAAAAGTTTGTCTATATGGCAGTATAACAGTTTTTCCGTATAACAGTATACCAGTTTGTCCATATAACAGTATAAGAGTTTGTCCGTACAACAGTATAGCAGTTTGTCAGTTTAAGTTGTTTGTTTGTTAGTCTCAATCTGCCAATCTCTTTAGATTATACCAGTAAGATGCAACGTACAGGGTATCTGCTGCACAACTACCCACAACTTGACACTCGCTATTTGTCTTCGGGATGAATGTATACAACTTTATTATAACATATCACGCCTTTTGGCAATACAAATATTGCAGTTAAGCTGCAGGTAACCAACTGCAAATAGGCAATACGAGTAAACGCCAGAGAACAGCAGAGACAGAGAATGCGAAGGAGACAGAGAAAGAGCTAGGAGAGAGAGAGAGAGGGAGATAGCTAGCTAGTGGTTGGCTCACACGCTGAAGCCGTAGATCTATGGCGCTGTTGGCATTGTAAGCGGCTTACATAGCACCAAAAATGTTGTTTGCATTTGAAGTTTTAAGCCACAAACTGGCTGGCTGCATGTGTGTCTGTGTGTGTGTATCTGTGTGTAGGTCTATATGTGTTTGTGTGACTGTGTGTGTATGAACAATTGCTGCAAAAACTTGATGGCATTCATTAAATAAATATTACTCGTATACTCGTATTATTATTATTATTATTATTGTTTGCACTCGCTAAGATTACAACATTGGCAAGGGGAGGCGGGAAGTGCGAGGGACGCTTGCATTATTAATGACTATTTAAATAAAAGGCAGCATCAGTAGCTAAATTAAGAGCATTTTCATTTAAATAAATATGCATAAATGAGCATAAATGGAGGGAGAGAGAAGCAGACCGCTCTCTCCTCCTCTTTGTGCTCATTTAATGAAGGTGTGTTCTGAGAAAGGAAATCGATGGGAATTGATTTAAGCCTCTTAAGTTTGAGTTATCACCAGTTTAATTTAATGTTGTTCATTTATTTATATACTTTACTCTTTTATATTTAATTTAAGTCGTCTTCTGCTAGCAAAACACCCTGTTAATTATGTAAACACCCAAACCTATCCACAGTTTCTTATGAAGCTTATATAAATTTAGCAACGCTTTAATATTGTTTATTAATTATTTAAAAAGTTTATAACTGCTACAATTACTACTTATTTATTTCCACAACAAATTCTGGCATTTTTCCTTGTCGGAACACCCATTTTAATGACATTTTTGTTGAGTAGTTTTGCATTATTTGTTTGTACGACAACAGCTGCCGCTTTTGGACTGCAACAGAAAATGATATGTGAATACTAAATGGCCTGACAAGATTGCAAATTGACACATGCAATTTGGCCAAAAAGGTTTCTGGCCCATAGCCGTTGGCCATAACCGTTAGCCACATAACCGTTAACCTGCATAACCGTTTAGCAGCTGCTCGAGCGATTTATAAACTGCAATCGAGGCTCATCAGGCGCAGCAGCTGCGCAGAGCGTGCGCTGATTTCATTTTAAACTTGGCTGTTGCAAGTGGTGCAAGATTCCCCCCCCTCCTTCATCTCCTTGCCCTACCCTGTTGCAAATGCGCAAAGTTTTTGGGGCAAAATGCAGCCAAGTCAATCGGCCAATCGCAGTTCAAAGTTCGCAGGCCAAGCTGCTTTGCCTGATTTGCCAGCCCGATCAATGGCAATGCACAGACAAAGTCGGCTTGGACTAAGTATGTGTGTGTGTATGTTTGTGTGTTTCAATCGACCAATGATAAATCTGGCCTGCAATTAAAGTTTTTTCTGGTCGAAATCTTGCGCAAAGCGCATTAATTTCTCTGCAACGCATAACTAATGATTTAATTGTCTTGCCCGCAGCATAAAACTCTCTGATTATTTGCAATGCAAATATCCTTTAAACATGCAGCAACACTGATGAGGGGGAGGAGCGGAAGGAGGGAGAAAGTTAGGCAGGGAGAGGCAGGCTTTTCAGTTAAATGCAGCAGTCTCTCTTTAAGCCTTTGGCTCGACTGCAATTAAAGGCAAATAAATCGCATATAAGCTGCAAATGAGCTGAGGTATTAGGCAAGTCAATTGGGGCGGGCAGGAACCTTTAAAGTTTAATTACGACTTACAAATAAGGCAGTTGAAACTACGGGTAAGGCAGTAGATATCCTGTAAATTAACGAACAGATGTTGAGATCTTTAGCTAAGGTTAATTACCTTTTATGGCATCGAATCAATGGATCAGTGAAGGTTATCTTAATGTAAACTTTGTAGGTAGACGCACTTTGAACACCCTATAAGTTCAGAAAAGTATATTTAAAGCAGTAACTGCGACTGTTTCTTATAAACTTCAAATGTGCAGGTGATCAAGTGCTCCAAACAGGGCATGCAGCAGTTGATTGCACTGTAAACACCCTGTAAATTTTACACCAAACTAAGTAAAAGCTAAATCCAGACATATCTCTTACACTTGCAAAGAGCATAAACTAAAGTTGTATATATATTTAACTTTCTGTAATTAGGTAATTACAGCCTCTGAGATATCCTGTGACTGTTGCCACAATTTTAAATCAAGACCTTACCTAACTTTAAGATGATACTGAAGTGCCAGCTAAGTAGTTCAAGTCCCAGTGCGAAACTTCAACTTAAATTGGGCAATGCGTGATTTCCCAACTTCAAAGCACACTCTCTCTTACTCCCTCCTCTTCTCTTTCTCCTCTCCTCTCCTTCACCCTCCTTTCCTTCTGCCAGCTCTGCCTGCTCTCTCCCCCCTCCACCTCTCCCACCTCTACTGTTATAATTATAGCTGCAAATCCCAATCCACTCATTCCCCTTACGCCCATCGCTCATTATTACCCTGGTGCTATAGAGAATCGTTGTTTCGTCAAACACTTTTCCAAAAGATTTTCCACATTCTCGAGGTGCGAACGCGTTGCCAACTTTGTGCTATAAACATGATTATGGCGTCGCGTCCGACATACTTTAATGGACAGCAACAGCAGAAGCAGCAGCAGCAGCACAGCAGAAATTGAAATACAGCTCCCTGTGCTGTGCGTTTTTTGGCAAACGATGGGCGGACTGAGCGGTAGGCGGGGCCAGGCCAGGCCAGGCCGGGGGGCAGTGTGTCCATTGGGGGCTCTAGCGGCAAAGTTGCAACATTTTTCACTGCCTACTTCGCGGCGGCGTCGCTTGCTCGACGGACTCGTTGGCCGACAGCGAAATGGCCATAATGTCATTTAATTAAACGCCTGAGAGCTGTTGGTAGTTGGCCAGCCACGCCCCCTACCCCCTACACAGGCTCCTGTTTGCTGTCGCTGTTGTTGTTGTTGTTTTTGGCGGTTAGCGCTGGCTAAACGGTTAACCAAAGTTGGGAGGCAGCGGTCCCACAGCGACGCAGAACTCTAGCAGAGCAGGGGCAAAGGAATGACAGAGTGAGGTAGGGGGGAGGGGTTGGTACCCGCTCAGCTCTCAGTTCTGTCGACTGGGCGTGAAACAGTCGAGCAATTTACGTTCATTTGCATAGATATTAAAAATTGTTAGGAAGTCATTAGGAGGCATCAGTCAAATGACGCAACCTGCATATAAATGAAGCATAATTTTATTATAAGCAGCGCCCGGAAGGTCAACGAGAGAGCCGCAGGGGGAAGGGCAGGGAGGTCTGTTGCGCTGACGGAGAGAGAGGCGGAGAGAGCGTGTTCGCCTATGGCCGTATTAATTATTAGTTTTAATTGCGTTTTGTTTGCTCAGCTGTTGTATCGGGGACTCTGTGATCCCAGCAGTCAACTGCGGGTTTGGGATAGGGGGATATGGATATTATTTAAATTTCCACCAGAGACCAGGCTCACACACATGCACGAGCACACACTCTCACACACACACACACACTAACCCCCGAAATGGTGTGCAATTAAATACTTAAACCATAATGTATTTTTCACAAGTTGCGCAATGTTGACCATTTTCGGGTTGTGGTTTCCCGGGCTGCTTCAGGGCAACCCTGGCAGTGCAAATTACCAGCACAAAGTGTTGTTCATTCGACAGGCAACCCATGATCCTGCACCTCCCCCCCCACCATCCTTTCTCCTCAGCTGAGGTCCCTTTTCTTAGCCGCAAGTCAAAAGCTTCACCACAAGCAATTTTATGAAATTTGTTAGCAAATTTTTCAAGCTCAAGCCAAGAATCACTATTCCTGATGTGGTTCTTTGTCTGCTCCAGTGGCTATCCTAAGTTACTCCACCTACCCCTACCCCTGCCACCCACACTCCCCTCTCTATTTCCGGCTTCTTTTTGGCCTTTTTGCTTTGGCTTATCAAATTTTGTAATTACATTTTTCGCATGCGGCTGCTATGGCAAAATATTTTGGATGCGCCTCATCTATTTATATGTTTGTGGTCGTTCTTTTTTTTCCAGTTCTGCTTCTGCCTGTGCCTGTGCTTCGAGTTACAGTTATTTGCTCTCACGTTCAACGATATCCACATCCAGTTCTGTTGCTGCTTCCGTTTCCGCCGCCGTTTTCGATATTAAATGGCGCGCGTAATTAGATTTTAAATTTATTGTATTCCTACTCTCCCACTGCCTCTACCTCTCATTCTCTCGCCCCTCACTCCTACTCTCTCTCTTTCTGAATCTGCTTGTTTGCTTTGTTTCGCTTTGCTTTGGCTGTGTGCACAGTGCGAGCGAACAATGCAAATGCTGCAATAAATAAATACACAAAACACGACTGCGAATTCCAATGCGATATATTGGCTCGATTTCCCAGGGGGGCAACATAGCGGGGGGGGAGGCAGCATCGCTTTTGGATAGCCGAAATTGTTAAAAAATCGTTAAAGCCACTTCAAAATGTTGGCATTAGTTTGGGGACTGAAATATGACCGAAATATGCGGCAACGGAATTAGTTTCTAAAAATTTCCCAGGCACTGTGGACAAAAGAGGGAATTGATGAAACTCTTCAGTTAACTAATTTCAAATAATTTGTTAAATATGTTTAAATGCAGTTTGAGTATCTACATAATGCTTGCATTTCTAAATATTAGTTATAAAAATTGTTATTTTAATTTATGACTGAATTAATTCATTAAATGTTTTTACATTTCTCTTCATCACGCAAGTTTGCTTAGTTTGCATTCAAATAATATTTAAAATATGTTAGAGTAAAGTGAAAAATATTTAACATATTTTACATTAATTTATGCGTTTTTTAGTTACCTCAGTAATTTTTATTGCAATTTATTTTGGCATTTTTAAGCAGCTTTTTTAAATTTTTATGCACAGCTCTCGCAATTAAAACGCAGGAATTATTTCAGTGCGTGGAAAAAAGTCGATTAATATTAAAGCTCTTATGGCGCATTTATTGCTGAATGTATTTATATATAAATAACGATATATGTAAAAATATAAATATGAAATGAAATCAATTGATTTAATTAAGTGGAATGCTGGCGCACAAAATGCCAAATCTTTCGCATGCATTTTCCAGTGATTTATTGACTGCACACAAGCTGCCAGCTCTCGCTGTCTCTCCCCCTCTCACTCACTCACTCACTCTCCTTGTATTCTTCTTGCAAAGAGTTTGAACTTTTGGCCACAATGCTGCGGGCGCTTTCGCAGCGTTTTCATGCACTGTCACTGTCGGACTCCTTCTCCGCCTGACCACAGTCGACTGACAGCGTGCGCCGCGGGCGGCAGTTTCCTTCACACCAAATAATTATGCACAAGTATCTGTGTGTGTGTGTGTCTGTGTGTGCGTGCTGCCAATTGCACAGCGTGTTAACCAGGTGGCGTGAGTAATGAGCGCTTAATAAGGCTGCCTATGCCATATTTTCAGCTGCGCCGCAAAGTATGCTTTATATAATTTTCACCGGTCCCAAACAGACAGTCACGCACACACACAGCTGTATACACATTTGCATATATATACAAGTATATCTGCATATATAAATACGCGAAAATGTCTGCATATTTAATGTGCAACAGTTTTCAAAATTTCATAAATCACCGCGCTCGGTTGAGCTGACGCGGCGCTGTCAGGGCCCGCCTGCCGGCAGTCAACTGGCATCCCGTGCATGATATGATATATGATATGCCAGCGAGGGAGGGAGACAGATAGATATGGAACTGGGAGTGGGGCTGGTGTGTGTGTGTGTGTGGGGTAGTAGGGTTCGTCTTAACTTGTTTACACATGTTTAAAACGCAAATGAGCCGTAAAGCGCTGATAATGCAACAAACTGACAATTGCTGCCACATTGTCGGACGAAGCGCTTTAAAAGCGAGACAGCACAAGAGTGGGGAAGTGAGAGAGGGCGATAGTGAGCACAGCTTGCACTCAAATTAAGTTGCAAATATTTACTTGATGCCCGATAAATGGTATTATCTTACGTTACGCGCTGGACTTTTGCTTTGTTCGCTGAAGTATTTCATGGCATGCGATAGAGTCGTTACGCAGCAGCTCTCCCCCTCTCTCTCTCTCTCTCTCCTCTCTCTCATTCTCATTGTCTCTCTGTCTTGCGGCTAGAGTTCAAGTAAATCAATGCGCGGGCTGGCAAGGCAGCTCAAATGATGCGTTCGCATCCCGCATCCTGTCGCTGAGTGGCAGCGCCAGCAATCGTAAACCTTCTGCATTGCTTTATCCACATGCCAGCACATTGACCAGGGCCACGCCCCCACGCCCACAATCGCACGGAAACCACAGCTGAGTGCGCGTCTGCCTTAAATCGTATTCCATTGCGATAGCCGAATCAATTCCAGCTGCCAATTCCAACGGCCAATAAAATTTTAACGCAAATGTTGCGTATTTTAAATAAATCGCCGGAAAAACGAAATTGAGATCAGCCAGGGCAGCTGCCAGTGAAGATACTTGGCAAGGGCACTAACTATATATTTGAATGAACTGATTTATCTACAGTTATAACAATTAATTGCAGGATTTTCAGTTGTTACAGCAACTGCGAGTGATCGCTGAGTCGAGAAGGTGTTCAGCAACTTTGAAACTATTGTACATTATATCATGTTTGAATTGATATAGTACGGTTAATATTAAAGATACTTACTTAATTTTTGGTGTGTATATCACATACGATCTCAACATAATATGCTGCAAGTTTGAAGAAGATTCATTGTGGGGTTCCTGAGTTAAATGTGTAATATTAGTTTAATACCATAGCTACTTACTAGATTTTCGTTATGTACATTATATGATATCTCAACATTATATAATGAAAATTTCACGTTGATTTATAGAAGGGTTACTCAGTTACAAAAGCAAAGTTGGGAAAAATGAAGTTTGTAATTGAAATTAACAATGAAAATGTGTGGGCGAGCCATTAATTTGCAGTAGCTTCAAAGTTTTATAATTATCATTGGATACTCTACAAACGTCACAGAAATCCTTAAACAGTTTAAACATTTTCAGAAACTCTGGCATTCAAATACGTTCATATTAACGTCTACAATATTACTGCTGCCAACCATATACAAATTCATCTTTTTCACCATACATACTCCTTATCACATTATATATTCCCATGCTATAAACTTCAGCCGATCGATCTTTCTCGTAGCACACAACTCAGCTCTGGATTGTCTGTCAATGGTGCCCAGCGGAGCAGTGTGTGCTGTTACATAGTTCCGTTCGTTATCCCATACATTTTCTATGTCGTGTCCAGTAATTCGAAGTGTGATAAAATTCAAGAAACATCCTTTTATTTAGAAAGAAAGAGAGAGAGAGACAGAGAGAGAGAGAGGAGTCCGCAAACACTATCCAACACGTGCTAGTGCCCAAAGTAACCGTCATTTTTAATTTGTATTAATCATATTGTTGGCCATGATCCTGGCCAAGCAGAATAGTTTCACCATGTTAGACTCGGACTCAGAGCTGCAGACAGATTCACGTTCCAGCTCCAGCCAGGAGCTGAAGTCCATGTCAGATGGTGAGTCATGCAGCAAGTCAGACAAGCAGATAGTCGAGCTGCCATTCAAGCATCCGCTGGAGAATACCTGGACCCTGTGGTATCTGGAGAATGACCGCAACAAGAGCTGGGAGGAGATGCAGAACGAGATCACCAGCTTCGATATGGTCGAGGATTTCTGGAGTCTGTACAATCACATCAAGCCACCGTCAGAGCTCAAGATTGGCAGCGACTACTCGCTCTTCAAGAAGGGCATACAGTAAGACAATCTAGCCTCTCTGTCTCTTTCCCTCTCCCTTTGTCTTTCTCTTATCTCTTCACTTGCCAGGCCCATGTGGGAAGATGAGTTGAACAAGTACGGCGGCCGTTGGGTCATTAGTATTGGACGCTGCAGCAAGCTGGAGCTGGACAAGCTTTGGCTGGATGTGGTGAGTAGTTTAGGCAATGCACAGCCCCCTTCCCCTTGGGTATTAACACCTCTTCCCCACCCCTGCTACACCTAGCTACTCATACTGATTGGCGAGGCAGTGCAGCATACTGAGGAAATCTGTGGCGCAGTCATCAACTTGCGCAGCAAGAGCAACAAAATCTGTAAGCAACAGTTGCTCCACCCCTTCCTACTTGCACTCCCCTGACTCACACTAATCCTCGATAGCAATTTGGACCGTCAACGGGCACAATGAGCTGGCCGTCATGGAGATTGGGCACAAGCTGCGCAAGTTGCTCGGCTTGCCACCGCACAATCTGCAGTACCAGATGCACAAGGACTCGATGATCAAGCAGGGATCGCTGGTAAAGGCGGCTTACATACTGTGAGCTCTCCGTGTTCTTAGACCCCAATCACCTCTCCCCAACCCCTTTATTTTATTTCTGGCCCAGTCGGCAGCAGTCGCTTAGCATCCACAACTTCCTACCCCTTCCCCTACCCCTACCCTTACCCCCCTAAATACTACTGTTGCTACTGGACGCGTGTATTCCAAAAATGTTCAAAAAAAAGAAATAAAAATCATCTAGATTGAACTTATTCAAATATAGGAATTGACTTTCTGAATTTAATCCATGCTACGGATTTCAATTAAAATGGTTTTCCACCTTTCAAACTAAGCTAACTGTGTAGTTAAAACGCTGAAAACAAGTATTGTAAGGGGTGCCTGACTGTAAGGTACCCTGCGCATAGTTTTCTTAGAATTGTATAATTTCTATGTTTGTTATTTGATCAAATTGAAATTTGTGGGAGAGGTAGATACATTAGTTACCTTAAAATATGTGAATAAATTGTATTGAAGATATATTTTTCATTGTCTCTATCTCGCTAAAATAGGTGCCAAATTTAGTGTATACATTTTATACTAGCTAAAATAGCTGCCTAAGTTAGTGTCTCTACCTCTTATACTCGTTCAAATAACTAGGTGCCTTCATCCAGTCAGACAGTCGAACAGTCAGCTTAATTGACTTGATTTGTGTTGCTGATAAAGAATATATATACTCTATATGATCTGCCACGCCTACCTCTCCCTGTTATACACAATTTCATATACCCCTTTCTAACAATTTTCAATGGTCAAAGGGTATAATAAAAGTAAATTGTAAAACGCAACCAGGGGCAACTAGAGGATTATTTTCGGTCTTTATATACATACCGTATATGTCCACCTAAGGGGTGTCCTCCAAGGGGGGGGCCACTAACATATGGCACTAAAAATGCGTCGAGCGTGGATTTTCGGTGCATAACCGTTTTGTGCGAAGTGGCACAGTGACTGCAAAAGATAAATGCCCACTTGGCTGTCGCCGCTTGGTTGGTCGTGCGCAAAGCTCAAGACAAAAGGGTCAACAATGCAATGGGATGCAGTGTACGAGTGTGTACGTGTATGTGTGTGTGTTGAGAGGAGGTGGGACGGGGGAGTGGGGTTAGGGTGCTGTTGCCAGGGTTGCCATGCGGCTGCTGGTGTCGTCGAGTGTTCCGTAAATTGAAACAATTGAATTTTGATGAAAAGCCCAGCGATGCGACATTAAATTGCAACTTGCTCGCGTTGCCATCAATATTCAAGGAAGGAGGGAAGTGGGAGGAGGAAGCAGGGGCATGGCATGCAGGTGTAGTCGTATGTGGCACGTGGCAGCGTGGCAAGTTTATTATGAGCCAACTTAAGTTGACAAAACTATCGTCGTCGTCGTCATCAAACTTGCACTTGTCTGTCGTGTTTTATGGCCGCAGTTCAGGCGAGTTCAGTTCGGCTGCTGCTGCTTGTGGCACCACCGGATAGGGCAGGTTGCAGATGGGCATGTAGGGGGAGGGGGACGCAGCTACTATCTTGGTAGCTGTTAAACCGAAACCGCAGCGCCAACCACACACGTCGCATATGGCATGCAACTGCTTTGCCGGCGCCACAGTCTACCTGCCCCTGCTCCTACCCCCTGCCCTGATAAATTGCCACACACACATACCCTACGAACTGCCCTCGTTGCTGCTTACCGTTGCTTTTTGCCAGCAGTGCACAGAGAGTAGGCGCCACATGACTTTGGGCTGCAAAATTTACAAATTAGTTGCCCGAAACGTGACTTGCAAAATTGCGAGTGCTGCAACTTGTTTTTTGTGCCCTGCTGCAGCTGCAAAAACTTTGCGCAACATGCAACTTAATTAGTAAATAAATAAATTATGCTGCAATTAGTTAATTCTCCTGCTCTCCTCGTGTGCTTGCTGTCTCACTCGCACAGGGTAAATATGAAAACGAACTCGACTAAATGCAAATGCGAATTTTGCAGCTGAGAGTGCGGTGTGTGTGTGTGTGGGAGGGGGGGAGGTGTTTATGTGTCTGTGAGTTTATGTGTGTCTTTGTCTGTGCAGGTGTGAGTTTGTGTGTGTGTCTAGGTGTTAGTCTGTTTGTGTTCAGTTGTATTTGTCTCCCTGTCTCTTCTTGCTCTCTCAACTTTGCCCCCAAAAAGTGCTTGACTTTGACCCCGAAGCTAATTTATTGACTGTCGCAGCAAGGCAAAGAAAGCGTAGACAATTTATCGAGTTATATATGTGATTATTATACACTAAGAGAGGATATAGCGCTTGTGGCAGGTCGATGGGGAGCAAGCTGAGCAGCTAAATTGATTGTGGTTTGTTTTAATTGAGATTGAAAGAAGAAACTTTATGTGATTGATGATAAATTGGGAATCAGAGACATAAGATAATCATATCATAAATACATCACTTAAGATTTGAGTTTCCAAAAAGAGTAGAATCGGTTTCATTAGCTGAAGCACGAAATTGGGTTCACAATAACAATATAAACTAGTTACTTAAATTGTCTTGAAGTCAGACTTGAAATAGCAGAGCTCGCTTCATTTATACCACGTAACTTTCTTGTTACATGGTAGTTGCCAATAAAACTTTGTACTTATTAAACTACATATGTTTTCTATAAAATAACCAAATTTCATTAAAATCGGCGCAGTATATTCCTACTAAACAAACACTTCTCAAGCGCAACTAAGCTTCAGTATCCCACAATCCACGTTCAAATTTCCTTGCAAAGGTTAATTAAATAACTGTTTATCTTGCCATAAATTTATAGCAAAATAATGTGCACAATTGCATGGCAATTATAGTAGCATGCATTCATTTTTGGCAAATTTTTCATTGTGATTGTGATGTGGCATGCAACGCAGACAGACGGGGCAAGTGCAACTGCTGTGAAATTGCTCGATAATCATGCGCAATTAAAATGTGCAAAGTGCAAGAAGGAGCAGCAGAAGAAGAAGCAGCAGCAGAGGCAGCTGCACTTATAACTATTGTCGGGTTATTGTTGAAGGGGAACATGGCACAAGGGGTGCTGTGCTGGTTTTTTTCGACTGTCTGCGTTATCTCTCACATATATCAACACTGAGAGGGGGAGGGAGAAGGGAAGCCAGGCTGAGTGAGCTGGCGCGGCTTCAGTTTCAGCTTGGGGTTTTTATGGCCACAACAGCTGAGTGGGAGCTACAGTGTAGACACCCCTCCCCTGCACCACCCCTCCCTCTGCCCCACTCGACTGTCTGCCAACCTTAGTTTTCTCGCATTGTTATTGTTGTTTTGGTTTTTGTTTTTGTTTTTTTTCGGCAACAGAACATAAAAATAAATTGCACTTCTGACACTTAAATACAGTTGAAAAGCGCTGCAGGGGAAGAGGGGAAAGTGGCAGAGGGACGGGCGGGGGGGGGCTAGCGCGACACATGATTAAGTGGAGTTTGCGGTTTGCTGGGGGAATACTACGCATGTAAATCTATTTCAGTGTACATTATCGTCGTCCAGTTGAAGCTTAACTTTTATCATATAATAAAATGTAATTTTCCAACTCGTAATTCTCTGGTAATTAGAATTTATGGCAATCTTAATCGTTACCGGCAGGCCGAAGGGCAAACAGTGAGAGAGAGGAAGGAGAGAGAGAGAGGGAGTAGAGACAGGGAGAGGGTGTGTGTGTGGGATTAGCCTCTGGTGTCTGTGCCATCAGTTCTATTAATTTCGTTGCTGAAAGAAATGTGTTCTGCCCTGTGGCTGCTGTTACACCTTGACCACAAGGTAGACAGTGCAAAGGAGTGGGAGAAGAGTGAAGAAGAGTGGAGGGGGGCATCGGTGTGGTTCAACCGAAATGAAACTGAAATATTAATAAACAAATTCCAGGCGTACAACTCGAGGGAATTTCACTTTTCACAAATTTGCATTACGAATTAATAGGAATTTATGAAAGAGCAGCCAAGAAAAAGAGATAAAGAGGGAAGGAGAAGAGAGAGAGAGGGAGAGACAGAGAGAGGCAGTAAGAGTGAGATAGGCAGCGTGTAAGGTAGACAGCTGTTGAGTTATTTTGGCCCCTAAAAATATTATTGCTATTCGAAACTTGCAGTAGCCTTTTGGGCGCCGCACAAATTCCCACAGTGCAGAAATGCCTGACTGGGGCACAGGCTTGCCAAGTATTTCGATATAGCAAAAACACAAATACATATATAGCATATAGAGAGGGGCAGGGGGCAGGAGGCAGGAGGTGAGGCACCCGAGACAGACGTAAAATTAAAGCGAACCCACCGCAAATGCACTGCACGAAAAGTTGAAGGCAAAGATTTTTAGGACTAACCTAATGAAATAAAGCACTTGCTGGGCACACACACACACACACACGCACACACATGCCCTGCATCAGGAGAGTGGTTGGGGTTGCGACCTTAGCATAAGCACGGCAAGAGGGTCGTGAGGCGCGTACGTGAGCAATGAAAAAGTCGCAAACACTTTATTATAGCGAACGGTTGAAGCGTGGCGCTGGCTCTGCCACTAAATGCTACGCGCTGCGTATACGTAATATGGGGCGCTATGTAGATCCCGAAGCAGCCAAGCGAGCACGAGAGGGAGACTAAGTGTGGGTTGTGTGTGCGGGCGAGATATTTACACACAATCACACTCATTACTCATACGTCGCGTCATTGTGCGCCGCCCCGCAGACAGATAAAGAGCCAAGACAAAAGGCGCAAAGCGGCCAGCAGGGGAGGGGGAGGGGTAGCTGGCTTCCACATAATGACAGGCGGCCGGGCGTGCCAAAGGTATTTTGGTATTTCGAACATGTTCTCGCCAGCTAATGCATAGTTTATGGCGCCTATTGCCAAAAAGTGTTGCCCACACAAATAAGGTCGAGAATGGACAAATGGACAGAGGCAGCAGAGGCAGCAGGGGCAGCAAGGGGGGAGGGTTGGATAGACAGATGAACATCTGTATAGCTGGACACCTCTGGACACTGCCCCTCACCCTCCTCCACTCCCTTTACTTTACATATTTGTCACTCGTGTTGACAATTTCGCCTGCCACTCTCATTATAAAGCTCTCGCTTTCGCCCACGCTGCGTATACTTAATTTATTAGGTCAACGGAGCAAATCATTGACCAAACCAAACCCAGAAAACGAGGCTACGGCCCAAAAAGGAAACGTGAGTGAACTAAGGATCAAGTTGAGGCAGCTTATTGTCAAGCAAACGAAATGGAAATCAAGTTGCCAAGGCACAAATGGGAACATTTTTGGGAAATGTGAAAATGACATGAAAGTGTGTGTGTGTGTGTGTGGGGAAAACTACAAAGTGCGCTAATTTGAGGTGTTCAAAGGGTGCACGCCAACCACAAGAGCCTTTTTGATGTGCGCCGCTCCAAGGGTTGCGCCAAGGTAATCTAATCAAGAAGGTGGACCCAGGCCAGATGGAGCCAGAAAAGGTTCCGTTTTCAGTTTCAGTTTCAGTTTTTGGTTTTGGTCTCGTTTTCGGTTTTGTTTGTCTGTCGTTGGTTTTGGCAAAGTTGTTTGTCTGCGCGCCACATACATTTTGCATGCCAGGCACACAGTTGGAAAGGAGGAAAGGGGGCAGAGAGGAAGTTGCTTATTTACTGCTGCATGGCATAATTTGAATATATAATTCCCTTCGTCGCGGCATAACTGTCAACTTGTTGTCCGCGCGAGTGCTTCACCTCTCTCACTCCCCTCTTCCTCCCTCTTTCTCTCTCTCTCTCTCTCTCCTTCTCTCATATTTTTAATAAGTATGCAAATGCCAAACAAACTCAGCCTGGCAATGGGTTGTCCTTCTGTCCTCTCCCACTTCAAGAGAATTTTCACAAATATTTCGCGTTTTTTAAGCCTCGTTTGCGTCTAGACATTTTACGCCTTGACTTGCCTTGTCACGCCCATTGCCAGCGAGCCAGCGAGTCAGCGCTTAAGCCACGCACAGCTCTGTCTCAGTCAAAGTCTTAAAATGTTACATGTCGCACTGGTGTAGCTGCAAAGGGGGTTAACTAGGGGAAGGGGGTTGAGGCTAAGCGGGCAACGACTTGCCGCGTAAACAAGTACAACAGTTGAAGGCTGCCGTAGCTGACCAGCCAGAAATTGTGCTGAGTACATGTCTTTTCGATTTTACGAGCCAGCCGAGAGCTGAGGGCGTGGCACAGTTCACGTTTATAAATTTTGGCAGCTCTCTTGGGTGTGGGGAACACATCGTGTCAAATTTGATGACTCTAGGTCTGCACATTACAGAGAGATCTACGTGTTTTAAGTGAAAGCATAGACGGATCAGTGGATAGGGATTAATGGGGTAACGAAGGGGTAGTAAGATGATACATATGAAGGCGTAAATGGTTGATCCTATGTCTCTAATGAATAAAGAGACAGACTGATAGATGGACAGATAGATGGACAGATAGAAAGCATGGACATAACGATAGGGAGAGACGCTGCGGAAACTGAGTTGAAGTTGACTTAGAGACAGTCAAACCATTGGGCAATCAATCAATCAATCAATTTGACTACATCTACTATTCAAGTATATATACATATATAACATGTGCACATTACTATTACTCTTATATTGTATATTTCAAATATTTGACTATTCTAAGAGTACGCCTCATTTAACATTTTCCGTTAAAGAAAACATAAAGAAATAATTACAAATATATCCCATAAAGATTATTTCCTCAGTTTACCAGAACATTAGGTTACATCCCATCAATTTATTCAGTATTCTCCCAAATTGACGCTACCCTCCTCTAACTTCTCCCATTCTTACGCTGTCCTTTCGTATCTGCCTTGCTACCTCACCCGCTACTGTTTCTCACTTGCTCTCTTGTCTATAAATGCCTTAACCAACCCACAGCACCTTGCTTCCGCAGCCTGCCACTGCAACCTCCTCCTGCACCCTTCTCCATCTGATTCCTCTTCCAACACTTTCTTCCAACACCCTTCTTCATTCCCCTCCTTGGACTGTCTCCCCTACATTGCAATCTGTAGTCTTGTCCTTTCTATCTTTCCCTGTAAATATCTCTGCAACTCTCTCTGTCTCCTCTTCTGCCTTCCTCACTGTCTCCCTCTCAGTCTACCCCTCAGTTTTCCCTTCTGTCTTCCTCTCTACCACCCGCTCACCCCTCTCTCTTTCTCCCCTCCCCCCTTTCTACACACTCTCACCACTTTGCGGCTCCGCTAAAATGCACAATTAATTTGGCAAGCTTTAAGTTAAAGCTGCAAACGCTGTTGATTTTATGAACAATTTTGCATTGCAACGTCGACGTCGCAGTCACCGTTTGCTGCTTGCTGCGCTGCGCTGCTCTGCGCTGCGCTGCGCTTTGTTATGCAAATAATTGTCAACACCTTTCGCTGGGCTGGCGCTGGCAAAATTTCATTTGGTTTTCTGCAGTTGCAGGCAGCGATGGCCTAGCGGGGCGTAACGGTTTGCCCAGTTAGCCTGCACCCCCTCTCACTTACCTTCCCCCTCTCTTTTATCTTCCCTCTGCCCCCTCTCTCACCATCCCCCTCTCCCTCTTTATACCCTCTTTCTGCAGCTCTCGCTCTATGCCGCGCTGCCTTCCGCCCAGCTCTCTCAGTCTGCCTCGTCTTCCGCTGCCTCCCTCTGTCTGTGTGTGCCCAGCACAAATGTTGCCAATTATTTACACACACCGTCGCACCCACAGACACACACACACACCTACTACATACACCGACAATTGCCTTGGCGTTTGCACAATGTCGCCGCGCGAACAGCGAACCGCGCCATATCACAAAATTTCGCACCGTCTGCAACTGCAACGCGGCCGCCGTCGCCGTTGCCGTTGCCGTCGATGCCGCCAGCAGCATCACCGCAAACGTGCCCAAAAAGGCGTGGCGTGTACAAAACGCGAACGGACGCGCTTCATGCCCCATTGACAGTTGGCCAAGGGGTGCTGGCTGGGGGACAGGGAGGGAGGGAGGTAGCCGGCATTGAGTGCAGGCTTACCGGGCATATTTGCGGCTAATTGGCTTTAAGTAGTGCTGATTACAGTGCGCCGATGTTGCCCCTAGCATCGGCTACCTCTCTCCCCTCACCCCCTGCCCCACCAGCTGCTGCTGCTGTTGTTGTTGTTATCGATGTCGTTGCTCTCTCTCCCGCTTCTCGTTCTCGCGTTTTCAATTACTAAATACTAATTAGCCGCGCACACTGCAAGCTGCGGCTCCATACATTTTTGTTAAGTTATTAAAATTGTGGCAGGGGGAGGGAAGGAGAGGCGCTGTAGGTAGTGGGCGTGGTAACGTGCTGAACTGTGCATAAATTAATGCCATTAATTTGTGCTTAACGCTGCTTTATGTGTCGTCTGCATGCAGTGCTGAGCGCCAAGTCGCGCATTGCAAAAAGAACACTCACTGCGTCTCTCTCCCACCCCTCTCTCCCTCTCTCTTTCTCACTCCCACTCTGGTCAGCCGTTTGCTGTGCATTTATATGTTGCACATTAATTAAAATGTATACACAAAAGCTTTTAGCTTAAGTAAAGCGTAGCAGGCGAACCAAGCCGGCTCAGTAGTCCAGTCAGCCATGTGAGAGAGAGAGAGAGAGAGACAAAGAGAGAGAGAGATCTGCCCTGGACAAGCAGGCTCACATACATGCCATATAAAGTACAGCTCGGAGCAATAAAGGCCGCGGCATAGGTGTTGTAATTAATTTAGTGCGTTGCAGATTGCACGGCAAGCTGAACAACTAAAGAGAAGCAGGTAATATATGGAGAGAGGAGTCTATAAGGCCTTTCATGCTTAATCTCTACTGCTGGGAGAGTGAAGATTGCTATGATTGCCTATAGTGGCTTAAGAAATACAAACTGGTTCAAATAGGGAAGATATTGCATGCAAATTGTGGAAGGCAAATTGGTTCACACACGACGTTGCAGTACTTCCTCTTTATTCGCCACGCTAACACAGAATGCTTCTCTCAGTCTTAATGTTAGTTTTACATAGGTTCAACATAGGCTTACCATAGGCTTAACATAGTCATCGTGTTATATACATAAGTATCGCTATATCAGTGTGACCATCTACCAAATACAAAATTAAGCCAGCTTTGGCCTTTTTTCTTATCTTCAGAACCGAATCTCGACTGTAGGCAATGTAAGCTGCATGGAATGAGTTATGATACCTTAAAGTCATACAATTAATTCGATGTGCCTCAAATGACTATTAATAAGAAATTTAGCTTTTTGTTGCATTGCATGTCTAAAAATTTCACTGGTGTCCAACAGATATATAAGGATTATTCTCTAAAGAATATAATTCGAATTTACTGAAAATATGAAACCTGTTTGGCATAATTTTTTTCCTTTCTACACTTTTTACTGTATCTCAGCAATTCGCAAGGCAAACTACTTAAAATTTGTTGTACATGCTAAGATATAAACAAGGACTGCAATTCAATTCAAACAGCGAATTGTTCATCCAAAGATCAAGCCAAATTGGCTGTCAAAATCAGGCTCAGCCTCTTTTATGGCTTTGACTTCTGAATCCAAATCTAACGAACTGTAAGTTCAAGTTTCCTTATACTTATTCTAACATTATTTAGCAACTATTACTTAATTATTATCTCTGCTCACTCCTTTTCCCTTACTTCACAAAACAAACCAAATCTATCCAATACCTGAGCTATATCCCCGACTATATCTCACGCGCCTTTCAATTGCCTGCGATTCTTTGCTTTGTTACGACACTTCTTGCCGTGACTGTAAATTGCAAACGGTTTATTGTTCAAGGAAAATCATCAACATTAGCTATAGCTAGTCCTCCCCTGCACTACCCTCCACCCCTCTCTACCACCTACTTCCTTTTCAGACTAAGCCACTTTTCACGTTGCTTTTGTGGCAACGTGGCAAACGGAATGAGATAAAGAAAGTGGATAACGTTATAAAGTTTGTGTGATGCGCGTTTCGCTCGTTTTCTAATTACACGCAGAAAGCGTGAGAGACAGAGAGGGAGAGAGACAGAGGGGTGCATATTGGATGATAGAGAGATAAGACGTGCGAGAAGGCAACGCTATTATTATGATTATTATTATCATAGTTTGTTGTTGTCTTTAAAGGCGAATTGCGCTCGCTACAGCTGCGTGCTGAGATTCGTGACGATGGAAGGGAGGAAACTGTGTGGTAACACCTGAGAGAAGGGGAAGAGGGAAAGGAAGTTAGAGTTGAAGTAGCAAAGAGTGGAAAAGAGTGAGAGGAAGAGAAGCAGTGAACGAGAACTAGCTAAATATGCCACGCCCACGCACGTTCTGCAGCGTTCGGCTTGAGCAAAATTTTTGAGTAACAACTTTGCTGCGTGACACGAATGTCGAGCACGAGCACGACAAAGGATACCTGCCAATGGCGGCTGAGGCAGCAGCTGATGATGATGATGAGGCGCATGTTGAGGTTGCCAAAAGCAAAATACTTTCCATGCACTTTATAGAGTTGAAAACGAGACCAAAGTGAGTTCGATTTGAGGCTGGGAAATTTTCATTTAATTGGCACGGGTAGACTGGCTAAGCAGTTGGGCAGGACGAGGGATAAGGGAAGGTAGGAGGGAGAGTGAAGAAAGGGTTAAGTGAGTAGAGGCGATGAGAGACAGAAGGGTGAATAGGTCACCCCAGCCTTGCCTTAACTTCCTCAACTGATGTTGACAAATTTTCCCTGTCTGCCTACAGTGGCTGTCAGAAATAAATGTACATGTGCCCTGGCTGCTCTATCTACCCGCGTGCTGTGCATCGTTAGCTGTTTGTTAACTCATCATCAGGCATCATCGTGACAAAAGGGCTTAAATCTGTCACATTCGAAACACGTGAGCTGCCTCCGCCGATGTTGCTATCGTTATTTATTTTGTGGCCTCGACAACCTCAGCGACCTGCGACCTGCGACCTTTACCCCTTCCGCCTAGACAAGGTGTGTGCCCGCATTTTTATTGTGTGTTCGCCCCGTCGCATTTCTTATTCGTTATTTGTTATTTGTTATTCGTTATTTGGTATTTGTTATTTGCCATCGCCATCCACGTTGAGTGTGTCGTCACGTCAAACGCAATTGGAATATATAAAACATTTTTTTGGCCAAATTTCAAATGCAATTTTACGCCTCGCTTTTTTCCGCTGTTCTAAAATTTGTTAAATACCCTGTAGTTTGGAGAAAACGGTGTTTACATTTTTATTGCATACTTTTCTGCTTAAAATGAGAAACTTTGGAAATTCGTTTATAATTTATTCCATGTACTCTTTATAGGGCATTTTTTAGTGGTTACCATTTACTAACATCTTCATTTTCAGCTATACACATAAGTAGGCAACATATCTCACTTAAGTTTGCTTTATTTTTACAGAGTAACTGCTAGTCTTACCTTGACAATTCACTCACTTATTTATTTCGCGCAAATTGGCTCTGGCAAAGCAATTTAATATAAAACACTGCAGTGAGCCCTATTTGCGGGGTATGTTTCACATTTCACACGCTGCTTGACTTGATTGATATTCAAGCGCGGCGAGGAAAACTGATTACAGCAAAAGAGCGGGGAAGAGATGATCGAAATTGAGCGAGCTGGCTAGCTAGGTGCTTTCCTTTATCTCTTTCTCTATATCTCCATATTCCTGTAAGAGTCTCTTGTTGCATTCTTAACCCACTAACAAAACTGTCTGTCTCTGCCAGTCTTTAGTTCTACTCTCTACTCTGCTTCTGCTTCTTTCACTCACTCTGCTTCTGTCTTCATCTCTTATACTTGCTCTCCTCTTCTCTCTCTCTCTTTCTCTATGCCTGTCTTTCTGTCTCCCTCTCTCTTGTCACTTCACAACTGACCACACCGCACAGAAAATCAGCTCAAGCGCACTGACAAAAGCTTCGCTCCGTGCTGGCTCATTAAATTTTGGTACCCACTATGAGCATTACTTTTAATAATACTGCCAACCCCTACCCCACTCTTCTCCCCTATCCTGCCGAAATGTACATGTATCTAGTTCACTGTTCTCTCTGTTCTCGTGCCCAGGCCGATCTTGGCCGAGACAAAGTGCTTACTCACGATACACTCTAAGCCACTTAACATGAGTCCGTAAAGCCAATCTCATTAACAGGCTTTAATTTTGAAAACACACTTAAGTACTTTGGCCTCGCCACCCACCCACCAACCTACGTGAAGGCAGGGGCAGGGGAAGAGGAGGGTTTGCCTGGTAGTCTCATCAGGCCCGTCGTCATTTAGTAGTCTACTTAACTCGTCTGAGGATGCTTCGCTCTGCCAGCAGCAGAGCAGCAGAGGCAGCAGCTTGAGCAGCACAGCCCGTTTCCAGTTTGAGTTTTGCTTTTTAGCAAGGACAAGGGGTAAGACAGGCGAGGGGAGGAAGGAGAAAGAAGGAGAGGGGAGTGTGGGCACTGCGAGGTAGGTCACGATGCTGGTGACAGCATTTGTTGCTCAGTTGAACGTCCTGCGCGGCGCTGCCTTTGCCTTTGCTTTGCTTGGGTTTTACCTTCCCCCTTCCCACACTCTTTTAGCCCCTCTCTCTTCATTTCTCTCTCTCTGCCTCCGTTCTTGTGCGCTTCTCTACCTGTCTCGCTGCTCAGTTAATGACGCAAAGTTCTCTGCCCGCATTGGCCGTGTGCTTTGGCCGTGGCTAACTCGCAATTTCGCTGCTGCTGCCACTGACAGCAGCACATGGCAGCAACAACTACAACAACAACAGCAACAACAACTGCGGCGACGGCGACAACAATTGCAGCGAGTCGGCCAAGCTCGCCGGAAGAGTTGTCTAAGTGACCGAGTCATTAGGGCAACTAAACAAAGGCAACAACGAGGCTTCACCGAGCAGCGGCCAAGCAGACAGTGCAATGCAGTAGACAGTTAGGGGTGGGGAGGAGAGAGAACTGTTCTGGTGTGCTGTGGAAATTTGCACTGCTTCCACTCGGGTTACCATGAGAATGGCGATATATTTTGGGCAAATAAACGACAGATTGACCTCGCTTTTGTTTCTCTTTGTCTCCAACTTGAGTTGAGCTTGAGACTTTTCACTGACTTTTCTTGCTGCTGTCATGACTATCGATAACAGCAGTGGGTAGAGTAATTAAAAATAACTAGTAATGATAGAGGTAAAGTTGAGACTGACTATCAATGGCAGTAGGAGATATTGCACTGATAAATAGGAACAGAATCTCATCTCTATCTCAATCGTTTTTAGACTCTAATTACTAGCGTCTTAGTCTTCTTTCTGTTGAGATAACTATCGTTTGAGTATGCAGAAACTAACCTGATGATAATAGTCGCAAGTCAGACATAATTTTCTTCTTTACCAGTCATGTCTAATATTGATCGTGTAGTTCACAAAGTCTTCTCATACCACCTGTCTGAGTAGCTCATTTCATTCATACTATCGACCTTACCCTACAAATACTATTGGTCATACCGATACTTCAAACAGCTTTCATTCCTTTTAACTTCAGCTAATCTTTTAAACCCGACTCTGTTTCCCTTAAGCTCTTTATAAATTTAATTCTGCCCATCGACTCTTCGATATATATCGACATAGCTCTCTAGCCTGCCGCCCTCTTCCCCTGGGGCACTTAATCAAATCATTGTCACGTACGCGCCTCTGAGCCATATTTCCTTGTGCCAGGAAATTAATCCTAAACACATGAAAATGCATTGCGCAGGAGGCCTCCCGTGTGTCACTCAATGTAATGTTTCAAGGCGTGACACACGGACACCACTCCCCCTCGCCCTCCCTCACCCTGCCCTGCCTGGCCCTTTGGCCTTTTTCCATTGGCATTTCCCTGCAAATATTTTTGCAATGAAAATTTTCAATTTATTTGCGCCTGCGGCGGCCTGCAGCAATTTTCGACCATCTTCTTGGAAGGCGCGTCGAGTCTTTAATTTCCGCCTGGCGCAAAAAGCGAAATGCAAATAAAACGAAGTCGAATCAAATAAAGAAAAATAGAATAGCAAAAAAATGCAAATAAAATATGATAAATATATGAGAAATATAATAAATATTTCTCTGTCTTTCTCTTTCTTCTCTGGCTTTCCATAGTTATTGGGCGGCGACTTGTCGAGCGCGCGTGTGTGTGTGAATTGATATTGATTAGTGTGGCCCAAGACGGTATGGGGAAGGCACCTAAACACCCTAGTCCCTTCCCTACCCCCCCTACTCCTCCTCTACACCCTCTCAGCCTCTTCACACTACTACTAAGTGCCAGGCGAGGTCGCGCTTTGCCCCTTGGGTGCTTCCAAAAGGCAAAGCAGGCCTGGTAGGCAAGGAAGTAAGGCAGGGGAAGGTGCAGGGCGGGTGCTGAGAGGGACAGAGGGAAGAGCAGAAGTCTGACCCGCATAAGACGACAGGCTTGCGGATAGTGAGGTCGGGTCAAGCTTCTTCTTCATTCGCTTTGCTTTTGTGCCGATTTCACTGCTGCTCTTCCTCTGCTACTTCTTACCCGCTTGCCCTTTTTGCACAGTTTGTTTTGGCCTTTTTTCGCACACTCCCCCACACACACATACTCGCACACAAAATGGCCCCAACGTACTTAAGTCGTGCTTTAATATTTTCTAAACGAATCCACTTAAAACATTTTAGCAGACTTCACTTTGATGTTCGCTGATCAAAACGAATCCCCTCTGCGAGGGGGGCGAACGCCACTGTGCACTGTGTGGGTAATTGTGGCACCCCTTCTCGAGCAGGGGATGCAATTACTGTGCCAGCTATCAAAATATTTATGCTCCGATCTATTATATATTTATATAAATCTGAAGGGGGAGATAAATCGACCTATTTCAAGGCAGCCTAATAAATTTACGAAATTTAATATTAATTCAGTTCTAGTTTAATTTCAGATCTGCCCTCACAATGTGTGTCTATGTGTGTGGCCTCATTATGCAAATACAATATTATCATTGTCGGTAAACTTCCATTTGCCAGCACTCTAAAGGGGGCAGGGATAAGTGAAGGGCAGCCATTGTCAATCATTGCAAGTCCAGACGTCCATTTAGTCCATTCAGCACTGCGTATAATGGCCCAGACAGGCTGGCAGTCTGTGCGTCTCTCAAGCATTTTGGATATCAATGCGCATTGATTTTGTCAATTGCTCAACCAATTTGGTCAATTCACATTCGAATTTGTCCTTGAGATGAATAAAATACTCGCACGCACGTGCATGCAAGGCAGCTAACAGTGCAGTCTGTGTGTTTACAGCGCAGTCGGAGCGCTTACAGAGCCCTGTTAAGCTGTGGTACAACAAAATACACTGGGGGAGTGTTAACAGCACTGCCAGCTAACAGCTTGCTGTTATGGCCACCCCCTTTTGTGTATCGCATGTGCGCTGTTAGCTGTCAACAGCAAACTGTTCTCAGTGCAAAAGGGGCAAAGCAGCTGCTTAACAGCTAACATTTGACTGTTAATGCTTAACATAACATAGCGCTGCTTAGGGGTTAACAGCTTTATAGCAGGCGGAGATGCTGCTGGAAAAATAAAATAAAATTAAATAAATATATTAAATAAATTAAAATGGAATAAAATAAAAATATATGAAATTATCAAAAATTATTTAAAATATAATAAAATTATTAAGAAATAATTGTGTTTTGTTTCTTTCAAAATATAACAATATAATAAACAACACATGTGTTAATATTAAAAAATATTTAATGTAACAATAACAGCAAGGGGTGGCCATGTTAACATGGCCCACGCAGGCTGCAAGTGGAATTTATTAACGCATTTTAATTGAATGAGTTCAATTTGCATGAGTAATGACAGCTCGGACGTTGGCTAAGTGAATTTCGCATAAAATGTGATGGATCACCCGAGGGGCGACAGACAGACAGAAGAGAGAGAGAGAGAGGGAAGGAGTCAGTGTGTGCAAAGAGGGTAAGGGAGAGGGACAGCCTGCTGCATGCCGCCTGTTTCTCTGCCCGCAGCCAAGTGATTCTCGTACATCGCCCCAAGGTGTGCTACAAATTGTTGTATCGCTTGCACACGCACACACACACACACTCACGCACATTGTGGCCGACATTAGCATTGAGCAAATTGTCAATTGAATTGTGCTGCATAATTGGAATATTAAATGTTTACAAAATGCAATAGACAAATACATGAGCAACAACAACAACTGCGACAAGGCTGCAATTTGCACTTAAATGCACACGCACACAGGCATAAATCAAACAACGCACTGCCTCACTCACTTCCCCCTGCCTCCCTCTCGAGCTGTTTAGTGGCCTGTTTCCATTGATTTGCATTTGAAACAATGATGGCAACACTCAACATGATACCTAACCTCACTCTCGAGAGAGGTATGGTGAGAGTAGTGGTGAGGGGGTGGGAGAGTGTGCCTGAATTGAGTGTGCGGCATGTTAAATGCGAAATGTAGCTAAATTATTTTCCGTTTGTTTGATTTGTTGTTGTTGTCGATTGTTGCGGCATGCCACGCCGCCCTTGGCACAAATTTTGTTGAAAGTTTTCGTTGCCGTGTGTCAACACAGGGAAAAACAACAGAAAAACAGGGGGAAGGGGACTGCACTGCAATCGCTCCATAAATATTAACACTTGATAATGTTTTGGGGCACAAAATTTTAGTTACAGGGCTGCAAATGGCAGCAGCCAAAGCCGCTTTCCCCTCCTCTCGGCTCGCACACACACACACACATAAAATATACATGAAGCATAATGAACAGCGGAAGTGCCACGCCCTCCGCCCCTCAACGAGGCACATGTGCAACTGACAAAAGCACAAAACACACACAAAATCGGCCCAAGGAGCCGCAGCTCGCAGCTGCTTGCCCCGAAAATTGTTTGCTCGCTGCTTGCCCAACATAAATAAAAGAAATATACCAAAAATATATATGTAGTATATACAACAACAAAAAAATACCCAAAATATACTGAGCTTGGTCCGTTTTAGTTTTAAGTTTTTAGTTTTTGGCCAGCGGCGCTTTTAAGTGCGGATATTTTATGAATTTTATACGCTGCTTGACCTGCTGCCAGCATCACGAGCTGTCCCTGCCCCTGCCATGCCATTGCCTTTTGCCTGTCCCTCTGCCACTCTCCTCCTTCTCCTCTTTCTCTCCATCTGCCTTGTCCACTCTTCTTCATTGCCCGCAAAAGCTCCACTTAGTCTTATTGTGTTTGCTTTGGGCTTCCGTTTTCGGGTGCTGCTGCTGCCTGCCACATCTTGTCGCAACTCTTGTTGCTGCTTCGCTTATTTTCTGGTCATTGTGCGGCTTGTTTACGCAGTGGGCGTGCCATGCCCCTCCCCTCTACAGCTACCCCACAACTGCTGCGCCCGAGAGAGAGAGTCCCAAGTTAGTGACACTCAATTTAAATTTATGCCGGTTTATAATCATTGCCTGCCTGTCATAAAGCTGTGAAGCCCCTCTCTCCCCCTCTCTTTCTGTCTCTACCTCTCTCCCTTCTTTCTGTTGTCTGTGTTTTTGTGGGTGCTGCTGTTTTCTGGCTTTATGCCGCATAAATTGTGTAAACTGTTTAGCAGTTTACTGTGCCTTGGCTCGACTCGGGCTCGGCCTGCTCAATTAAATGATAATAAGGCATTATATCAGCGGCTTTTCTTGCACCTGATGACGGTTAGCCCCTCGTCCATTCTTCCTCCCTCTCTCGTTCTCTCTCTTTGCTATAATTCAATGTGCCAAAGGTGAAGAACTTGAAGAAAAACTTGCACTTTTCTCGCAGCTTGTCTGTTTTTTCTGCTCTTTCTTTTATACTCTCTTTCTCTGCTTCACTCTTCTACTCTTTGTCTATCTTATTCTCCTACTCGTTCTCTGCCCTTCTCCTTCTCTTACTCTTCTTTGCCCTCCTTCTCTCTCTATCCCCTTCCCTCTACTCTCATTCACTCAAGTTTACCTTTCTGATTTGCTCATTTATTTTCTGTTTACCTTTTTAAAGTTGAGCAAAAGTATTTACTGTGCACAAAAGTAACTGCAACTTACCATAATTTGTTGCATGCTGCTATAATTTATAGCTGTTTATTGCATCTACTCGAATTGCTGTTGAAATTCATGGTGCCAATGTTGAATTATTTAGTAAATGATTAAGTCGCATTACTCATCCTTAATTACATGCGAGTGCTAGCGAGAGAACAGCTTTAAATCGGAGCCACTCTCATTCCACACACTCTCCTGCTCTCCCACTCTCCTGCGCTCCCCCTTTCCCTCCCCCACTCACCTACTCAGCCACTCGAGAGAGCGAGCACAACCCGAGCACTTTAAATTGCGGCCGCTTGGCCACTCAACGTTTAATGAGCAACAAATGTAATTTATTTATGGCGTCCAGCCTCCCTCTCCCCCTCCCTCTCTGCCTCACTCTGCCTCAACTTGAGCCCACAAAATGCTTCAAGTTTTCAGCACAATTACCATAAGCACACACATGTGTGTGCGTGCGAGTGCGACGGCACTAGTGCTGTGTAAATCGTTGGCCACTTTGAGCATTACTCGCTCTCTCGCTCTCTCTCTCTCTCTCTGGCAGTGTGCAAAGTGTTGATATTTATGGATCATTTGCATATGTGTGCCAATGCTGAGTGAGCGAGAGGGAGATAGAGAGAGAGAGTGGGAGTGGGAGAGGCGGCTTTCTTGCGTGCCACAACAATGGGGCACACACACTCACGAAAAAAAAGAACTGCCAACTGGCGAGACAGTAAAGCATTTGCTGCCACTTCCGCACACAGCAGTGGCAGTACAAGGAGAAGGGGGAAGCAGCAAGAGAAGGGGGGGTAGCGAGGTCAGCTATGCTGGATCTATGGAGCTGCTTTTGAAAGTTGTCCAGTTGCGGTAAACATAAATTCTCGTTGACACGTTAATATTGTTCCCTTTTGGTTTTGTTGCAGCATCGTCTGTCTCGCTCGCTCACTCACGCGTGTGTGTGTGCTGCAAGCAGCTACTGACGCTGCTGCTGCTGCTGCTGAAAATGTCCAACAAAAGCTTAAAAACATTTAAAAGGGATTTATAGACATTTGGGGAATATGCTAGGCAAGCGAGTGGACGATGCCTGGGAGAAGGACCTGCTGATGCTGCCTCTGATGCTGATGCTGCTGCCGGATTCCGGATTCGTACGCAGCCACGTATACGGGGCAGCCACAAAAGTCATTAAGCTCGAGACTCAGCAACTGAGAGAGACCGACAATGAGAGAGAGAGAGAGAGAGAGGGAGTAGAGATGAAACTGAACCGAAACCGAAAACAATAACAATTCTCGAGCTCAAATCTAATTCATGATTTCATTACCAGGGCGCGCCCCATTTGTGAGCAGAGAGTGGCCCGAAAATCATTTCCTGTTTAGCACTCAATGTTGTTATCCTCCTCCTCGTTGTTGCTCCTCCGCCTCATTCGACTCCTCCTGCTCGCACTCTCCTTCGCTTTGTCGGTAATTGTCTTTGGGCCTTTTTTACGGGCCAGTGATAACAACTGAAAGTGTCGACTATCGATGAAAATGAAAAGCCATTAAAGGAAATTACGCAACTTGACATTGAGTTCTCTAGCATTAAATGGGCCCATTAGAGAGAAGCCAATGAAAGAGACGGCTTCAATGTGCTGCTAATCACATTTGCAACCAGAGTTGAGCGATTCCTTGTGATAGTCACGAGGTACGCAATACAAGATATGCGAGTAATTATCGATTATCAGTACTGATTTGAGCACAGCTTGCAGAGAATTGCGTGATTGCAGCGATAAGCACGAGTTGCTGGTTCTAATAAGAGCTAAATCGATTGTCACTATCGATATAATTACAGCTTACATGTACTTATGTAAGTCCGTCACATAACAGTTGCATCGTTTACAGAGTGCTGTTCGCTGCAACTGGACACTTAACAGAATTGATTCGATGTATCGATATGATCACAGCTTGCAGTATTAAATACTAACATGTATTTATGCTAGCAGTGCACATAACAGCTGCTTGCATACTCACATGTGTGTGCGAGACAGAGACGACTGCAACTTTCGCTGCAATTGGCCTCTTAACAGCAGTGTTAATTTACAGTGCTGTGTTTTCACGAATACTTTTATGCAGCAGTCACAGTTATCGTGCGCATGCATCTCTAAGCTTAAAAAGTAATTTCGTTCGAATTGAAACGAATTGAATTGTTGCCTTTGACTTAACACTCGTTATACAGGTCGGTCGTCGGTCTCTCACATCATGAATCAAGTGTGGCTCGTCTTTGCTATTCTGCATACACTGATGGACATCAGCTGTCTGACCATACACATATATGGGGGCCAATACAAGGCGGAGACGCAGCCGCACAATGTGATATTTTGTGGCACATTCTCTGGCTACATGATCTTTGCAATTGTGCGTGCTGCACGCCTGATAATCGGACAGCGCACTGTGCTCATTGTGGAATTGCTGGTCGAGTTCACTCGCATGTCATTGCACTTCTTGTGCGCCATCCTGGCCATGCACTACGCGGAGAAAGACATTCATTTGGTGTACATGGGACCGCAGCAGGAGCTGGATCACGTGTTTTTTGGCTTCTGTAAGATGCAGGGCGTGGCCTGCATTGCAGCTGGTTCAATCAGCTTGTTGCAGTGCGTGCTGCTGTTGGATCTGCAGCTCAAGTCGCTGGCCCACGAGGACCAGCAGCCACTGGTGATCAATGTTCCTCCACCTGTTTGGGATGCGCCATTCGATAAAATGACTATCGACCAACGGGACCATTTCACCCAAACCAATGCGAATATATATTTTCTAGGCAGACAGGTCGATCATTGGCTCTGCTTGAAGTTCAAATGGTTTCGTGAATTGGCGCTGCGACAGCCGCTGCGATTCAAGATGGCGGAATATACATCAACCGAAGGCTCTGCAGCAGCACGATCGTTGGTAATAGAACAAACTCCGGTAGAGCCTGAACGTGACCCCATAACAGAAACACAGTCGACGACATCAATATCAACCGAGTCGGCTTCTGTCGACGACTGGCAGACGAAGTGGCAGTATGTGCGTCGTTAGTCCGGAAGTGCTGCTTGGTAAGTGTTGCCTCCTCTTACTCATTGTATGTTTTGCCAGTGTTGCCAATGTCGTCGCATGTTTCAACTTGAAGCGTTGCCAGCCCAACTTGAAGTGGCCACAAAAACTCTTATGCGTGGGATGGGGGAAACCAGAAAACAAATTGAATTTCTTAGAAAACAGAGCCTAATGTTGGATAATGAGCCAAAAATGCCTGTTTGGGGATAAAAGGCGCAAAGGAAGAACGTAAATAAAATTCTTGATAAATTTCAATGCTCATTTCACTCGCTTTACATGTCGATTGTATCCTTGACAATTACACAGGGTGCCCCAAACAAGCTCAAGAAGAAGAAGAAGAAGGGGGAGAAGGAGGGACAGTGGGAGTGATGATAATACGACTAACGTTAAACGCTTCACTCATAAATACAATTCCAGAGAATGGAAAATTCTTATTTATCCTTTATGGCAGTAAGTCAAGCAGAGCGAGACAGAGCGAGGGCGCTAGAGTGCGAGGGAGACAGCTGTGGCATTTATATTTATGCATGTCTAGGAGGAGCTAAGCCCAAATTGCTGTCACATATCCATTTCATGCATTTGACTGCCCAAATTGTCAACTTGACATGGCATTTTCAGGCTGAAATTAGAAATGCGCCAGCATTTAAACTTGCTCCAATATGCAAATGAATATGCTCAAAGAAGTATTTATATATATACATATATTGTGCAGCAACAACAACAAGCAGCAGCACATATCGTTCAAATACATATGCCACACACACACATATAGTATATAAATCTTCTTTATATATGTATATGAATTTTTGCATGAATTTTATATTGTGTGCGCGCGTGTGTGGGTGTGTGTGCGTTTTGAGGCCACAAAATGCTGTGATGACTGCATAAAATATTAAAAAATCTAATTTCCAAGTTTTCTTGCTTTTTCGCCCAGCTGCCACGCCCCTCAGCACTGCGCTGCCCGCCCTCGTAATTTGTATAAGCTTTTTAAAAGCGCCAAATGCAAAAATCGCTGGCTGAATGTCTGCTCTGTCATCCCACGCTCCACTCTCTCTCTCTCTCTGTCTCACTCACACTCTCTCTCAGTCTGTCTCCCTCTCTCGCTCTCACAGTCTGTCTCACTGTCAGTTAGTTCAAATCTCTTGCAGCGCGCTGACAGTCGCTCTTGGAAAATGAAATAAAAATAAAAATATGCATGTTAAATAAAATGTCAACGAGAATGCCATTTAAGAGCTTGGTGAGGGAGAAGGGAAGCAGAGAGAGAGAGTGGCTGCGGAAGAGGGTGCTGGGGTGCTGGGATGGCAAGGGGCCAAGGGACGCCGCGTGTTGTAAACGGAGCTGGATTTATGTCAAGAAAGCCAAAACAGCAACAAAAGGCATTCAAAAATGCTTATAGCTCTGGGTTCTCAAACAGGAAACATAATGCGGAATATAAAAAAAAAACAACAACAACAACAAAAACATGAAATGGCAGGGAAAATGAGAAAAGAGGAAAACGACAACGAAAAAGTCGACTTCCAGGGTTGCCAGGGCTACCTACCTGGTCCGAACTGTTAATCAGTCGTCAGTCGTCAGTCGCCAGTCGCTTTTGAGGAAGGTCAACGACTGGACAGACAGAGAGAGATAGATAGAGAGAGGAGAGAGAGAGAGGCGGAGAGGGGGAGGGGAAGTCGCCCTCGTTGCCTTCCCCATAATGCCAACGCAATTTTAATGGCTCGCGGTGACTTGAGCTGCTAAGTAGCTTTTTGAAGCACATTATTGAACTGCATCAGTGCAGCTTAAGCTGCTTTAAGCATCAAAGTGTTAAGCTACTTTCACTGTCGCTCTCTCTTCGTTTTATTGTCATATTTAGTAAGTACGAAGTGCACACAAAATACGTTTGACAAGGTTTTAAATGGCTTTGAAAGCAACGTTTTGCAGTTTTATTGTGGTGTTTGCTAAAAGCTGAAGCTGTTTAAAGCTCCAAAGGAGTTTTACGATCTTTCTTACTTTTATTTTCTTAATATTAAGCAATAAAATGCTTATAAAATACGTTTGATAAGCTTTAAAGCCTCTTGTGCATTTTTATTGTATTTTTTACATACTGCTGAAGCTGCTTAAAGCTCAAAGTGTTAAGCAGCTATCATATTAAAAGGAGTTTTACGCTTTCTCTACATTTTATTGTCATATTTATGAGCTTCGTAGTGCAGGCAATACACTTTCGATAAGCTTTGGAGACTTTAAATGTATTGGAGTCTTTTTGATATAATGATTTCTTAAAGCTAAAGCTGCTTAAAGCTCAAAGTGCTATCATTTCAATATAAAGTATAAGCTCTCTTTTCGTTTCCTTTCTTTTTCAACTATGTACATGAGACGAATCTTAAGTTCTTTGAACTCTAATTCAGTATTAAAGCGTATTTACTGTTAGCTTAATAATTTAATTAGCTACGAAACTTGAAGCTTCTTTGTATTATTTATAATATTGGCAATATTACAGTTGGCTTAAGCAATATGTTTTCTTGGCTTCCTTAAGAGAAGGTGCAGCTTAAAGCAGTTCATTGATTACGAGTCTGCCACATATTTCGCTGACTTGAGTGCGCTACATGCTGCAGTTCTCTCCCACTCCCACTTACTCCAACTTGCTCACTCGTTCTCTGTCTCCCTTTTCCGTCTGTCTGTCTCATTCGGCGTCATCCATCTTTTGTGTGCCAAATGGCACTCGGTAAAATGTTGCTGCAACCACTTCCGGCAATGCGATGGACTCTTGGCCAAACCCTTCACCAACTCAATTGCATCTTTTGTCTGCCCCATTGTTGTTGCCTCTGCAGTTCGCTTTGTGTGTGCTGACTGTCTGACTTCTTCTGTCTGTCTCTATGTGTGTGTGTGTGTGTGTTGCTGCTTTAATTGAATTGCTGTAAAAACGCGGCACAAATTATTGACTTGAAGTGGCAGCCAGCCAGATAATATTCTTCTCTCTCTCTGCCTGTTTCTTTCTCCCTCTTTTTTTGTATGGCAGCCACAAAAATTTTTCCATAATTTGAGTGGCCTGTAGCTTCAAGGAGTTTGTCGAGCCAAAAAGCTCCCTAAAGTTTTCCATCAAAACGTTTAGAATGTTTTTTCCTGTTGCCTGTCGGCGTACACACATTTCTTTTTATCCCACATGCTGCCACTGCTGCTGTCCCCAGTGTCTGCCACGCATTTTTGCTATTGTTCAACTTTCGCATATAGAACTCACACCAGCTCCCTCCCCTGCCCTCCCTGCCCTCTGCTCCTGTCCTAACCTACATTTTGGCTTTCTCAATGTTGGCTTCTTTTCAGTGTTTCAGCTTTTTTTGTTGTTGTTACTGTTGCTGTTGTTGTCGTTGCAGCTCTTATTCTTTTGCTGCTGCTGCTGCTTGAGCTGCTTCTTCTTCTTCTTTTTTGACATAAATTTGAAACTTTTCAGTTTTATTGTTGCGGACTCGTTGGCAGTAATGGATTTCAAATAGAGTTACTCATGGGTAAAATGTTTCATACTTTGGGGTATTAGCAAATCTGCAGAGAAGATGACGAAAGGGCGCCCAAGATGATGTGTCGAGAGGGGAGGGGGCAATGCAGAGGAGACTGAAAAAGAGAACTGCAGAGGGAACTGTAAAGGGAACAAAGAAAGGAGACTGCGAAAGGGATCTGCAGAGGGAACAGAAAAGGGAACTGCAAAAGGGGACCACGCTGCGTATTAATATGTGACACGCAGCAAGTCGGTGCTGTGTGTGTCTTGGTGTTGTGTCTCTGTGTGTGTGCATGTTTCATTCCATTTCGTTTCGTTCTGTTTCGTTTGTTTTGCATTCGCCCTGACCGCAGTCGTTGCTGCTGCTGCTGCCGTTGCATACTTTTGTGCGCACTAAAAGCCTCAAGTTATTTGTTGCTGCCTTTTGGTCTGCTAATGCACATTTTATTGAAATAAATTCCGTGCTCACTTCAAGCCAGCGCCGGCTGCTCGCTGCTCGTTGCGGGTACACTCGCCAGTGGGTCTAGCTGCTGCTGCTACTGCTGCTGGCACTTGCCTCGTGTTTTGTGGCTGCTTTTAGCTGATTTTATGGCCTTAAGAGGCGTCGTCCGCTGCTGCGGCTGCTGGCGTTGATTTGCTGCGGTCCATACAGCCCAGGGGCCAGTTTATGGCTTCGAACTTGGCTTGAACAGCTTAAAGACGCCGCAGCACACAGCACTAAAGAACCTCCTCCCCCCTCTCTCTCTCACTCACTCTCTCTCTGCCTCTCTCACCCCGCCGCAATTGCAGGCGGCGCACTTAAAAATGCAAATGATATTTACGTTTTCCAGCTGTAGCTGCTACAGCTTGAGCTTCGGCTTCGACTTCAGCTTCAGCTTCAGCATCAGGCTTAGAGCTTCTTTGCCTGCTGCTTAAGTGCTAAGTTAAACGACGCCCCAAAGTATGCAGCGCTTGTGCTGCGCTTGGCCTGCATTTTTAATTGCTGCACTGCACAAATCGGTGCAGAGCGCCTTGCTCTTCTTCTCGTTCTTCTGGTTCTCTTCAAGCACTTTCTCCGCAAACTCTTAAGAGAAGCAATTCTACCAGTTTCATGAGGTTTTGATATTGTGATGAAAGCGCTTTGAGGCTTTGGATGCAGAGCAAATAAAGAAAGTAGTTAAAGCTAGTTTTATTTGTCAGCTTTAAGAGTTGAAGAAATGTTGATGAACTTGTCTTGAGTTCGGGTGTTTCTTGTATGAAATAGTTGGAGAAATTAAGGCGAAAGAGTTTTAGAGATTTTACCTTAAAAGATGCAATGATGATCTGTATTTATATGGTTTACTTTATATTACTCCTTCAACGCAGTTGTTAAAATGCAAAGTGAAGAGTTAAATACATTGACTTTTCTTAAAAATAGTTGACGAAATGCAAAAGAAAGAAATTTAAACACAAATCACAATGAATTAAATGTGTTATTATATTGTTATGCAAATCATTATTAATATATTGGCAAAACCAATTGCGGAACTGTTACTGCTTTGATAAAGTTGGAAAAATTAAGACGAAATGATGGCGAAAGTGACTTACATTGAAATTATTTCAATTATTTCATCAGATAGGGCGAGTCTTATTTCAATTGAATGAATAATCATAATTCATCTTAAACTTCCGCTACTTCTCCTCACTAGTTGCCGAAATGCAGGCGAAAGAGATTTACTTGCAAATAAAATAGCCTCAAATTCCCGCACAAGATATTTTCGAAAAATACTGCACGCCAGCTATTTATGACTTGAAAAATACCAAAGATTAAATAGCCGAAATATTCTTTGCTGCCCAGTATGGAGGACAAAATCATAATTCAGAACACAATCTTCCGGCACATAGAATATCATCGCCGTATTCGGGCCACACTTCCGTTCCCGTTCCCTGTGTCGAGCAGACGAAGCGACACGACGTTGGCGCATTTTAATGACTTTGTCTTTTGGCTGCCCACCTGGCTACCTGTCGGGCCTGGCACAGCCTACCAGCTGCGCCTCTTGCCCTCCCTCCCTCTCTCCCACTGTGTGTGTGTGTGTCTATTGTAGGCGTGGCTGCATTTCAGTGTCATGCTGGCATTTAATTTCACTCACTGCGAAAATGTTTTATGTCTTGGGCAAACACTTGCGTCGCGTAGCTGCCGCTGCTCACCTCTCGCTGCCCCTCCCCCCCTTGCTATGCCTGCCCCACCTCCCCTCTTGCTGCCCGCTTTCGCTGCTCGCTTTGCCCGTTCGCCGCTCAAGTGAATTTTATGCGCCGCACGACATTTTTGCAGCTGGCGCTTTGCATTTCTTTTTGTTGTTGCCAACTTTGGCGAAAGTGAAAGGCAGAAAGAGGCAACAAGAGCTGCACACACACGCACACAGCATATACACACATACAGCAAGCACAACAAGCGCACACACAGGTGCAAATTTTATGTGCACATTTCACACCTGCAGCGACATACACACAGCATACACAGCCAGGTGGAAGCGTGTAAAAATTTGCTACTTTAAATGTTGGCCAAAAGGGAGCAAAGAGGCAGGGGTACGGGCAGGGGCTGGTGGTGGGGGAGTGGCAGCAATCGGGTTGGGGTTGGGCTAAAGTGCTGCAAAATCACAACACAAAAGAATTCAATCAGCAGTGCTTAGCTGGTTGCCCCGTACACTCAGCCACACACACACACACACAGGCACACTCAGTCACACACACACATACATTCCCTCTCAGTCACACACACACACTGTCACACACGCACACTCACATTGCAGCTGCGGTTAACAGGCCAAGCGTAATATAAACTTGAGCTCAAAAGCGAACAACGTGCAGCAAGTGTAGAGTGCCAAGGGGGGGCAGGGAGGCAACTGTAAAGGGTGTAGCTGACGAAAAGTGTGCGCGATGTGTGTCAGTATGTGTGTGTGTGTGATGTGTTGATGTGTTGATGTGTGTGTGCTTGGTCCATGCGTGGCATTTATTTTTGCATTTTAAGCTTGTGCAGTGAACGCCTCCGTGGATGACGACGACGAGCGCAAACCGGAAATGCACACACACACACACCTTAAGCTGCTGCAAAAGGGCAGCTTTTAAACTTGCCAACACAAGGTGCCAATGTGGAAAAGCCGCCAACGCCAACGGCAAACGACGCAAGGCAGCAACGACGACGACGTCGACTTCGTTTTGTGTTTGCTCAATGCTCATTGGTTTTTCCACTTTAGCATTTTCAATTTTCCATTCGCCATTTTGCCATTTTCCACGCTGCATTCTTCCATTCTTACATGCTCTCTTCCTCACTCTCTCTTTCTTCCCATTTTGATTGCAATTCAACGAAAAATGAAAGCAGCTGTCGAGCGGCACACGACAGTGGGATACCCTGCAATCTACGTTCCTTCTGGTGTAGTTTAATTTGTTAAATTTATACACATATATATGTATGTACAAACATGGTTTTATATTGTTCTCGACAGATGCTGTGCAAATGCACTTGATCTGCGTATGATATACAGAAACCTTCATGCCAAATTGGGTATCTCTAGCTTTTGTAATAACTGAGATCTTGACGTTCAAACAGACAGACAGACAGACACAGCTCAATCGCCTCGGCTAGTGTTCCTGAGTGGAATATATATACCTTGTGGGATCTGCCACGCCTCCATATGCCTGTTACATACATTTGCACAAAGTTAGTATACTCTTTTTCTGAACATTTTCAATGGTTGCAGGATATAATGAGTATAAATAAGAAAGGCACTTATAGAGCGAGTCTGAAGTGAGTTCTTCAACAATTAAACGCACTTGTCCCCCTTCGCCTTGCCCCTCCCTGCACTCGATAATAGAAGGAAAAGCGCACAAATTAAACAATATCTTTGTGTGTGTGTACTTAACTTTGCGCTCGCTCTATATATGTTTGTTGACATTAAACTCGTCGGCATCGATTCGATTGCAACGGGGATCGAGTCGTCATAAATTGCCCACTGAACTGTCAATTTCAATTAAAGCCCTGATTATTTATGTGCCTTACTTATGCCCATTGGACGGGGCTGTAAATTCTTGCGGAAAACACATTAAATATTTGCCACATAAAACAATATTTAATTGGGCCTCCACTGTTGCTGCTGTTGTTGCTGTTGTTGCTACTTTTGTTGCCTGTTTCCGTTTACTGTTTTCACATTTTGTATGCTTTTATCTGGCCGGGGCCAAAAACCACTTGGCCGTGGTATTTATTTTGCCTTAATGAAGCGAGTCGTTTCCAGAAAACTGATAAACAAATATGAGAGCATCAGCAGCTGCTGTTGAGATACAGAGTGAATATCTGCCAAACTATATAGAAAATTTCCACGAACAATGAAAGAACTGTCTTTGGCCCTTTCTCCTCTCTCTCTCACTCTCTCTCTCTCTCTTCTAGCCTGCGGGTCATTTACAGCTAAGACCAAATTATCTGGTTGCTGCTGCTGCTGCTTCTTTCTCTCACTCTTGTTGTTGTTGCGTTAACAAATTTTCCATTTTTTATGCTTGACGCTGACGCTACCTACTAATTTTCTGATACAAACGAAATGTATGTAATTTCCCTGGAGCCAAATTGACATAAGCAAACGTAAAAACCGCCAACAGACATAAATGACAATCAACTGGCTGCTGTCAGGCAGCAGGAGGAGGAGAAGGAGAAAGAAGGTGGGAGCAGGAGATCTGTGTATGGGCGTGGCAAAGGCTGGCTGGGCATGGCCTGGCCTGGCATGGCTTCAATCATTACTCATCATCCATCAACGTTGCGAATTTCTCTCATGTTTTTTTTGGCACGCAAATGTGCAAAGTAAAAAATGAAAAACAAAAAACGTGAAAGGAGAAAGCAGAAAGAAAAGAAATAAAAATAAATGAAAATGAAAATGGTTGCCGTTGGCAATTTTACAGCCTTTTTGGGCAAATTGTTGTGCGCAGGGGCGCAGGACGGCCAGGGGGGAGACGGTGGTGCCGTTTCAACTAATTCGTGCATGCCATGGCGAACGGAGTATAAATTATCATCATGGAAAACAAGTGCAAAATGTCATTTATCATATTTTTCGGTAGAGCGAAGGCAAAGCAAGCGACAACAACAACAACAACAGCAATAATAACAGTGACAGCAATCACAGCAGATACACACGCCCAACACACACACACGTGCATACCTAAGCGCACACACTCATACACTGAGAGAGAATGACAGCACACATGCGCCCGCAGTTTTCGCCGCATTTTTGCCTAATTCCAATATAAATCTTAAAAACTGCACCCCGAAATCCTCCAATTCTTGGCAATTAAGCGAATTGTTTTTATTTTGCCATGGCATACTTTTTTGGGGCTGCAAGAAGAAGCAGAGTAGCACAAGACAAGGCTAACTATGGCTACAAAAAAGGCATGTGTGTGTTAGTTAACTGGAACACATTAGCTAATGAAAACCGACGGCAAAAAGCACAAATTTTAAATGCATAACTTGAAAACGGGGCAATTGAGATAAAAACGCCGTGTAATATGGGGTTAAGTATGTGGTAGAGACTAGTAAATACCCTGTGAAGTGCATGCAGACTAATGGTGGCCTATTCAAATTTGGTATGCAGAATGTTTAACAAATAAACTTACTTTTCTTTAAACTTTATTAGGATTGCGTGGGAAATGATATAAGAAGTAATTCTTATATATACAAATAGTTGTTGTTACTCATGTGAGCACTATGAAACTTAAAGCTTAGTAAGATAAAAACTTATGATATATGCATAGCAAGTTTAAAGAATCTAGGGAAGATATAAAGTTGTATAGTAAGTAATATGTGTATATAAAGTTTGTTACTTAAGCTATCAACTTGAAGCTTTAATTTAAGTAAGCTAATATGTTATTTTATATGCTTACTAAATTTAAAGAGCCTAGCTTAAATACAGCAAGATATAATAAGTAAAATGTGTATATTTCTAATTTTACTTATGCGATCGTTATGAAGGTGTTAGAATATCAAGATAACATACTATTCTATTTGGTTGCCAAATTCTCAAACTCAAAAAGATGTAATCAATAAAGCGAGCTTATATTTCATGTTGCATATCGTCGACCGTCTTGAAGGTTTGCGCATAGTTGGATAATAAGTTATTTTATATGCATACCAAATATAAAGAGTCTAGCTTAAACCCAGAAGATTTGTAACTTTTATAAACAATCCAGTTTATATTTCCTTTCCTAACTGCGCGCTGTCTTTAAACTACTGTCGCAGCAAGCCTGCTCTAACACTCTTCTTCTTTTTCGTTCACTCTCTCTCTGTCTGTCTGCCTCCCTATCTCTCTATCTTCCGCTTTGGCAACCACACCCGAATCGTTATCCTACCCATTAGCCATGCTTAACAGGGTACAAAAAACACACTTTCCAGCGCTGCTTTTCAACAACAAAATGCGACAAGTTGGACAAAAAATGACTGTGAAATTTTATTATATTTTTTGCGTGCTGCGAGTTTTTTTTTACATTTCTTTTCGTTTTTTCTCTTTCATTTTTGTATTTGGCATTTTTGTTTGGCATGCGCGATGACAAATTTACAAATGTTTTGCCGTTTTCTAGGTCACACTTAATTTTTATTTTATTTTCAGCAAATATTTCTTTCTATTGGTTGCCTTTTTTTTCTTGCCTAGCGCTGAAGTAGAGTCGGGTCTGGGTCTGGGTTCGGGTGGGTCACGGTGGGTTTCTCCTGCGCCCTGTGCTGTGC